>CM062237.1:23558564-23959053 GCA_031216185.1 Syzygium aqueum | reverse complement strand
TTTACCTCTCTGAACCTTTAATTCTCTCATGCCTCGCAATAGATCGAATGCGGTTAAAGAATGAGAAAGAAAATGCAACTCTCTCTGTATATTTTATTTACTTACGGATCATCTCGATAGAGAAGTTTGCCTGATTGGAGTGAAAATACGTTATGTCCATATGGGAATGTACATAATTTATCTGTTTGCTCCCTCACCAGGCGAAGGACGACTCCGTCGGAAACTCTCCTATTTACAGACGTATAAGCACATGAGTGAGCTGAACTTGGATCTTGATTAAGGATAAAGGATGATATTACTATAAGATTTGAATACCTGAGCAACTCTTACAAATAGTCACCTCCTGAACAGCTTTTGTTGTGCTAAGGACTTCACTTCGTGGCTAAATGATATCGGGCCTCGGTATTGATTGAGCGATGTCAATGTTGTAAAATAATGCAGAAACTATCGAACCTTGCAATTAAATTAACACGTAATCACCAGAGAAATAAATGAGGAAAAACAAAGAACACAAGAGATTTACATGATTTGATCCTAATGTCAATTCTTCCTACACGGAGATAGTTGGCCGTAAATAATCTACTAATAAATTGGAGAATTACAGAGTTATATTCCCTCGTACGCTCGAGTATTTCCTAGCCCTAGCATACATCCTAACCCACAATATCTGTAAAGAAAATTAACTCAATTCGGATGTAGAACTCATTGCACAAAACAACCATGTGTTCAGAGCTCCCATTTTTGAGCGATTTATGTTGAGCTCCTCTTACCACGTGACAATAATCAAGGCAAAAGAGATGCGGATCGGAATTCTTGACCTAGTACTTATCTGGCGAAGTCTTCATGGTGTTGGAGTTCAACCAAGGCCTTAACCATTTTCTTTAAATAGATCCGATAATTCTCATATTATATTACAACTAATTGGTATGGTATCGTGGCTGTTTAAAGTAAATAGATAAGGCCTTGAATTTGGTCAAGAATCAATTCAGGTTGACGAACTCAAACTCGAGACATAATTTAATAGTCAAGACTCGAAATTATCTTCAGTTGTCATCGCACCGCTGAGATGTATCCTCAAAATGTAAGTATCAATGCACCTGCTTTGATTTGGAAGAACTAAGGCGGCATTCTGTGTACCTGCTACCATGAAGTTGAATGGGGCTATGATGTCCTGAACTTGCTCAGGAAAAGCCTTGTCAAATACTGATAAATTCACCCTTTTTCTTTTAACCCGATTGCTAAATATAAGAGGAAAATCAATGGACATACTGTAAATTGGATTTAATTGGCAAAATGCGGAGAACCATGGGTAAAAAAATAGGAAAGTGATTATGTAATGAACTCCAATCTTCACTCCAGGGATTTCCATTGGACCGTAGGAAAAGGAGATACGATATCCGAATGATTTGATTCCTTTTCAATGGACTGTCGCTATCTTATTAAAGAAGAGTGGGAAGGCTTAGGAGATTGGCGACATGAACTTTAAGCTCTAATTAAGTGTGAAATTACACGTTTAAGCTATAATCAATGTACCCAATTGAGTTTGGAAAAAAATCATCCTAGATTCTTAATTTTGGTATGCAATGACCAAACCTTGATTAAGCCGGGGTAATGAACTTAACCGGGTACGTAAAAACCGAGTTGTGTTTTATTCAATCCATTCCCTCGTAAGAGATCCAGCTTGACCCACCTGCACCCAATTTTAGAAAATGGGGAAATTACATTTTCTGTCCCTATAGTGTTTGGGGGAATTCAATTTTCGTCCTTATCCTTCATTTGGTTACGAGTCTGATTCTTGTATTGTACTTCGACGACAATCAAAGTCATTCCATCTACATTTCTTGTCAAAATTTGTCGAAAATTGTTGAGACAACACTAGTTACCAACTTGTGGCTCCTACGTGTACAATTCTCCAAACAAAAATTACAATGTTAACCCGCATACCTTTTGTAATGCTCAAATTTAGTCATATATTCCGACCAAAAAAAAAATTAGTCATATACCTGATTTTTGTGAAGATTTTAGTCCCCGCAGCATTAATTGATGATGGCTATTTACATTTCTATTTTGTGTACCTTATATTGCGCTGACTATTATTTGATATATGATATGTATGTACGCAAATCTTTATAGTTAATATTGGTACCAGCTAATCAGCATGCGCCCTGTTAGTAAAGGAATTGGGGGGGGGGGAGTGAGAGTACTAGTATCACAGGTGTAGGGTTTGGCTCCTGCACTCTACAAGAGGTAGGGCAAAAATCAGTGAATGAGGAGAGTTAGATATATGACAGATAAAAAAAAAATACCGGTTTTACAAAAAAAAAAAAAATACCGGTACCTTTATTAGAGACACTAGAATGATTTCAAACTATTTAATTTAATAGATAGTGAGCTAAAATTGCGGTTAGAAGATTTAAAAGTCATCTTCGTCTTTATGAAACTAGTCCTAGATATGTCCATACGAATTTGAATAGAAAATGAAGATGTTCTTGTTGCATATAGTAAAATCAATCTTAATGGCCTGGTTGATCTAATCGGGCGTCACGTAGGAATCGCTAATTAACATTTGGTCTTGATTCGACGTTTTCATAAGGTTTTGGATGGGAACACGATGAAAATAGTTAAGTTCTTGATGGAAAATAAATTGGGAATTAGTTTTGTCAATAAAATAAAGCACAAGGGACCTAAGTAGGTCCTTAAAAGACTCGATCTGGACTTTGGGATCTTAAAATAAGAAAGTATTCCAATCCTTCCCCCGGAAGAAAAGCACACTAAGGAGGGACAAGGGGTGGGAAGCTAGATCGGCCATCGAGTCATAAAACAAGACATAGCTTTCCCGAGTGGTAACACCTTCCTTTGGTGAGTTAAACCACTACAATTGATCGTTCATATAAATACCAAAACTACAATTGTAATTTGTACATTTAGGGCTCACTTGTCAATATAGGCGATACTGATTTAGCACTTTCCGGCCAATTTCAAACGAAAATTCAACGGAAGAACTTAATTTGTCGCCCCAGAGTAGTATAGATTCCAATTTGTAACCAAATCAAGTATAAGACCAAAGTCGAGTTCCTCCAATACTACATGGACCAAAAATGTAATTACTCTAAAGAATTTGAGAGTAAAGGAGCTATAGTTTGATTCTTTTTGCAAAAATTGCAACAACATTACGCCAAATTAGCGAGAATCTGTAGCTAGCCACTGGCTATTGAATTATTTCGTTCGGACTATCAAAGGGCATATTTATTTCACCAAAAATCAACAATTTAAAATATTTTTTTAAAAAATAATCATTTATATCGCTTCAAAAAATGAGATTAGGATAAATATTTCTGTTATCAACAAAAACACGTGGACATAAATTGCTGTTGATAATAAAGACGTTTTCGGCCGAGCGATTTTTCTAAGCTATATAAATGGTTATTTTTTGAAACAATATATATTTCAAATTATTAATTTTTTGCCAAATAAACGAACCCTGTTGCTAGGGCTAAGCACTGGACTGGTTCCAACCTGGGAACCGAAACAAACCTGCCAGTTCTTGGTGGTTTCCGGTTCGAAAAATTTGGAACATGCAATAATTGATCTGGTTTCCGATTATAGGTGCAAAATCGAACTGACCGAGCCGACTAAACTAGACCGATATGTTTTTTTTTTTACTATTTGTTTTTTCTCTAAAAGAGTAAAGATGATTAGGCGTAGAAGCTTTAGAACCCTAACAGCCTCTCAATTAGCCAAAACATTTCTTTCCACGACCAGTAGCTAGAAAAGTGATATCCCATCTATCATTGGGTGAATCCACGTATTGATGATATCTTCCTCCCAACTTTACTTCCCTTTCGACCTACCAAGGAAACCAGTAGAAAAGATAATTCCAAAAAAATTCCAAGACAATTGATCCTTTAAAGGACGAAAATGGCTTGAGGAATTAGATTTGTCTTTGGCTCGGCTGAAAACATGGTGCTCATAGCCTTGTTCATTTGAAAAGGATTATTCATTGCGAAGATGAGTTTCAGGAGCACCTAGACAAAAGCAACGTTGATATTTGCATTAAGAGTCGAGACTCACTTACAATCTTATGAGGAATAGAAGGAAAAAATTTAAGAAGTATTCGCCGGTTCTTGGATCCACCCAGGAACCAGCTTGGACTAGTCAGTTCAATTCCAAGACCAGGTGGGTCAGCTTCCAATTTGACTCTATTCGATGGTGGTTCACTTTGTCGAGATATCTTCAGCTATCTATAGTTTTTTGTGATAATATATAGATATAGACGTTCAAAATTAAAAACGAAGCGATTAAATAATCTTTATCATAAGTAAAAAGTTCTTATTCTTCATAGATTTCCGATTAAAATTCATCCATTTTTTTTTTATCTATTTACCATTTCGATATCAAAAAACAGTTTTAATTTCTTGAAAAGTAACTTTGTTCATGCCATGCCATGATCCAGTTCGGATGGACTGGCATTAGGGTGTGCATGGTCTGGGTGGGCGATTCCCATCCCGGAACCGTGGACCGCCCGCTACAGGACCTGTTCCAAAAATTGGAACCGAGAACCGCTCGTTGGTTCCATGGACCCGCCCGAGAACTGGACCGCCGGTCCGATCCGTTTCTTGAGCGGGTCCATGGAACTGGTCTCAACAAGTTTTCATAGACAAATAAAAAAAAAATCTGTGGACCAACATCGGATCAATAGAACAAAAGGAAAAAAAAACATAACTTTTCATACAATTCCTATACTATGATCGATTATATTAATCACATCATCCATAAATTAAGTGGGTACCCATTAATTATTGGGAAAAATGATCAAGGTATCCCAACTACACAAGAGCTTTAGACATGATAACAAATTTTCTTCTTTTTTTTTAAATTTTTTTGGTAAGATTTTTAATTAAAAATTAAAAAAATAAAAATATATTATTATTATATTACTGGTCCGGTTCGGGTGGGCGGGTAGGCAATTCCACACCAGGAACCGGGAACCAGCCCAAACAGTACTGGTTCCAATTTTTTGGAACCGGGAACCGGACCGGTTCCCTTGGGAACCACCAGTTCCGGTTCGGTTCCGGGCGGGTCCCGGTTCTTTTGCACACCCCTAACTGGCATAGTACGTGTGGAAAGATTAGGTTGCAAGGAATCAAGATGTTTGCTCGCCTTTCCTTTTCCTAATCCTTTTTCTTTTGTAACTGTCAGCCTGAATCGGACTTACTGGGCCATAAAAGGAGACCCGAATTCACTAAACTGTGGAATGACGAGTAAAGCTGAAAGCCTAACATGCATTTGTGCAGTAAGAAACATCATCACACGAGGTGCTGCGGACAGAAGTTGGCCCGGGTAGGTCAGAGGCAAGGCAACTCCATCATCACACGATGCCCCGCGACGAAGCATTTCATACCGCGGTGCCTATCCTTGTGAAGCAAGCCGGTGCCCCGTTGCAATGTGGCGGTCCACCATGCGCAATGATGATGAGTCCTACCAATTATAGATGAATCGAAGCTTTAAAACACAATATCTATCTATCGTTGGCAAAATTATCCAGAAAGACTCAAACCTATTGCATTTTCGTCAATTCAATCTTAAACTTTTCAATTTTACCAATTGAGTCATCAACCTTTTCACTTCTTGCCAATTGAGTCCATTCGATCAATTTGACCAGAAATCTCTTACGTAAACGCTAGTCGGCCACCTGGACATTTGATAATAATATTTTGATAGTTTTCTTAATTTTTTAAGGTTTTTTTCTTTTTTTTTCCTTTTCTCTATTTTTTTTCTTAGGGGTTAAGGCCAACAACCCTCCCCAGCCACAGGCAAGGGCGTCGCGGCCCTCGCTTGATCTGGCTAGGCGAGGGCTTGTCGGCCCTTGCCAGCACCAGATGAGACTAGACGAGGGTGTGGGGTCGGCGAGGACTGCCAAGTCCTTGCCTAGCCATATTTCGAGAGGGCACGCAGCCCTCACTTGTGGCCAATGAGGATTGGCCAGCCACCCTCTCTAGCCCTAACTCTAAAACCCAAAAAAAATAGAAAAAAGGAAAAAAGCCATAAAAAATTCAAAAAATTATTAAAATATTATTTTAAAATGTCCACGTTAGTGCCACATGGCCGGCTAGCGTCTACATTAGCAATTTCAGGCCAAAATTGGCTAAATGGACTCAATTGGTAAAATTGAAAGATTTAAAACTTGAATCGGCAAAAATGCAATAGATTTAAGAATTTTTGAACAATTTTTCCATCTATCATCATGTCGATGACGTAGTATACGTGAATGGATTCCCAAAGGGGTAAGAACAGTAATGGTGCTAAAACTTGTGTACGGAGGCCACTTTGATGCCAAAACTTTCATTTGGATCACTTTAGTGCCAAAAAATTTGAAAAACGATCTTTTAAGTGCCAACTCCAATTTGATTGGTCCGAAATCTGATGTGGCAATTTTTTATTAGTATTTGAAGCCGACGTGGCTCGCCGGAGAGCACAGTCAGCGTGCAAAGAATAAAACGACGCCGTTTTATTCACCATTCCTACACGGCGCCGTTTTATTGAGCTTCTTCTCCCCAAAATAAGAACCCTAATCCCCAAATTGAAAGATGGAAGGCGGAAGCGACATTCGGGATATCTAACCCGCGAAAAGCAGAACCTTAAATCCCCAATTATCAGCTCACGATTGCAGATGGAGGGCGGCAGCTCGCGCTTGCAGATGGAGGGCGGAAGCTTCAGCAGCGGCTCACATTCGATTAAAAAAAGCCAACTAGATGGTGAGTGTTACTGTTTTTGTGGGTTACCGAGTCCGAGAAGAACATCTTGGACTCAGTTAAATCCCGGGAGAAGATTCCATGGATGCGGCAGGTATAGAGAAGGCTCAAAGTGCAAATATTTCAAATGGGTTGATGCCAAATTCTCCGGCCGAGCCACAGAAGTGATCTTGCAGCTACTTGAAGGACGACATCAACCTCGACCTACATTAATGGATGAGTTAGATGATGTCGACTCAATGCAAGCTCAAATGAAGGGTTTAACATCTTTAATCGACCATTTGAAGAGGGAAGTTTCAAGGCTGAAAATTGAAAGAAACTTTTATCGAGCATTGATTGTGTTGTTGTTCTCTTGTGTAGTATATTCAAATTTGAAGTAAGTAATGAGAAGAAGTTTGTATGTCTACCATAATCAAAGATGTGGAATATTTACTTGTATTGGGTCATTTGTAAGTAAAGTGTGCTACTGATTTGCTGCAAATTGTATGGAACAAAAGGCTTTGTTCCAATCTATGGTGGAAATGGAAGGTTGAAGTTGGAATTCATTGGTTGTGAGCACTTCAAATTTTTTTTGCTTGGTTCTGTATTGTATATATCGGTTTGGTTTGCTTAGTTTTTGCATCAGATGTAATGGTTTGCTGCAACCATTGCATCTGCAAATCATGAAGAAATTAAAGGGTGTTGACAATTCACGAGTAACTATTTCAGTGTCATAAGCTGTAAATAGTGATCGTTTCAGTGCCAAGTTTTTCTGAAAGTGATCATTTTAGTGTCAATCGCGATGAAAAAGTGATCACTCGTGTTGCAGGAGTTTAAAAAAAAGAACAAATCAGTTTCAACTATGTTTCCCTTGGCTTGCACCAATCGTGGTTCATGTTGTTGCACCAGTTGAGTTGCTGGTGCATCTTGTTCTTGTACCAGCTTATACAAGTGTTGGTGGAAGAAGGCACACCAGCACCCAGAGTTGCACCGAGAGCTGTGTTGGTGCAACAGGATGCAGCAACAGCCATAATTGCACTAGTGCTGTGCTAGTGCAGCTTGTTCTTACACCAGTACTTGTATTTGCTAGTGCAGGAAGATGCAGCACCCACAACTTCAACCAGCACGAACATCCAGCACCCACAACTTCAACCAGCAACAATAATCAACCAACAACTTCCAAAAACAACATCAGCCTCATAACAAGGTGCAAGACAATAAAATAACAAAAACATTGTTGCCATTGACATTGCTTGGTTCTTTACAAAAATAAACATGTCCATAAAAAACATCAGCCCTCAATCAGTCAACGATCCCCTCCCACCTAATATGTCAAAGCGAGCACATAACAACAATGGCAGCAATCCCCATCAGTGAAGATACCATGTCCAGCACCCTCCCATTAGTCAATATGCACAACACCCCCGGCTTCTTTTCCTTTTGCACTTTTGAATTGATTCATGATTCGGGCACTCTTTCGAACTGGACACGTGGGTTCATTAACTGGCATTTCTGTCACATTCTTCTCAGCATCAATAATTTTTTTTGTAGCACATGTCATGTGTCGGGACCTCTCTGTAGGAACATTGGTCCCATGATCAGTCGGTTGAGAAGGAACTAGTACCGGTTCTGTTGGTTGAGATTGAACTAGTGTAACTTTATTTGTTGGTGGCTGTTTTGAAGCTATACTCGCTGTTTTCTTCTTCTTCTTTGCGCTCTTCTTTGGCTGCGCGTTTGACTCTTGAGTTGGCCCACCTTGAGAGATAAGCACCTCCGAATTTCTTCCAGGCTACAAGAACATAATTATATTGTTAACCAAATTAATTGAAATATCATAAATTAAATACATGAGTCCTACAAATCTTACATTGAAAATATCCATTCCAGTACGTTCATCTGTGTAAATCCCATAACCATGCTGCCTTATTCTTTTTCCAAGAACCGCTCTTGTTCGCTGTGGTGCATCACTTTGAGCAACTTGCGGGGGAGCAACCTGTGGGGTTCCCTGTCCTTGTGCAATTTGTGCAGTTAGTCGTCTTCTCACCTGAGACACACATAACAAAATTAAACTCAACCTATAAAAGACAAACACAACAATGTATAGCTTACTGGATATTTTTTCCTCATTTATTCCACAGTGGACTCAGTTGTTGTTGTTGCTGTCCTGCCTGTAGTTGTCCCTGCACTTTGTCCTACAACAGGGCCTTCGGTTGGCCCTTCAGTAGGCCCAAGAGCAACCTCTTCAGTAGGTGTTGTTGTTGGCCCACGATCAGCTCTTGCAACAACGTCCTGTACACGTTGCCTTTTCAACTGACAACCTTTCTTATTGTGCCCTTCCTTGTGGCAATAGGAGCATTTCATCTTCACCCCGATCTTACTCATCCTCTGACTTGATGCCTCTCCCTTATGTATTCTTCGTTTTTTCTTTGGCCTTCTTATTTGCTTCTTTAGTGGCAAAGGTAGAGGGTCTTCATGATTTGTTGGCTTCCAAAATTTGCTACTTCGGATAGGCTGCATCATGAATTGGTACGAATTAAGGTATGATCTTTTTTTGTACCAATCATGTAGGTAATCCTCTGGCCTTTCTTGCTTCATCAAAATGGCACAAATACCATGGGGACAAGGAATTCCACTTAGTTCCCAGGCTCGGCATGAATACTTTTTTCTATCTAGGTTGACCACATACTTATCATTATTGTGAATGATCTCATATCCATTTTCTCCATTCCAAACCGGATGGCAGAACCTACTAGCAGCAACGTTTGCATCCAATTTCTTTACAATTC
Source organism: Syzygium aqueum (assembly GCA_031216185.1). Taxonomy (NCBI): domain Eukaryota; kingdom Viridiplantae; phylum Streptophyta; class Magnoliopsida; order Myrtales; family Myrtaceae; genus Syzygium; species Syzygium aqueum. Next base: position 23,949,536 of record CM062237.1, on the reverse strand, counting down.
TAGGACCGCATTCTCTGCTCCACTTGGTAGCCTCATCTCTTTGCATGTGCAGTCTGGTCATGACCATAACTCGAATATCATCAAGCATGCTGATGATTGGCTTGCACCTGGCCTCTAAAATTCTGCTATTGAAAGCTTCACTGAGATTGTTGTCAATTATATCACATTTAAATTCTTCGCTGAAGAAGGCCCGACACCAGTGCTTAGCTTCTGTCTGGAATAGTGCATCAAAGCCTTCTTTTGTCAGCTGCAACAATCCCTCTTTGGCTAATCTGAAGTCAGCCATGTTGGTACTCTTTGCTATCTGCCAAAACAGCTTTTGCAGCATATCTCCTTTGTAGATCTTTGCCCAATTTGCATATATGTGCCTCGCGCACATTCTATGCTCAGCATATGGCATCAACTCAGCCAATGCAGGAATAAGTCCCTACAAAAATTCAAATCAACAAATACAAGTCAGAAAATACTCAAGTAATTAATATTAAAAGGGAATTAATTGACAATGGTATTACCTTCTGTTGGTCGCTCATAAATGCCTATCCTCCCCCATCGTTTATGTCAAGGTCAACTATTAAATTCTTGAGGAACCAGGACCAAGTATCCTTATTCTCAATCTTGACAACTGCCCAAGCTATCGGAAACATTTGATTGTTGGCATCTCTCCCCACAGCAGTCAACAACTCCCCCTTGCATATACCCTTAAGAAAACATCCATCCAATCCTACAACTCTTCTACAACCAGCCAAAAAGCCCCGTTTGCATGCATCAAAACAAACATAAAATCTATCAAATCTAGGCCCACAATCAGGCAGTGGCCTCTCTACAACCTCAGCATATATCGTACTATATGGGTTTTGAACCACGCATTCGTGGGCATAATCCCATATCTGCGCATATTTTTCCTTGTACCGACCCATCAATATTTGCATCACCCTCTGCTTAGCTCTCTTGCACTGATTCCTCGACACATTAACTCCCACCTCCTCCTTCACTAACTGCTTAAACTGAGGGCATTTGATCTCGGGCATTGCTTTGATTGTATTAAAAAAATGTTTCGCCAACCACACACTTGTTACCCTTTTGTTATCAAAATGAATTGAACAAGTATGTTCCTCCTAGAAAGACCTAATCTGAAATGACCCCTTCCTACTCATATCGCTGTACAGCTTCCAATGACAATTGGGTTGTGAGCACTTAGCTCTTACAAATTCCTTCATATTTCTAATGAATTCTACGCTCCTCTGTTCAACAATAGAACTCTCCACAATAGCTTCTTTTAATTGTCTTGCATTATCAAATTTCATGCCGACACACAAAACAGGTTTATCGACATTTGGATCATAGCAAGGGTACTTGCTTTTCCTTCGACGAACAGGTTCTTCATTATCATTCTCCGAACCAGCAGTTTCATTGCCGCAACTTGTTGTATCTTCACTTCCATTACCTCCATCCAGCTCAAGCCTTTCTCCTAAAGCTGGGAGTTTTTTTCTGAAAAATTCTCTTTGTTTTTGTCTTGATTGTTGGAGTTCATCATCGTCTTCATCACTTAGGAAATTGACAATTGGCAAAGCTTCATCTTCTGACACACTATGTTGAGCAACTTCCCATTCTAATCCAACTAAATCTTCATCAGCGACAGCTTCAACTGAGACTTCACCCACATTTCTATCAAAATCTGTCTCCCTCTCCTCCCTCCCTTGACTCTCATGTTGCCCTCCATCTAACGTAGACTCATCCCCAACCTGATTACTATTATTTTCATCATCCTCATCAGCCTCATCATCACTATAATATTCAACATAGACCTTAGCTTCATCGCCGTGAAGATAATGGTAAATGATATCCTTAATACCATTATCGTCACTAAAAAATCTCAAGCCATCCTTCAATTCCTTCCCAGGAACACAATAGTGCAATTGTTGCACTTTACATCGAAAAAAATACAACAAATCCTTCACAAAATCAATATATGATGGCTTCCCAACATTGACGTAAATAGTACCTTCGTTCCCACCACAATATTCCCGGTCGTCAGGGCCAATAACAAACTCTCCACCATAGCAAACAATGACGCCTACATGATTCCCCTCCATTTCAATGCTGCACCCAAACAATAAAAATAAAAAGTCATTCATTGAGACTACATAGCATAATCATCAACAACTTTACATTTAATTGATTAAACAATTATCGAAAGAAATAAAGGAAGCCGATTTATTCAATTGATTAAATAACGTAATGTCCCCAACACCCATTTTTCAATTCGACCCCATTCGGTCCCCACAGCAACACTAACCACTGTCCCCAGCACTCCAACCACTGTCCCTAGCACTCCAACCCATTTTTTAATTCGACCCCAACACCCATTTTTCAATTCGACCCCATTCGGTCCCCATAGAAACACTAATCACTGTCCCCAGCACTCCAACCACTGTCCCCAGTACTCCAACCCATTTTTCAATTCGACCCCAACACCCATTTTTCAATTCGACCCCATTCGGTCCCCACAGAAACACTAACCCATTTTTCACTCCAACCCATTTTTCAATTCGACCTCAACCCATTTTTCAATTCGACCCCATTCGGTCCCCACCATTGTCCCCAGCACTCCCACCAGTTTCCCTATGCGTCGAGCCCTCATTTTCCCCTCCACGCCCTATTTTTCAATTCAATCACAGTCGGTCCCCACAATTTTGCCCTCCCCACATAAGTGATTAAACAAAAGTGAGGTCCCCACTATTTTTCCGTCCCCATAAAAGCAGGCAGTCTAAGCCGAGCCCTCATTTTGCCCTCTGTGCCCCAATTTGCCCGTCGGAACCCTAAATTCTCCACCCAATTGACCCACGGCGAGAACATGACAAACCTGAGTGAAGCAGCTGAGCGACGGTGGGCTAGCAAACAATGGCGCAGCTATGACGACGGCAGACCGACGGCGGTGGACGACGGCCGAGCGACGGCGGGTGAGCGACGGTGCGCGAGCGACGGAAGGCGATCGAGAGAGCTAGGTCGAGCGAGGGAGAACTCTGAGCCCTAATTTAGTTCCCTTCTTCAGCGACGTCGTTTGTTAAACGCATTCCACGTAGAAAAATAAAGCGACGTCGTTTCTTGTGGAGGATGGAAAACGACGTCGTTTATGCCATTTCACGTGGACTACGATTTAAAATATTTGCCACGTCAACTTATTTTTCTTTAATATAAATGCCACGTATTTTTTTGGCCGGGATCTCTCGCCGTTGGCACCAAAATGATCATTTTTCCTCCAATTTGGCACTAAAGTGATCCAAATGAAAGTTTTGGCACCAAAGTGGCCTCCGTACACAAGTTTTGGCACCATTACTGTTCTTACCCCGATTCCCAAATCTATTACATCTCTTTAGCTTTCAGTACAAAATTAGTTGTAATGTGTGATCTTGTTGACTCTACTTATTAAAAGCTTTTAGTCTATTGACCTTTTTATTAAAGTGATGTTTCTATCTCGTCTCTTTTTTCACACGGATTGATCTAATAACGACTAGTGAATCACGCTGGATAACAATAAAAATATAACGATTCCAATAATATTTCGAAATATTTTATTTCAACGTTTATATAAGAATGTATTAACCACGGCCGAATGTTTTAAATGCACTAATTGCATATAATCGTGTAAGGAGAGCTTGAAACAATGTTAGTGCAGACTTTTTAACGGATATTCGTAGAAAATAATTTGTGATTTTATAGTTACTCAAAATAGAACTAAAAATCAAAGTGAAGAAACCACACTCAACGGCGTAAGATGTTGAGTACATTTACTTTCCTAAAACATACTAGCAATAGCATTTCCAAAGTCCATAAATACTATAACTCGTTATGTAGAGAAATAATTAAGAGACGGTAGGAATTGCTTGATCGATTCTCCGTTGATCGACAATACTCGATGGAAAACGTCTCTTAATAATTCTAGGTAGCAACCCACTTTGTTGAGAATTTGGCAAAACCAATGAGGATAAGGCGTCCCCAACTATCTATAATTATAAGTGTCAAGTTTTCAGGCGATCCTTTAGAAGAGTTTTTTTTAATCAAAATAGATGCTAAAAAAGAAAAGCGAAGTATTGAATAATTTTCATCATAAGTAGAATGTTCACATTCATCATTGATTTCTAGTTAAGATTCGTCCATTTTTTCATCTACTTATTATTTCAGTATCAACAAATAATTTTATGCTTCATTTGTTTGGCAGAAAATAAATAATTTAAAAAATATTTTCCTAAAAATGATTTTCTGTATCGCTTGAAATAATTAGTTGATGAAAAATATTTTTATTATCAACAACAATTTATATCTAAATATTTTCGTAAATAATGAAAAATTTTCTATTTATTTATTTTTATAAGCAACATAAGTGATTATATTTAGAAAAATATTTCTAAAATTATTCACTCTTAACGAAACAAACAAACAAAGCGTTAATATCCTAAAAAATAACTTCACTCACGACATGATGCATTTTGGGGACTGAAAACAGCGGACAGGCATAATACGTGCAGAAAGCTTAAGGTTCCGAGAAATCAAAATGTGGAATAGCGAAGAAAAGCGGGAAGCTTTACATGCATTTTTTTTTTTTTTGGTGTGAAGCTTTACATGCATTTGGGCAATAATGAAAGTCATCAGACAGTGTACGGAAGAGAGAGGACGACCTCGAATGGTCGACGAAGACATCCAGTGCTTCTTTTGAGCTTCCATTGACGAGCCTTTACCTTCTCAGTGTCACTCTTCTTCGTCATTCAGAATGCTTTCTTCGGTGTTCAAAATGGGACTGATTGAGCGTACAAGCTTTGCCCAATGTTCGCCTCGAAAGTTTCTCGAAACCATAGAGTGATTTTTCCTTGGTGCTTTGATCGGCAAGAGGAGGGGAGAAAGAAACGAGTAGAAGATTTTGGTACGTGGGTTCAGATGGATTTGAGAGGGAGCACAAGCAGAGTGTTGGGTATGGAGATAGCAGAGGGTGGTGTGAGCAGGGGGAGAAGGGAAAATCCTAGAGATCTGACTGATATTGTCTTCTCTTGGTCTCTTCACGACATCTTCAACGAAAACCTCTACCATAACCAGGTTTCTTTGCATTATCATCTTTGCTTCTTTTTTTTTCCTTTATCATGCCCTTTTGGTTTTATTCTCGTTTAAGTTCAACGACAATGTAGGGTTTACTTGAGAATTTTCCAAATAATGTTAGTTCTTTGCTCTTTCTTTCTTTTTCTTTTTTTTTTTGTGCTATTAGTAAGCCTAGCCTTATAAGAACCTTGCATTCGACTTAGTGAGATAGAACCCTTTATGTTCTTACTTTGTTTGGCAAACTCATTAGGTATTTTAGGAGTATATGTTATGATTCGTGGGATTTGGTCGAAGTATTTTTTGAATGTTGAGGTTTGTTGGTCATATTTGACGTTTGGCCGAGCTGTTTTTGTAGGTGGAGACTATACCGGAGACATTTCAGTCATTCTGGCATTATCTCGGATCGTATGTCTACCCTTTACTGGAAGAAACACGGGCGAGTCTGTGCTCGAATTTGGAAAATATTTCTTCACTGCCTTTCACCGAGGTTACTGGCTTTGTGGAATGCAAGAGAAGTGGGAACTCATATCTTGATTCTAACTGATGCTAAGCCGGCAACTTTTCCTGACTTGGAGAGGTTCGGAAGAAGGTGGGCGTTCGCATCAGTAAAGATGATTGGAGGAGACGATGAAGAGGATGAGGCAATGTCATCCACAAACTTTAATGTGGAGGCATTATTGGACCATGACGTCAATAGTTCCTGGAAGCCAATGTATGCAATTTTCCTGATAAACATGGCCACTAACAGAAGGATATGGAACGCGTTGCATATGCCTCTGAACTTGGATATTGTGAAGGAAGTTCTCTGCACAGAGGTATGACTTTCCTTTTTGTACATTGGTCATTTAGACTTAAAATTGTTATTATATTCCTCTAAGCTTCAAAACTTCATTTTACTCCTGCTGATTGTAAGTTTCATAAAAAAAATAAGAGACTTGATTGATGCTTTCAGCCATTCTGTTGCATTAATAGATTAGGACCATTGTTTCCTTTAGTTAGTCCATTTCATGATATGGAGATGAATGAAGATATGGCCAATTAGTGAAGTTATTTCTTAAATAGGGCAAATTAATTCTTTGGAGGTGACTTCCTTGTTAGTACTAGACCTTAAAATTTTCTATACTATACTTTTCACGGGATTTAAGTTTGTGCTGCGCAATGCTTTTTATATCATATGAACACCAATTATGTTTCAGGGTCTCTAACCTTCTACCATATGTACACTGTCTAAATTATCACAAGAAATGTGTTTTTGTTGCAGGCTGATAAAGTTTCCAATCTCTGTATTAGAAAAGGTGATGGTTCTGGGAGTGAGAGCCTTGACAAGAGATTGTGCCATGATCTGAATGAATCCCAAATAAAAGCAGTTGGCGCCTGCCTCAATAAACTCCAATACAAGAACAAGCCATCTGTCGAACTGATATGGGGTCCTCCTGGAACTGGGAAAACTAAAACCGTCGCTACACTGCTATTTACTCTCTTGAAAAGGAAACATAGAACCATTGTTTGTGCTCCTACAAATGTTGCCATCAAGGAAGTGGCATCACGTGTTTTAAAGCTGCTAAAGGAATCACATAATGGTATAAGCACTGAAAAGGAAAGTTTGCTCCTCTACTTTGGAGACATGCTTATTTTCGGGATCAGGGAGGGGCTGAAAATTGATTCCGACATTGAAGAAATATACTTGGAACACCGTGAAGATTGTGTTGCTGAGTGCTTTTCTAAAGACACTAGTTGGCATCAGTGTCTAACTTCCATGATAGATACTCTTGCCAACTGTGTCTGTCAATACCACATATTTTTGGAAAACGAGCACACAAAAATAAGGAAACTAGGATGTGATGATGATGGGAGCGAATGCAGAAGCAGTGCAGAAGATGGTAACTGTGACCTTAAATCGTTTCTTGAGTTTTTCAGGAACCGATTCAAGGCAACTGTCCAGCCCCTGCGGAGATGCCTCTTTATTTTCTGTTCTCATATATGCAGAACTAATTTCCAGAAGATCACATCCCTCCTTACCTTACTTGATTCTTTTGAAACTTTATTATGTGGAGAGAAGTTGGATTCAGAGAAGATGGAGATAACTCTTTCACGTGATGAACTTAGCCTGTTTTCATTTGAGACGTCCATGAGTCCACTATATAATGTATATATGAAGAGACAGGAATGCCTTTCCATGTTGCTAACTGTTCGTGATTCTCTGAAGGATCTAAAACTTCCAAACTTTACAAGTAAGGCCATGATGGCCGACTTCTGTTATCAACATGCTTCCATGATTTTTTGCACTGCTTCTAGTTCAAATAAGCTGTACTCTGTGGAAATGGACCCTCTCAATATACTGGTAATTGATGAGGCAGCCCAGTTGAAAGAATGCGAGTCAGTAATACCTCTCCAACTCCCTGGTGTCAAGCATCTGATTTTAGTTGGAGATGAGTGTCAGTTGCCTGCTATGGTCGAAAGCAAGGTAATGTTAAAATGTCTGAAATGTAAACTTTCTATTTGGTCTTGAAAGATGTGTAATATCCTTCTCTTCATTTGATTTTAGATGGGATAAATGTTCTATACCCAACAGCCCTAAAAATTTATATCATGTTTCATTTCTACAGGTTTCTAGCAGGGCTGGTTTTGGAAGGAGTCTGTTAGAACGATTGAGTTCACTGGGTTATTCGAGGCAACTTCTCAATATACAGTACCGAATGCATCCATCAATAAGTCTGTTTCCAACTTCCAACTTTTATCAAAACCAAATTTTGGACGGGCCAAATGTGAAGAGCCAAAGTTACAGAAAAAGTCATTTGCCATTGTCGATGTTTGGCCCTTACTCATTCATAAATATTCCTGATGGACAAGAACAATGTGATGAAAGGCGTAGCCTTAGAAACCCTGTTGAGGTGAAAGTTATCTCGACGATATTGAGGAATCTGTACAGAGGTATGTCAAGAGAATTTTATACATGTTGCTTCAAGCACATAGAATTTGCATGCATTACTTAATCATATAGGTGTAGATTAGGATGGCCCTTAATAGTTCTAGTCCTAGGATATTTCTTTTGAAGTTTTTCACCCCTCATAAAATGATATCATGGTTATGATGGTTTTATTTCGTTTTCTTTGCAGCTTGGGATGGGTCAGAAGATCTGACAGTAGGTACCATATCTCCCTACTCAGCTCAGGTTAATGCAGTTCAAGCTACACTTGGAAAAAAGTACGAAAATATCAAGGGCTTTATGGTCAAGGTGAAGTCAGTGGATGGATTCCAAGGGGGTGAAGAAGACATTGTTATAATATCCACCGTAAGATCAAGCTCGCATGGGGCTAATGAGTTCTTGTCCAATACTAGGAGAACCAATGTTGCTCTTACCAGGGCCAGGTACTCTATCCTCTTAACTGTGTCAAATTACATTTTAGAGTGATATAGCCTGTAAATCCCAGATTTATTTCCTATCTATAGGTATTGTCTGTGGATTTTGGGAAATGAGAAAACACTGACAAAAAGCAAATCTGTGTGGGAAAGCTGGAAATGGGAAAACACTGACAAAAAGCAAATCTGTGTGGGAAGCTTTGGTTGATGATGCTAAGAGTCGTGGTTGTTTTTTCAATGTTGATGATGACAAGGACTTGGCTAAAGCCATCTTAGATGCGAAGAAAGAGAATAATCAGCTTGACGATCTGCTTCACAGAAGCAGTGTACTTTTCAGAAATGCAAAGTGGAAGGTAAAAAGTTTACTCAACAGCATTCTGTGGCTACATTTATTTTTCAAAATAAGCATTAAGTTTTAAAGAACTTGTGACAAAATTTCTTACTGTCATGCTTTGGTCTTTTCAGGTTCTTTTCAGTGACAACTTCCTGAAGTCTTTCAGAAAGCTGACATCCCTCAGGACAAAGATGTCAATCATCAAACTTCTGTCAAAACTATCCAGTGGCTGGAGACCAAAGAAGGGGAATGTGGATATAATTTGTGAACACTCATCTCATATCGTGAGACAATTTAAGGCTGAAGGTCTCTATGTCTTATGCACGATTGATATTGTAAAGGAACTGAGATACATCCAAATCCTGAAGATATGGGATGTATTGCCTCTAGAGGATGTGGCAAAATTGGTCAAACGCTTGGACAGCATATTCAGGACATATGGCGATGATTTTATTAGTCGTTGCAATGAGAAATGCATTGAGGGTTAAGTCTAATCATTTCTTCTTACTTAAGATAGGTAGCACAGCACTTACTAAATTAGAAAGCATCTCTTTTCCAGATAGATGACTAAAATATTTTGAATTGAGCTTGTCACCCTATTTTCTTTCATTTAACATGCCTCTTCCTATTATAGGGATCGGGAAGTTCCGAAGACCTGGGTCTGTACTTTTGATATTGTCCGCAATCGAAGTCCTAGGGAAGATCAATGTGGGAGTAGTTCTGATGCTGATGCTTCAGATCATAGGTTGTTTGCAGAGAATGCGAAAGTGACTGAGAGTTTGCTTCTGATGAAATTCTATGCCTTATCATCAGATGTTATCAGCCATTTGCTCATTGACAGTGATGGTAATGGAGCGAGTCTTCCATTTGAAGTAACAGAGCAAGAACAAGAGATAATTCTTTTCCCCAGAAGCACTTTTATACTTGGGCGATCTGGCACCGGAAAAACTACGGTCCTGACACTGAAGTTGTTTACGAACGAGAAACTCCATGATGTAGCAACCAAGGGGTTTCCGGAAATCTGAAGTGGTATCAGCCACAGCAAAGATACCTCACTGGAAATCAATGTTGAGGAAATCGGTGAAGGAGCAGAGGATTGTGTATTGCGCCAGCTTTTTGTGACTGTCAGTGCAAAATTATGTTTTGCGGTCAAACAACATGTTTCTCAACTTAGAAGGTACATAAAATGTCATGGGAAGATGTTTGAACAATTGAATAAATATTCTGCAATTTTTACAATGAACAAACATATGCAAGGTTAATGGATTGTCAAATCTTTTTATGAATTAGTCCGGACAAGAAGATAAACCCTTTGGCATGCTACTATTTTCCTCCTAGTGGAGAAGCACAACCAAGATACTTCATATATAGACTTCGATAGGAAATATAACATGTAGCAAGAGTGCATTCAAATCAGTGCTTTGCCATGCTCAGGTGCTACTACTTAAAGCATGCTCACGTGCTACTACTTGGTTTTAGCTGCTGGGAAATAGATTTTAATCATTGCATATTAGAGATCGACATCATCTGCTTGCTGATTTCAAACTAAAGATTATATTGGTCTTTGTGCCACTTCTTTAGTTTGCATTTCCATTTTATTGGAAACTTTCGTATTAAGTTTTGTGATTGTAGAATTGTACGTATAAAAATAAAATTGTATTTTATATGAAAATATGCAATTATTAGCAGAATTGAGAAAGGACCGTCTGTTCTACAATTCTTGCTGTGGGGGAAGATTTTCATTGCCAGCTGATGTAAATGCTATCCGTGTATCATAGTATATCATTACAATCTTGGAGCATCAGCGTGTTCCAATTCCCTTTTCACTGTTAGTTACCTAAAAGTAGAAATTACGAGATTGCATGTGTAGTGTAGGTATTCCCGTAGGTTTGTTAAGTATATATTTTCATTTCTAATTGCTAGCTTAATTAATACTGCAGCTCCAGCATTGGTGCAAAACATAGAGTAGAAAGCTCTTCAGTTGATGAGATTGTTGATGATGCAGCATTATTCAAGGATATCCCGGATTCATTTGTAGATGTATCTCCCAACTCTTATCCCCTTATTATAACTTTTCGTAAGCTTCTGATGATGCTAGATGGAACAGTTGGGGTTTCATTCTTTGAAAGGTTCCCGGATCTAAGGGAGTTTTATCATGGCCAATCCTACAATTCTAAACCAGTTGCCTTACAAAGTCTTCTAAGAGCAAAGGAGGTTACATACGAAAAGTTTTGTAGTGTTTATTGGCCTCACTTCAATGACAAGATAAGGAGGAGGCTTGATCCTTCCAGAGTCTTCACTGAAATAATGTCCCACATAAAGGGTGGTCTTCAACCAGCCGATTGTTGTGATGGCAAACTTGACAGACTAGCTTATGTTTCACTTTCAGATGGTCGTGTCTCGACTCTGAGTATTCAGAGAAGAGAAGAAATTTACAATGCTTTTGAGGATTATGAAAAGATGAAAATGAAAAATGGTGAATTTGATTTGGCCGATCTTGTCAATGATCTTCATTGCCGTCTTTTTTGTGAGCAGTTTGCTGGTAACGTGGTGGATTTTGTATATATTGATGAAGTGCAGGATCTCACCATGAGGCAAATTTCACTGTTCAAGTATATATGTAGAAACGTTGATAAGGGCTTTGTGTTTTCTGGCGACACTGCACAAACTATTGCAAGGGGAATAGACTTCAGGTTTGAAGACATAAGGTCCCTTTTCTACAAGGAGTTCTTGATAGATTCAATGGATGGACCTGATATCAGAATGGAAAAGGGACGTCTTTCCAAAACTTTCCATTTGAGCCAGAACTTCCGCACTCATGCTGGTATACTCAATCTGGCGCAGAGCGTTGTTGATCTTCTTTACCATTTTTTCCCTTTATCCGTTGATGCTTTGAGCCTCGAAACTAGCTTTATATGTGGGGAACCCCCAATTTTACTTGAATCAGAGAATGACGAAAGTGCCATACTATCTCGGGGAACCCCCGATTTCACCCGGCCAAATCCTTTACTATCGCCTCTGCTTGGAACTTTATTAGAAGGAAAGGACACCCGGTTCCTTGGCATTCTTTCATCTGGGGTCGCCACATCGCCCCTCGACATTCCTTCCTCCTATGGATTGTCACTCTCAACCGGCTGCCTACTCAGACACTCCTCCTCCAAAACCGAAGGATCGACTCTGCTTTATGTGCTTTCTGTAGTACTAGGCCGGACTCGGTCAACCATCTTTTCTTCGAGTGTACTTATACAAAGAGGTTGGCTTCCTTCTGGGCAACTAGATGCGGCCTTCCATGGCGCAACCGACTGTGGCTAGAACTTATCTCGTGGGCCAAGAATATATGCGGGGGCCCTTCCTTTGCACATTGCATCTCCCGATTCTCCTTTGGGGCTCTAATCCATATTATCTGGATGGAGAGAAACAATGCCCTTTTCAGGAACAAGCAGGTCTCCATCCCGGGGATGTGCAAGCACCTCATCAAAGTTGTGAAAGACAAAGCTATTTCCATAGGAGGAGTCCAAGACACACCTAGAAACCGAATTCTTCAGAGGAAGTGGGGTCTTTCTCCATCTATCTTCTTGTAATTTGGTTGTCCTCTTTTTCCTGGGTACCTTTGATGTACTCATCCGAGCTTTGACTTTTTGTATAGTCTTTGTCGAACCATTCTCGCCCTATCTGGGTCTGAGTTGGTTTTGGCTTTAGTTTGTATTTGGTGTGTTGAAAAGTAATACAATTCTTACATTTACCAAAAAAGACGAAAGTGCCATACTATCAATTTTTGGCAACAGTGATGTTAGTGGTAATTTCGTTGGCTTCGGAGCAGAGCAGGTTATTTTGGTTCGAGATGATCATTCTCGAAATGAAGTTTCAAACCTTGTGAGAGGGCAAGCCCTGGTTCTGACGATAGTAGAGTGCAAGGGGTTGGAATTTCAGGTAGGTGTGTGTCAGGTGGATTGTTTGCCATGTGATTTTAATGGTAGCAGCAATAGAGATTTCATGAACATTTTTTATGGGAAATTTTTTTTTTTTGATGGGTTATGACCAGTTTGCTGGTAGCTGTTACTCTCTAAAATGCTTGGATTTGCATTTACATTCTACTATACCCTTTTTTTGTATGTAGACAATTTCATCTAGATACACATAATGTAGAATTTGTTTGGGCTTATGACAACGTCATCCTACTTTACTGATCTTGATTGGCAGGTGTGTCAAAATGAGTCCAAATATTCTCTTCCTAAATGTTTGAGATCTGTTCATGTATGCATGAAACTCGAAATCTGTCATTTTGGTCTTAAATCAGATGTTTTTACCAGAAACTTTTTGCCTGTAACATTGTGTAGGACGTCTTATTGTACAACTTTTTTGGCACGTCACCTCTGAAAATTCAATGGAGGGTCATTTATGGATACATGAAGGAGCAAGCTTTGCTCGATAGCAGCTCTCAATGGTCTTCTCCAAGTTTCGATGATGCGAAGCACAATATATTATGCTCTGAATTGAAGCAACTGTATGTCGCAATTACTCGGACAAGGCAAAGATTGTGGATTTGTGAGAATGCCCTGGAGTTCTCCAAACCAATGTTCGACTACTGGAAGAAGAAATGCCTCATTCAAGTTAGGTTGGTAGATCATGCCCTTGCAAAAGCAATGCAGGTCAGGAGCACGCCAGAGGAGTGGAAGTCACAAGGTTATAAGGTTTGCTGTTTTTCGGTTTTTTTCTTTTTTTTTGTTTGTTTCCTCTTCACAAAATTGTTTTCTTCGCCTCATTTGGAGTCAACGTGATATTTGAATGCTATTTTGAAATGACAATAGTGACTGTAAAAGCATAACTGATCCTGATGTGGACCTTCTGTGGTATAAATATGGTGATCGATTCGCCACATTTATTGGTTTTTTAATGGTTTGGCCGGATACTTAATTTAGACACAATGGATTAATGCATAAGTTATGAATTTTCCTTGAATCTTTTTTCTCTCGAGTCTATGAGGTCACTGGCAGTCCCTTTTTTTGGGTTAAGGCTACCACATTCATCATTCCTACAAGGGAGGACTGTGTTTTCCATTCTTCTTCTTTTCACCTTCTCTGAAGAAGCTATGATCCTTTTTTTTTTGTTTAATTATGCAAGCTCCTACGTGAGCGTAACTACCCAATGGCAATAATGTGCTTTGAATACACATACGGGGAGAAATTGGCTAAGGCCTCTGCTTTCAAAGCAGATGCAGATCTCAAACACGTTTTAAGTCCACAAGAGGCTTCTGACCTTCGAAGGCAGGCTGCTGAGATTTATGAAGCTATTGGAAAGGCCGACTCTGCAGCTGAGTGTTTCTACATGTTGAAGGAATATGAGAAAGCAGGTATCAATTTTTCTTTTCTCCAATTTTTTTATTTTTTCAAAATGGTTAGATGGAGAATTTATATGCTTTATGCTGCTTCTTTATTCTTCTTGTTGTTGTAGCTATGTCAAAGCTGCCTAAGAAAGAGGACGTTTGACTTCGATCTCAATTATTCTCTTGTATGTAGTTTTACACGTGTGGTACCCACTTGGTTACTCGTGTAATTAATATTTCTGTTTCAATATTTGGAAAAAAAAAGAAGTTTGATGATCTCACTTGCTAATTTCCAAATTCTTTTGGTGAATTTTGAGCAAGCTGCAACTAATGTCGACTTCATGATTATGCCTTTGTTTTGAGAAGTTGACTATTTTCTATATGATAACCCGCCCTCTGCACTCTTAGCTGCTTGGAAATATTTGAGCTGCAAAGTTCTTAACACCGACCACACCTATAAGTTTAAAAAAGGCTGTGGCTATCAGTTGAATACTGAATGTTGACTATGGTTTATCAACAGCTTCTTGGTATTGTAGCCACCTATGGACGTTGATCTTGATTCGTATCTTGACAGGAAACAATATAGTTGAGCTGTGCAAGAGCATTTCTGGCAGCTTCCAAATGTCCCTTTGCTATAAAATCGTGAAGTTATTAAATCTTACGCGAACATCATGGCACTATGAATGAGACTGACTCTAAATTTGTTTACGCATCAACAGGTAGAATATATATGGAAAAATGTGGAGAATCTGCTTTGGAGAAAGCTGGAGAGTGTTTTTCTCTATCTGGGCAGTACAGTCTTGCAGCAGAGGCATATGCAAGGGGAAATATTTTCTCAAAGTGTTTGTCCATTTGTGCCAAAGGAAAACTCTTTGAAGTGGGTCTGCAATACATTGAGGATTGGAAAAGTCAGGGAAATGAGAATAGCGGAGTAGTAAAGAAATAGAGAAATTGGAACAAGACTTTTTAGAGAGTTGTGCCCTTCATTACTATGACCTCAGAGACTACAGGGCCATGATGAAGTATGTGAAGGCTTTTCACTGCATCAACTCAATGTGAAACTTACTCAAGAGGCTGGGATGCCTCGATGAACTTATCAGTTCGGAGGAAGACTATGGTAACTTTTCGGAGGCGGCAAAGATTGTGAGGATGAAAGGTGACGTCCTTCATGAGGTTGATCTACTTGTAAAGAGCGGACAAAACAAAGAAGCATCGATGAATATCCTGTGGTACGTGTTATTCTATTCCCTTTGGGCTCCTGGAAGCAAAGGGTGGCCCTTGAAGCAGTTTGCACAAAAGGAGGAGCTGGTAGCAAAAGCGAAACATCTTGCAAAGCGCGAGCCTATTGCCTTCTATGAATATGTTTCTGTAGAATCAAACATTCTGTTAAATACACAGAGCAGTTTGGCTGAAATGAAAGAACGTTTGAGTGCTTCCAGGAGAAACGGAAGTGTCAGAGGGGAAATACTGTGCGCACGAAACATTCTGGACGTCCATCTTTGTCGAAATATCTCAAATTTTTGTTGGGAATATGATTGGCTTGTTGACCCAATGGAGTATTCCGAACAACAGATCTTGAGGGATCAGATTTCCCAGATTTCCGTTGACTCATTGGTCTGCTTTTGGAATCTTTGGAGAGAAAAGGTTGTTAGAATTATAAATTGTGTAGGATGTGCGGAGATGCTGGAGGAAAAGGAAAATAGGTGCTGTTGGGAGTTCTGTTTGAATTATTTTGGTGTTCTGGAGCAACGGAACAACAAGCAGGGAACTTATCACCTTCTAAACCCAGATGCTGATTGGGTCAGCAACATAGATAAAAGATTTCTTCGAAGAAATGACAATTGGTTGCTTTGGAGCTTCAACAATTTGTCTCTGCAGCTCAAAAGTATTGGAATTCTGAGCTTACTTCTGTTGGTATGATCCTCCTGCGCAAACTGGATGAACTTTATCATTTTTCGCTGAGGAGTTCTCTGTCGAACTTCTGTCAAAGCAGATGTCTTGCTCTCTTACATGGGGTTGCAAAGTTCTTTCGAGAACTCAATTGTCTGAATGACTCCTTCCGGCATGGTAGGGCACTGGAGGGTTTCATTGAAACATCCAGCGGGAGGTACATGGGTCACATATTTCCTCTTGACTGGAGAGTATCATCGACAGAGAATATGATATCTCTAAGAGGCAGTGAGGCTGCTCGTCATCTACTGAGAGAAACAATGAACATGATAATTTACAAGAGGCATTTTTCACATGGGAAGATGGGTGAGCTTGCGACTTTGTTTCTCGGGTCTGGAATGCTCAACAATGAATTGTACAGAAAAATTGCAGAATCTTTTGAGAGAAATACATCATGGAAGGCATTCATGGAATGTGTGTATCGGGATGTGCTATCAGACCTTCCTCAGGCCAGCGATGATAATAAGCCCGTGAAGTTCTCTTTGGCTTGGAACCTTTATGGAGCTTTAGCAGACACTTACGAGGCCAATTGGAGGATTGAAAGAGACTACATCACTCCGGTTTGCTTCTTGTATCTCTTGGAACGACTTTTGATTTTATTATCTTGCTCCAAAGGGCAGTTTTACGCAACCAAGTCTTCTCTAGTTGAATGGCTTATCTGCTATGAAGGTTTAGCAAAGCCTAGCTTTACTTTCAACCTGGAAAATTGCTTGGAGCCCATCATTGGGTTTGTTACTAGCAGTATCCAGCAGCTTCTTTGCAACAAAGGTGAAAACCATAGACTGGATCAAAAGATCGAACCTAAATGTGACGATGTAATACCCGCTGTTGGTCTTGAAGTTGGTTCTGTTGGTTTGTTTGCTTCACTTGAATTTTGGCAGCAGTCCAGATTTTCCCATTGTTTTGCTGCGTAATAGTTGGATTTCTGGGCAATTTCCTCCAGATTTCAATCGTATTCTTTCACATTGGCAGAAGCGGAAATTGCAGAGAATTTCAGTCGGTGTTTTTGCTGAAGCATTCGTAAAAGTTGATCCCCTTGTAATTATCAATTCTACTGCAGCTTATTCAAATTTCTTTTGTCCCCATGCCATCATTTTGGACGTGAAGTCGAACAAATGCAAGGAAGACATTATGAAAGTTTTATTCCCCAAAGATGGAAGCGCTGTGAGCTCTTGCAAGTTGCCAGATGTGACCAAAGTTTCCGAGGATTCCTCTTCATCTTCCAAGGATGCAGCACCGGTTGTGCATTTGGATGGTGCAAACAAGTCGTCATTGCCGGGACGAGAAATGAGCTTAGCGAATGAGGAAGAGAAGAGCGAAGTTGAGGAAGCTCAAAAATCCAGTGAAGTGAAGAAGGACGAGCAGGCTTCATCATCTTCTTTTTCCCAGACTGGTGGTGTGGAAAAAAGGAACAAGAACAAGGGCAATTGCAAGTCCAAAGGTAAGCACAATAAGAAAGGAAGAGGCAAGAAGAAATGAATCCTCACTTCATTGTCCTAGATAAAGTGTGTGAAAATTGTATGGTCTTATAATCTACAAGAAATCCATAATCTTGTAATTACATGTGGTACTTTTCAGTAAAATAGTTCTTAGAATGAAGAAAAACAGATCTCTTGACAGGAAGCTCATTACTCTATACATATCCTGAAGTTCTCGCAGGGAATAGTCATGAAAATCTACTATTCCTTTCTTGGCTGCAGATTATTGTTCCTTCTTTTTTGCCTCTCTAAACCTTTAATTCTGTCATGCCTCGCCATAGCATACGCGCCATATTGATAGAGAAGTTTGCAACTTTCTGGCTCTTATGTGATGAAGAATTAGAAAGAAATTGCAACTTTCTCTACATATCTTATTTACTTACAAATCATCTTGATAGAGAAGTTTGCTTGATTGGAGTGAACACACGTCACGAGATCCAGCCCGTGAGAGCATATGTCCATGTGGAAGTGTACATAATTGATATGCTTGTACCCTCACCGGACGCAGGACGACTCCGTCACCGGAAAACTCTCCTATTCAAGGATGGATAAGCACAACAGTGAGCCAAATCTGGCTCTTGATGGAGGAGAATGGATGATATTACTAAAAGATTTGAACACTCGAGCAACTCTTGCAATGAGTCACCTCCTGAACAGCTTTTGTTGTGCTAAGGACTCGTCTCCATGGCTATATGATTTCAAGCCTCGTGATTGTTCGATAAATCAACACGTAATCACCGAAGAAATAAACGAGGGATAATAAAGAACACGTGAGATTTACGTGTCTTGGTCCGAGGATCGGTTTCTACTCCTAGGAGAGAGTCAATCGTAATTAGTCCACTAATAAATGGAAGAATTACATAGCTCACACACCCGAGCAATTCTTGACGGGAATACCTCTGCGTTGGTGTCCTCATGGCTGCTGGAGTTCAACCGAAGCCTTATCTATTTTTTCTTTAAATTACTCTGATACCAATTGTTGTAATAAAATGCGGAAATCACCAAATCTTGCAATTGTAATTAAATCAATTGGGATCTGAGCAATTAAATCAATTGGTATCAGAGCAATTTAAAGAAAAAATAGATAGGGCCTCGGTTGAAACTCCAACAGCCATGAGGACTCCAACATGGAAGGATTCGGTCAAGAATTCGGATCCACAAGTTCTAATTCGGGTACATGGATTCAAATTCGAGACATAACTTAACAGTTAGGAACCGAAACTACTCACGAGTAGTTTGTCGGATACTGATAATTAGTGATAAGCTTTTACCTTGTTTTTACGTTGAGTGCAGAGAATGTTACTAAATCGAGGCTCTTCTTATTTTGCGAAAATAAATTATTTAAAAAATATTTTCCAAAAGATAATTATTTATATCACTTATAATAATTAGTTAATGAAATATGTTTTACCATCGATAGCAATTTATATCTAAATATTTTCGTGGACGATGGAAATTTTTTTCGTTTGTTTATTTTTATAAGAGATATAGGCAATTATTTTTTGGGAATATTTTTTAAATCATTCATTTTCCGCAAAATAAACGCATCCCGAAAGTGATAGAGGCTGGCTCAAGTCAATATAGAAACAAGGCCATTTGGAATGAATTGGACTTAATTGTCAAAATGCTGAGAACCATGGATCAAAAACGAAGAAACTTAACATGTAATGTACTCCAATCTTTGACTCCAGGGATTTCATTGGGCTAACGGCTGAAAATGACAACCTTGTTAAATTAGAGTCTTCAAGAAATGAATATCGCGATATTAAAATGATTCCTTTTCAATGAACCGTCGCTATACTATTGGTAAGGATAATTGTCCAAAAAAATCTTAAATCTATTATATGAAGGTTAATTCAATCACAGATTTTTGAATTTGGCCAACTTAGTCGTAAACTTTAGATGATTTGCCAATTTAATCCGTCTGGTCAATTTTAGATAATTTTCCCAAGATTTTGACGCGAGGTTTGAGCTCTAGAAAGTGTGAAATTACACGTTTGACTTATAATCAATGTATCCAATTGAATTGGCCAAAAAAAAAATCACCAGAGATTCTTAATGTTGCTATGGAATGACTAAACTTTGATTAGACTAGGGCAATGAACTTTGTAAAAATTGACTTTGGAGGATATTTTTAGTCCCTTTCGCTATAAGAGATCCAATAAGTACTAGCGTACTGCTAACAATTATTGAGTAAATTAAGGGCTTGCCCCATTTTGTGTCCAATTAAGGTCACGTTTGTTTCGTGGAAAATGAATAATTTGAAAATTATTTTCTTAAAAATGATTACTTGCATCGCTCATACCATGAATAAACGGAAAATATTTTCATCTTTCACAAAAACATATATAGACATAAATTGTTATCGATAGTGAAAACATTTTTTATGACTAATTATTTTAAGAGATACAAGCAATGATTTTTAGAAAAATATTTTTCGAAATATTCATTTTCCACGAAACAAACGAAGCCTAAAAAGTTGGGACAATTACATTTTGTCCTGTAATTATTGGGGGAATTCACTTTGGATCTCGATAATAATAAGCTTATCCGCGTATCGGGGAGGCTATTAATATCAAGTATTGATCTCAACTCTACATTATTAAGTGGTTTAAGAAAAAGTTCATTCATGTGTTACTAATAAAGGTACCGGTATTAATTTTAAAGATATACGCACATATGTATCATAGGTTACTTGTCATGGAAATGTAAGAGTGATATTTCAAATATCATCAATAGAGCTGTGGGGACTAAAAATCGTTATAAAAAGAATACATGACTAAAATTTGAGCATTACAAAATGTGTGCGGATTAATTGTAACTTTTATTCAGACGCTTGTATGTGTAGGAGCCACGTGTCGAAAACCGGTGCTCCCTCGGCAATTCCCGACAAATTTCTGATAGAAAATTTGATGGAATGATATAAATTGTAGTAGAAAAAACATGACTATTTTAATAAACTATCCATACCAATTCGCCTATTGGATAGTGAGTTAGAATTGTGATTAGAAGATTAAAAAGTTTGGCATGTTTTTTATGAAACTAGCCCTAAGTTTGTCAATACGACGGTGGATTGAAAATCAGGATGTGGTTGTTAAGTATGGGCTGCTAGTGTAATCGAGTATAGTTGCAAACATAGGAACCACTAATTGACCGCCACGTGGTCTTAAAATTTCGTAAGGTTTTGGATGGAAAACGTGACGAAAATAATTAAGTTCTCGTTGGAAAAATAAAGGAAAAATGACATGAATAGTCCTTGAAATTTTGTCAAATAGGCAATGTAATCATTAAACTTCAATTTAATGTGTAATGAGGTTTATGAACTTTTAACTTGTGTAATGTGGTCCATGAACTTTTAATACATGTTCAATTTGATCCCTAAATTATATGAAAATATTCATTTTAGTCCTTCTATTAATTAAATATCAGGGACTAAATTGAACACATAGCAAAAGTCCAGTAACTGTTTTGAACAAATTAAAAGTTCAACAATCACATTGAACATTAAGCTAAAGTTCAGGAATCACAATACACATTGATCTAAGTTCATGGATTGTTTGTATCATTATCCCAAGAAATAAACTGGGGATTAGTCTTGTTGGTAAAATAAAGCACATGGACTAAAATTGATGGATCGCTAAAATTACGAAAACCACAATTGCAATTTGTGGTAAAGGTTCATACACGTAGGGCCCACATGTCAATATAGGTGGTGTCGACTCAGCACTTTTCGGCGAATTTCGAACGGAAATTCGACGGTAGCACTTAAATTATCGTCGCAAAGTAATATTAGATTCCAATTTGCAACCACATAAAGTAAGATCGAAGCCGAGTTCCTCCAAGATCACATGGATAAATTTATCATAAATGTATAAGTTTGAGATTTTTTATGATTAAAAAAATAATTTGAAATAAATTTATCACTTGTGTACTAATTTAGAGTTTTTCATGATATTAAGCAAGTAAAGTACATAGACTAAAATTGATGGATCGTAAAAGTACAAAAACCACAGCCGAAAATTTGTCACGCAAAGGATCATCACACGTAGGGCCCACATGTCGGTACAGGCGGCGCGTCGACCCAGCACTTCCCGGCGAGCTCCGGACGGAAATTCGACAGTAGCACTTAAATTGTCGCGGCAGAGTAGCATTAAATTCCAATTTGTACCCCAGATAGAGCACAAGACCAAAGTCGAGTTCCTCCAATACCACGTAGACCAAAACGTAATTTACCCCTAGAGAATTTGCGAGCAAAAGGATCTACTTGTTAATTAATCGGTTGAGAATCTTGTGGCCCATCGAATTATTGATGCTCCGGTAGCTTTTACGATGGACCGCACCTATCAAAAGTTATTTCTTTTGGACAACTAAAAGATCCTGCCTTTTTCTTTTCCCCGGGAAAAGGGACCTATTTATTTCGCCAAAAAATTAATTAAAAATAATAATCATCCGTATCGGATAGAAAAATTAGTTAAGGACTGGTACTCCCGTTACCAACAAAACCACGTAAACATTAATTACCGACGATAGTAACTAACATTTTATATATTTTAATTTAAATTATTAATTTTTCGCTAAACAAACGAATCTATTTTTTACCTTAGTTTTGTGAAACTGGGTACTTATGGAATTATTTATGCAAAAAGAATATACTGCTACTCGATCTAGTCGTGAGGCTCCTTTTACTGTTTTGAGGGATTTTGTAATTAAAAAAATATTAAATATATTTTTGGCGAAAAAGTATAAAAGGGGAAAAAGGAAAAAAAGAAGAAAAGGTCCCGCGATATTCCATTTTTGCGTCCCCGAGAAGGAATCCAAGGCCTTCGATTTGCTACTTTAGGGTTTCCTCCCGAGAAGATCGTTCCGATTTCGTTCCCATCGATCACAGAGAGCGGGGCTTCCTCCCGATCGGAGCGCCCGTACGATCTCGATCGCGGCTCCCGCTCGCGCGCGTGCATTGGCGGTTTCCGGTTCCGGCGGCTCGCCCGGCGCTCCTGAGGTACTGTGCTCGGCCGGGTTTTTTTTTTTTTTTTTTTCTTTTCTCCCGAGTTCCTCCGTTCTTTGTTTCGTGGTCGGCGGGAATCGCGAACGGGCGGCGCCGGCAGCGGCGGGGGTGCGGGGTGGGGTGGCGCGCCGCGGAGGTGGGGCGTCGGGATTGGGGCGGGTGATTCTGGGTCGCGGCGGGCGCGGCCATCCCGTGAGCCTAAGTTCTTGACGCCGGTTGGTTGTGATTGAGAAAGATGGGTCTTGGACGCCGGGAAAAGAGTAAACTTTGAGGCGGATTGAGCGTCAATCGCGCGGGTTGTGCCCTTGCTAGAGTCGTGTCGTTTCCATAGCTCTGCGATGGACGTGAATTACGCCTTATCTTTGGTTGAGATGTGTCTTGTGTTGATTAAAAATAAGATGCTGATGTCTCCAGACCAAAAAAGATGGACGCCGGGAAAAAGGTAAACTTGAGGCGGAAGTGTCGATCTCTCGGATTATGCCTTGCTGGAGCTATTTCCTTTACATAGCTGGCTATGAATATAAATTAAGCCTTATCTTTGATTTTAATGTATTTTTGTGTTGACCGAAAACGGTGCCGATATTTCCAGACCATACGAGATGGTCTTGGACTGTGGGAAAAAAAGTAAATTCGAGGCGGATTAAGCGTGAATCACGCGAATTGTGCCTTGCTAGAGTTATCTCCTTTCCGTATCTGCGCGATGGATATTAATTAAACCTTAGCTTTGATTGTGATGTATCTTGTGTTTACCAAAAAGATGCCGATATTTCCAGATCAAAAAAGACGGTCTTGGACGCAGGAAAGAAGTAAACTTGAGGGGGATTAAGCATCAATCACTCGGATTGTGCCTTGCTAGAGTTATCTCCTTTCCTGATCTCTGCGATGGATATTAATTAAGCCGTATCTTTGATTGAGTTGTATCTTGTGTTGAATTAGATCGTGAAATTGATGGCGAACCCGCAAGGGAACCATCAAGAACCAGCCCATGCTTCGTCGAATTTCAATGGCAACGGGAATATCGCAGCGGCGGCGGCAGTGACGGCGGCGCCGGAGAGTTCAGGCACGACAACTGCGATGAAGCACAATCCTGGAATCTCCATGGACTGGACCACAGATGAGCAGGTTGCACTTGAAGAAGGGCTTGCTCAGTAAGACCCTATTATTTATATCTCTTTTCTTTTGGTTAGGTTATGTTTGTGTGACTTCATTTCAGGTTATAGACAGATGCATTCATACTATGGAATTTGACTTCTACCAGCAGGGGTAGTTATATAATGTAGCAAGTTCATATAATACCAACATTGTGCAGTAGTTGTGAGACCCTCATTATAGCATCTAAAGGAAGTTGTCACATTGTTCGCTTCTCCTGCCCCATTTTTTGAGCAAACAAAAATAGGTTCATTTAGGGTAGCATGGTTAATAGAAAGACCGATGAGACTTTCCAAGTTTGGTCTATAGCTTTTTTCATTTTTCCGTCGGGACATCTACCTCATTGATGTTTCTAAAAAGCTTTTTGGGACTTGATGATCTTTTTAAATTTGTTATTACCCAATTTGTACCCGTTTAAGTACTTTTGGCTGATTGTTTACCAGATATAGCAGATTTACTAATTTTGAGAGAGAGAGAGAGAGAGAGAGGCGATAGGGAGGAGAAAGGGGAGATAAATCCCCAAGAAAAACTGTAGCTGCAGGCTTGAATAAGCCACTTGTTCAGTTCATTCCTTAGACTAGATAAAGAGACAGAAACAGCATATATTTATCAGGCAAGGAGTCTTTAGAATTAAGAAGTGTTATTTCTGCATTAAGTGAGCCATCATATCTCTCATCTGCATTGCGTTCTCCATAGAAAACAAGTGGGTGACAGACAGCTTAGAAAATTTCATGTGTTTTAAATTATAGCTACCTATTTTAAGAAGAAAATTAAATGAAGCTTCAGGAGACTTAGAACTCTTGATACCAAGTTACTTCATGTTGTTTTGATCTAGCCGAGTTAAGTCATAGTGACATCAAATTCAGCCTTAAAGCCTGTAATTCTAATCTTTCTGTGGGGAACCTTACCCTTGCCAGAAGCATATGAGGAATGTTTACCCTATTATCGTGATAATGAAAATTTCATTTGTTCAACTGTTATATTCCTTTTCATGCATGAATAACATTAGCATGGTGGTGTCATGTCTGCAGATTTGGTTCGGAAAATAAGGTGATTTGCTATGCAAAGATAGCTCTGCAGCTGCAAAATAAAACAGTTAGGGATGTGGCATTGCGTTGCCGATGGATGTCGGTAAGCTTTCGTGTCCTTTGCTTCTGCAGCCGTTCTTTTCCATAGGGTAATGCTCCTCCTATTAGTAGTTATCTTGAGGCCAACAACAAAACTTAGTTATTTTTTCTATCCTTTCTTTCACGCATAGCTGCAATATTGCATAAAACTGGCATTGTGAAGGCCATAATATACTTTTGTGATTTAAATAAAAATGAAAAACCTGTCCTTAGGTCAATTTTTCCTATTTGTCCATGCTTTTCTTTGCCTAAACGTGAAAAGGATGACATAAAGTCTTACCCTTTTCTTTAGAAAAGCCTTGAGAATCTGACTCGGGTGGACCATTGCTTCTCTGGTTTTATTGTCATCTCTGTTGGCATATCTACTTGCAGTACAGAATTAAGCTTTTTGATTTTACCAGACAATTCGATCAGATATGAGCCATGTTTCAGTTAAAGGTTTTCTCTCCCAATAATTTGTCTTCTTTAGGTTCCAAGGTATATTTGCAGATCAAATTTGCAAGGTAATTAGTTAACTGGATCATAAAAATTATTCAAAGAATTTCATTATGGGGTCGGATTTTTCAATGGTCTTCTCAACGGAAGGGTAAAGCAGGTTAAATTTGATGTGCTTATTTAAGTTGTGCTTCTTTCTGTTACAAATTAAAGTATGAAGAGTTGGAAATTAGACTTAATTACATCCGTTTTTGTACAGAGGCCTACTTTTATCGTGATATGATGTTTCGGGTTGTGAGGTGACAGTTTATTTTGTATTGCTGGTGAATGTGTTGTGACTGTCAGATAAATTGTTAAGTTATATTACGCTATGTCTCAGACAAAATCCATGGCTGATTTTCGCCTTTTGCGTATGGTTGAGCACATTTAATTTGTCTCTTTTGTTCTGATTTCAAGAGAGCATGCAGTAAACTGGATTATTGAAATAATAAGTTGGATAGTACAAGGGTTTTGAGATTTGCTGATAGCGGCTTGGACAGCACTTTTACTCTTACTATGTTTTATCTTTTGTCATGTGTCCTATACTCTTTGTTTTTTTTTTTTTTCTGTCTAGAAAAAGGAGAACAGCAAGAGACGGAAAGAGGAGCATAACCTAAATAGGAAAAGCAAGGATAAAAAGGTTTGTTTCATTGCATTATCTCATTTCCAGTTTGATGTTTTAGTTTTGATAATATGTAAGACCTTTTCCTAGGGTACGATTTTGCAAGGTGGTGTAGTTTTGTATTTTCCATCCCCCCATGCTCTGTATTTTCCACTAGAAATTATACCAAGTTGCTCTGTGGCTGGCTGGAGGGTTACCCATAAATGGTAAGGGCCCAAATCAGAAGCCTGAGCCCGACCTTCGTTGATTGGCTTGTGCTTTTGACTTTGAAAATGTTGGGAAAGTGTAAAGCTGTCCTTTGAAACATGACAGGAAGATTAGAATATGTTCATCTGTCTCCTACAATGGCCCAAGTTCGATCATGATTAGTTGTTGTAAGATTATGTGACAGCTGTAATCTGCACTGTGAAATCTTTGTTCTCAGTTTTTGGATTCGGATCAGACATTTCATGTACTCTATAGTGATTGATGGTCTTGAAACAGAAATTCTTGTGAACTTTGATATGTTTATGCTGAGGTACTCGGTTGTGCTAGTAGCTTATAGTTACCACACTTATGTACTTATTGTTCCAAGTACATACATGTAGAAGGGTCAAGTGTGCAAGTGCTCCATAGAAACGTTGATGAGCACTTGCACACTTGACCCTTCTATTGTTGAATTGAACTTCCGTGTAGGGGGGCTTGTAAACCAAAGTATTTTATACTGGGTTGCATGAACTGTACTTCAACCTTTTGCCTGCAGACAAACGAAGTTTTGGAAAGAATTTAGGCTAAATGCTTTTCTTCTTTTTTGGTGAATCCAATTATGGTTTAAGGACTTTAATAGAATATGGTACTTTCATCTACACTCGGAAACTTCTTTGATGTGACATTTTTGTTTGTTTAGGGCAGCTCTGAAGATGTGAAACTGTTTCCTGGAGTTGTAGGCTAATATGTTTCTTGTGCATCATTACTTTCAATTGATATTGTTGTGTCTGCTGTAGTTTTACACCACCTTATTGACAAACTTCTCTGGAATATCATGTTGATTTTCTCCACAGGAAAGGGTAGCCGATCCTTCATCAAAGTCTTCTCAGTTTGCTGCCCGGCCTAATGTTGCTCCATATATGCCACCAGTGATTCCTATGGACAATGATGATGGCATTCCATATAAAGGTTGGTGACTTTTGGCTTGAAGAAGCCTGAAGTTATATTTTGAAGATTAGGTTTTTGGCATTTGCCAAACTTGAATGTATATCGACGGTCCTCTGCAGATTTCATGATCTGTGATAGAGAGGCTTTGGGTCTTTCTTTATTGAAATAACTTGATGTTTTTTGCTAGGACTAATCTGAATTAGCTTCTTGATCTGAAAAGTGTGTTTTGACCAGTAGAATTTCTTGACAAACTTTAATGTCATTTACCTGATACATCTAAGATGAATGGGACATTTTATAGTTTTCAGTTTTTTCCAGAGTTTGCAAAGTACTTGAGCTTAGGGAGTTTTGGCTTTGAGTACCATGACATAGCAGAGATTATGTATACCTTTTGGTTAGTACACAAAACAAAGCAGTGTCAGAAGTTCACTTGATGTCGAATAACTGTCCAGGAAGCATCCTTAGCTATTGAAGTTTCACCTCCCATCTGTTTCCATTGTAGGTTGAATTTGAAGTATGAAATAAATTTAATTACCAACTGACATCCCCACATGATTTTTTTTCCCTAAATTGAAAAAGGGCCTTTGTTGGCTGCTGCTTTCTGCAAGCTTGACAATGCACCTTACTTGTCTGGAAATCATTGAGCTTCAAAATGCATTATTTTATTATGCTGTGTGCATTTAGTTGTTTGGTACGTGCTAATGAATTTTCTTCATTTGTCTTTATGATTGTGTTAACTACAAAATTGTTTCATTCTATGTGCAGTCATTGAATTGAAGAAACTTTTATCTGTTAATTTTGTGTTAATGGTGCAATTTTTATACTGAAAAATTGTCACATGCTGTGCAGCAATTGATGGTCCTACTGCAGACCTTCTTGAGCAGAATACACAAGCCTTTAATCAGATATCTGCAAATTTTGCAACATTAAAGGTGAAGCACTTTCGTCATTATTGGTTCAGACAATTTTTGGATGTGAAAGTATATAACAGTGTGGACCAAACTTCATAGCTACACCCCCATTTGCAGTTTTGTTTTTATTTTCAGCTTTGGCTTAGTAAACACTCTTGATTTAGATTTTGATATTTTCACTTGGTGCCTGTATTGAATATTCGGTGCCATTTTTGGCAGTGTTTAGCATGCATTTTATTTTTAAGCCTATGGATGATGTGCATTCATGGCCATTTAATATTCCTCTCTTTTTCCTTTCTTCTGTGTGCATGTGTGAACACAGTTAGAGTAACCAGATGGTTCATGTCCAGTTCCAATTGACAACTGTGCGATGCCCAGATTCTGGTTAAATTAAAGCAAATTGTTTCCTAATGCTCTTTTACTTTGTTTTTTGTATCGGAAATACTTACATGAGCTGGTTCGTGATGTTTAGAGATGTCTCATTTATTCTTGAGCTACAGGAAACGAATAAATTAACTTACCACGAATCACTCGTGTCACTTCATAGTCATACACAGTATATTGGGGAGGATCAGTGATGCATGGATCTCGCTTTTTTTATCTGAAAAAGCAATCTTGCATCAGCTCTGTGCTGTCACTTAATGTTTTACAACTTTTATTGTGCATTATCTTCTAGCACCATTTCCAATTGACTACATTTTATAATGGTTGTTAGACGTAATGCAAAATTGAAGTGCTTGATATTATATAGAGAGCACGTAAGATGTCGCTCTGGTCTGCAATTATTGCTTTCCTTATGCTGTTCTTTTTAATCAAGGCATCAGTGGAACGTTGAACTAACTCTTGGAATTCTTTTCTTTCAGATTCATGACAACATTGGTCTTTTTTGCCAAGCTCGTGAAAACATAGACAAAGTCATGAATGAGTGAGTTGTGTATATTATAGGTTTTGATTGTTTTATCTGTTCTTTTGTGGCTCTTGAGGCATTGTCTATTGACAGATATCAAGTGGCAATATAAATAGCTATGGCTATCACCAGCATATGTCAGTGATGGTGCCTTACATGATGCTGTGAAATTATTGTTGATTAATCAGTATGATGTTGATAAATTTCACATTATTTGACAGCATTAATTTGTAGAGACAAATTGTGCTTTTCTTTTCCTTTTCACTTTGAGATGATCTCTATATGATGTCACTTCATTCACAACTGTCATTTTAATTCATTCCTGAAAGAAGTAATCTAAAGCTATAGAATCATGGACTACAGCATATTATGTCCATTTCTAGGCAGATGCTGTAATTTTGCTTACATGTCTTGTTCATGCGAGACCACCTACATTATATGTATCAATCATAGAGCCTAACAAGGTAAAAGAAAGTATGACATATCATTTGCATATTTTTAGCCCCTGTTAAAATTGATGGATCTTGTATTTTATGAGTTGCAGTTTGAGTAACCAGCTGGACATAATGAAGCAGATGCCACCACTCCCTGTTAAGGTGAATGAAGAGCTAGCTAGTACGATTCTACCCCGAACAGCACTTCCACCGCAGTCCTGATCCTTTGTTTGCCTCTTATAGCTTTGGAATGGTGCCGAGAGATTCCTACTTCAAGGGTTGATTCGTTAATCGATATCGACCATCTGGGAGGAGGCAAATTGTCAACTAAGTGGAGCCGGCTTTCCCAAATTGATAGATGTCATTAGTAACTCCATTGCTTCAGTTTGTGCAGAGTCGTTTTTTTTTCCTTCTTTTTTATTAGATAGTTGATGCTGTACATATCAAAATAGAGGTGGTTTAAGGTTTAGGGAATGGCTGGAACAATAAGCAGTTCGTTGCTTTTGGTTTTGGATTTCGGGAATTTGTCTTTGAAACAATCTAGACTCTCTAGAATTCTCGTTGTCACAGTCGCTTTGGGTAGGTGGTAAAGTCCAACTCTTTTCGTCGTATGTACGACTACAGTAATTGAATAAATTTCGATCGATAGTTCTTTCTATGATCTCCCTTTGGATCTCCCTTTGAAGGCTTTCTGAGCCATGATCAGGGAGAGCGGCAGGCATCTTCATTGCCATTATCGCTACCCCAGGCTTCACCACCATCTGCCGGTGATTTAGCAGCACTGTGCTTAACCCAAGCAGGCGAGGTCGAGTCACTCCTTTCCCAAGTAACTTACCGAGTGCAAAGTTTTATGTATTGGCTATGCCGTATTGGAATTAAGCCTTAAATGCAGCCTGTTGAGGGGGCTTGCCTGCGCCTAATCCAACATTGTATACCCTAAGGTCTTGGGAAGCAATCTGAAAATTCTCGACAAATCTTCTGAAATTGGGATTAATCAAATGCAACCACACAATATTATATTGCCCTAATCCGTACTGTTGCATAAGATCAACTGAAAGAGGCACGGTAACTTTGGTGATTTCTTGGTGTACCTCGGCCAAACACAAGGAACCGAAGGAATAGTAGATTCTGTCACCAAAGTAGACAAGCTACAAACAGGCCCTAATTTGGTATTCCGCAACAGTATCGGCATTGCAAAGCTAGATCAGCGCAATGTTGTTTCTCTATTGTTAGATTTGAAGAGTTGAGAACTGTCGCGTTGGCCAGCCTTCCACACAAGCTCATGTTTTGCACTGATGATGTGCTGAAATTTGGCTCTTTAAATAGGAAATCGAATTCCAAAATTATGAAGGCGTGTCGTCTATACTTAATAGAACTTGCACCTTTCGATATGGTAGTGTAAAACAACTCAGAACGCAAGCAGACTAGTCTCAACTAATATGGGACTCACCATCTTATAGTTACCTTTTGTCAAAATCAACCTCAAAGTAAACAAACAACTAGCTACGATCCAAAAGCAGTGTCAGGTATGCATGTGCATTTATGACAAGTGAACAAAAGAATACGTGTGCACGCGCGAGAGAGAGAGAGAGAGAGAGAGAGAGAGAGAGAGAGAGAGAGAGAGAGAGAGAGAGAGAGAGAGAGAGGACAATTGGAAGCCATTGTCGTCCACGAGAGACTACCTACAGAAATACCGCCTGAACAGAGCATTATGCACATCAAAACAACAAAAGGGCATGCCCTGCTCCGCAGTGAAAGGCCTCGTGTCTTCCCATATGTTGGTGCACATTGACCATGGTGATAAATCCTTACTTCCCCATCACAATCTATTTCCTCTTCTCTTCGACTGATTGCACTACTCAATCACAACCTACTTGTATATCCATTCATTGGCACGGCCACCAGACTCGTCCATATCTATGAAAATGCTAACTGCCTGCGACAAAAGCATCATTTGTTGCAATCAATCAATATACATTCAACAGTCCTAATCATACCATACCCTCTCTATGCCTCAAAGCAAAAACTAACTGAAAGAACTTTCCATCAAGTGCATGCGAGTTGGCAAATGAAAACTTTTGTGGATATTTTGCCAAGTACTGGATCGTGTCTTTACCTTTCCTATTCTTGGACGCTCTTTTGACTTTGCTAGGCTGTTTCTAATGTGTGAGACAGCTCCCCAGCATTTTAATGCGTTCGCCACGTCATCGAGCCTCAGTATATACTCCTCTTCAGTTAGCGGAAAGGATCTCTTGGGGGAAAAAAGCAGAAAGGCACATCGTACAGAAGGTTCAGAAAGGATTTTCATCCCAAAACTGATATAGCAATATCCTCAAATTTCATCATTTCTTTCTAAAAGCGTAACTGGATACTACTAGGAAACCGAAAAATGCGGGTCAACCATCCACTGACCTGTTCAAGGTACTTCCACATGACATTGAGTGCCAGAAGATTTCTTCCCATAAATTCCTGTAATGTATAGCATTTATAATCATAACAGAAGTGCCAGAAGATCAGCAAAGACAACCCAGTTAATCCAGTGCAAAGAGAAATTGCTAGACGAGAGTACCTAAAGAAAATGTGCCAGCAGATTAGACTTTCAGTTGACACGTTCTCAGACATACAAACAGTGATTCTGTTAGACTTTCAGTTGACACATTCTCAGACATATAAACAGTGATTCTGTGCCAGATTCTTTTCTAAGAAAAAGCTCAGAAATACCAGTCTTCCGGACTACCAAAGCTCTTGAAAGAGATGGGTGTTCAGAATCAAGTAAGAGAAGCAAGATATAATCTCTAAGAAGTCGAGGGGTGAATCAACCGTGTAATTGACTGCTTACCGGAGTCAAAACAAAAGAGTGGAAACCTTAAGCATGATTTATAATAGTCTCATATGGATTCTACCTTATGTTTGAAGCTCTACAGTTAAACACAAAGGTCTTCCGTTCTGAACCGCTCAGAAAGGCATGACAACAAAAGGCCTAAAAGGTTTTGTCGAGTCAAAGGACACCGAAATTGGAATAATAGAGCAACTCGATCACAAGAATATACCTTCTTTATAAGCTGAATGTCATATGACCTCCCATATTTGTTTCTAATAAGCGTGGCAAGATCTATGCCGCTAAAGGAGGAATCATCCATGCCAACAATCCTTTCAAGCTCCTCTCTGAGCGATTCATTACTTACCTGAAATATCAAAAACAGTAGCACAGATGCTAACCATAAGATTCTTGCAGCACAACCCTACATTTAACAGGGTTAAGAATTGAAATTATAACAAGTCATACTTGGCAAATGAACCTTTCTCCTATATTCGAAAAGGCAATAGAAAAATCCAGGAAAAGTGGACAAAAGAAAAAGAGGAGATGAGATGTTCTTTCCCCACTTGAGAGCCAACAGTCTCTAATAGCAGGCTCTTAGAGTGAAAGGACGTGATGGAGAGAGAAGTGAAATCTTAAACATAATTAAGATTTATCTTCATGTTATCCATGCTATCCAAGAAACAGATGAGAAGCATGAAAGGCTCATAATTGAAGATGAAGGAATCAACTTCTTTTGCTTGTCAGTAAGCGCAGTCAATTTCTTTTGCTTGCCAGTTCACTCCATAGATAATGAATCATAATCAAATTAATGATGATTTTAGCAATTTTCAAAATGTAGACTTGCAGTCCTTGAAGATGCAGAACACAGGAAACAAAACAGCTGACTAAGCCGAAAGTCCAAAACAAGAGACAAAGACAAACTAATTGCTCTTTCATCTTTCATTCCTCTGTCAGTAGCCAAATATTACTAAAATGGGTGAAAATTTCTGCACTTGATGTTTCTTTTGCAATACTCAAAGTCTCATAAAATGTTGAATCCCCAGAGTACTAAATCCTTGATAATTAATATTGTATATTTTTTTACTAAAACCAGTAACAACCAAAATGTTGAATTGGAAAACTAGTATAACTGTCTAAAGGATGGTCTGGCAATTGATGAAACATACATAGTTAAGTACAGGAAAATAAGATAATTGTTACCTCTCCTTGGTCATCATTGGTAGAACTTTCACCGTTAGGTTCATCTTCAGAGTTCTCTGACTCCATCCCGTCACCCACTGAACTGGAATAGACTGGCCCATGTCTTCTCGAGCATGGACTGGGTTCTACTGAAGGCTGTTGAGCAAGGAAAAACACGCTTCCATCTGGGGAAAAATATGAGCCAGAATACCCTAAACGCGGAACCTTCTTGCATTTTCCTTTAAAAGAGAACTCTGGGATCCTTTGAGACCAATTACAATGATGGCATGGCAAGAGACTTGTCATATCCTCTATATCACAAAAAACATGGAATAAAAATTACCACGTAGCTCACGGAATGACTATTTCCTTTTTTCTTTATTTTATGTAACGAAAATTTCACAAATCAACAAATCATATCTAATGTTTTTCAAGAGGAAAAATTTAATCAAGTGATTTGGAGATATTGTGAAGAATCTGCATTAAGAGTTTAGAATCGATAAACCAACTTTTCAACATACAAAATGAAGAGGGAAACAAAATCCTGCTAGGTAGATGCATTTGCATAGTCTACTGAAGTTGACATATTTTCTTCGTTGGCCATCTCTCCTGAAGTTGATGCAGCTGCAATGGACTGACAGAAGTAGAACTAGAACACAACCAGACCGATGCGACACACACGAAGTGTTGCAGACAAAAACTCTCAAAGCCTGTACTTTTCTAAAAAGAGGCAAATGTCTAAACAAATTGAACATGACAAAAAAAAAAGACTAAAAACCCTAGAATCCTGATATCACTCAACGAAGATAAGATGTAAAACTGTAAACTATTTATCCAATTGGGGCATAAACCTGCATTAGAGCTCAGTACTATTGTCAAATACTCCAATGGCATGCTCCTTTGGATGGATAAAACACAACCTTGAGTTTTAAACGACTGTAGATTTCCTTTGATTGCCAGGAATTCTGGAACCACATTACTGAAGCTTTCTTACTTAAGTACAGTTTGTTCGTATTATCCTAGAATCTTCTTTCTTTCAGAAACATGCATGTGAACTTAGTACAAACTCCTGTCTCCTTTCGTTCTTAGCTAAGAATTACCGCAACAGATCTTGTTACTGGCCATTTGTATGTGAGCTTTATACTTCAGAATTGCATCCAAGATGATAATAACGTGTGCTGTCCTATGGTGAAATTCCATCCTCTTTACCAGTCATGTCAAAAAAAGTAAAACCAAGCATCATGAAAGGACGATGACCAACTGTGGTCATTGGCCAAATAGATTACTACAGCAGAACGAAGTGATCAAAGATTAACACAGCCAAGATCAGTTGCGTACTTGTAAAACTGCAATATGTCACTTCGAATGGCAAAAAGGCCAACTCAAAGACAGCCCTCCGCAATCAGGGAAACTAAATCGAGAAGGCATGGACATACACTTCACAACGGTGGTTATACACTCGGCGACTGATCCAACCGACATGGATGTATTTTTGCACTGGCAAAGCGGTTGAGCAAGCCCATAAACTATGAAGCTTCCGATCTATACGGGTTTGAGTGCCGGAAGCTTGCTTTCTTAGCCAATTAGTCATGCCAGGTATCAAAGTCTCAACGTTCCACTTTCTCTTCCCTTCAACTTTCACGTATTCATTTCATAATCTAAAAATCGCTATTCGGATTGAAACGGAGGCCCCCCAAAAGCACTCTCTGTTTACTTCAGAGTCTCCACAGAGGAATAGGAATAAAAAAAAAACAGAGGACGACGTCATTGTGCCACAAAGATATTCCCACTCGGGCATTCGCTTGTCAACAACCTTTCCAATTTCTCCAACTTGCACGATCGGATTCTAACGACCCCAGTTCAGAAAAGATGCTCGAAAGAAAGAGAGAGAGAGAGAGAGAGCTTACGAAGTGGGTATCGTCCGTGAAGAGTCAGCTGGGCAGTGGTTGGCCACTGATAGCTTTCTGAAGCTTCTGCTTGGGAAGAAGCCCAGAGAGAGAGAGAGAGAGAGAGAGAGGGAGACGTGGAAGAGAGAAAAGGGGAGATGTGTGGAGCAGTTTCTTCTCAGCAAGTGGACACCCCAGTGTCCACAGAGACAGAGACAGACAGAGACAGAGACAGAGCGACAATTCTCCTGTACGTTTATTTAGCGGTATATAAGGTTTTCTTGGCCACTTGTGAGTTCTTTCTTGCGTGACTCGTGCGTTCAGGCCTTTCAGCTACCCTTTATCCGTTCTCCCCTTTTTCCATTCTTGAAATAAATATCACGAAAAAATTTCAAACCATCCCTAAACATAAATACCTTAAATTTTTAAACTCTAATCTCACTCACCGCGACATAAAAACCCGAAAATCCAAACTTATACATACGTGACATATATACCCTCTATTTCAGTTTCGGATAAATACCATAAAAAATTTCAAGCTATGCTAAATACAAATACCTTAAATTTTACTCTAAACTTGCACGCTGCAATTTAAATACCTGAAAATCCAAACTTATACATGCGTGATATATATACCCTATATTTCAGTTTCATCCGGTGGTATTTGTTACACTGGTATAAGTTTGGGGTTTTTTTTTAATACACCAAAAATTTTAGGGTATTTGCGTTACAATAGACAAGTTTAAAATTTTTAATGGCACCAAAAAAAGTTCAAATAATTGTGTCAATTGCACATAATTTAAAGCTTTTTTGTGATATTAACTTTTCTTCTTTTCTTGTTTTTTATTTTTAATCTTTGAAATAACTCAAGAAGAGAAATCCCATTTTACTATGATCGGTCTATAAAATTAATTTGTTAATTAACGTGGTAGACTGCTGTTAGATATTGAATACGATCTATCTATTTGTATACTCATTTGTAGTCTAGCACTGCACTCAATAAGACGATTTTATAGACGAGCTGACTTTTAAATTCGAGTGTAGATCAGGGTTATTTGAGTGACGCTTTTTCGGAGAACTTTGTTATTTACAGAAATTTTATGCTCAAGCATCAAACTTAGAAAAAAAAAAGGCAATTTTTTTAAGAACCAAACGCTATTTCAAAATTAGAGAAGATACACATGTGGTCGTGAGCTATTTTAGCCTATTTGTTAGGCATTTTTATAAATTTCTTCTTAGTATAGAATTCTTCCTATTGTATATCTCCTAATTAGAATTGTCATATATATATATATATATATATATATATATATATATATATAACAGGATTGAGAAATTGTAAATGTACAGAAAAAAATATTCATTGAATACAAAAAGGAGAGTCTTTTTCTACATGGTATCAGAGTCCTAGGATCATATCCTTGGGGTACTGTACGTCAATCATCGATTATGGTAGTCTCACTTGCAAGTGAGTGGGTTGGGGGTTTGAGGGCAGCACCCATGAAAAATTTTTTTGGGCTCGCTTTCTTTCTCTATTGCGCCGTCCGACGTGTGTCTTGCCCGATTTTCTTCATCGCAATTCAATTTGCGAAGCTGATCTCATCACCGACGAACAGTCGAGTGTTGTAACTGACCAAACGGATGCTAGTGCCTTTGCTACTGCCATTCTGGCAGACCTGACCACTGCGATGAAGCAGCTGTTGACCTAGTAGGCCGCGCCGTCGCACGTTGAACCTCCTGTTGCACAGATTGCTGTCAAGCTCGATGGAAAAATTTATGGCGTATGGTCTCAGGTTGTTGAGATGTATGTCTTGGGCAAAGACAAATTGGGCTATTTGAATGGTGATTCTCCTGAGCCCCCTCCTATTGATATGTTTTTTAGGCAATGGAAGATCGATGATTCTACGATAAAAGGTTGGCTTATCAATTCTGTAGACCCAGTTTTGATACCAAACTTTATTCGGTTTCCTACTGTCAGAGCCGTATGGGATGCTGTGGTAACGATCTTTTTTGATGAATTTGACACCTCCCAAATGTATGATATTAAGAGGTAGGTTTCTCGATTGAAGCAAGGCGGTGGACCCATCGAGAAATATTACAATGATCTTCAAGGGCTCTAGTGTGAGATTGATTTCTGTCGTCCTAATCCTATGCAATGTCTGGCCGATATTCTGAGGTACAATGCCATTGTCTATGAAGATCGAGTTTATACTTTTTTGGATGGTCTTGATGACCGCCTGGATAATGTTCGTGCTGATGTTATGAAAATGGATCCATTTCCCACTATTGAGCAAACTTATGCCCAAGTCAGGAGAGAGAATATGCGTCAATCTGTTATGCTCTCCACTCTTGTCGATGTCACCTCTGGTTCCTCCATGGTGTCACAGCGGGGCAAGGGTGATCAGTTGTCATTTGTCAAATCTGAAGACCAGTTAGTTGATATATTGACAAAGGCTCTGTCAAATAGAGAATTTCATTGCTCACTTATCAAGTTGGGTTTCAAAGACATCTTTGCACCTACTTGAGGGAGAGTGTAGTCGTGAGCTATTTTAGCCTATTTGTTAGGCATTTTTATAGATTTCTTCCTAATATACAAACCTTCCTATTGTATATCTCCTAATTAGATTCGTCATATGTCATATATATATATAACATGATTGAGAAATTGTAAATGTACAAAAAAAAAATTTATTGCATACAAAAAGGAGAGTCTTTTTCTACAACACAAACTTTCAAATAAAAGAATATAAAGAACTATCAATCACTAATTTACAATTTATGAAGCTTGCAAGGTGTTTCGTGAGCTCGGACCTCAGATCTCTACCCTCAATATTTTAACATCAAAATTAAAGCCCCAGCGGAAGCGAGCACCAAACTGAATAGAAGTACATCTCCTTAGGCCACTTAAGAAAAATATCCAAGATGCGGAGATTGGTTGAGTCCTAAAGTAAAAAAGCAAGGAGCAAAAGCGGATTTAGAAGATGAACATTGACGATACCATATTAAGAGATAATGAAACAACTTTTCACCCCCAAAATATGATGTGAAGAGTATACATACGTAGATACGAATCATTCAAGAGGGCAGGCGACCTGCTCGGCCGGCCGGCTGGCCGCCTGCCACAGCGGTCGCCACCGGTATCCTTGCTCGGAGGCGGCGGAGAAGACGTGACACGGCCCCGAAAAATCTCTCTGGCCGGCCGAAGCGGGAAGAGAAAGAAGTTGTGGGTGCACACTGCCTTTGACTCCTACCGAACGTGTGCTGGTCAACCTCCGTTATTATCACGCCGGCCATGGGGGGTGCGAGGAGGAAGACGGAGGGTGAAGAGACCGCCCACCAACTTCAGTTCGTTCGTGGGCGCCCGTCAGTTTTCCCCTCAGCTTCCTGTTTCTGGAGATTCTCGTCGAAGACCCGACACCGCGCGCTGAATGCAGAGAACGAAACGATTGGTTCGCTTCTCGACTGACGTGATGGAATCATCGTGTGATCGCTTTACAGCTGATTTTGTCTTTCGTTGCCATATTAAATCTCAGTTGGTGTCACGACTCAGTATGTTTAGAACCTGTGTCTCTCGCTCGCTCGAGAAGTTTGCTTCTTTGTTTTTTGAAGAAATTCTATTGATACGATCGAGTTCATTCCATGTATTCTATACATGTCAACACACCTCAGTTGATTCCCCAAGTGGTGGCATGTATGTAGGACGGAACGATATTAATTTGAAGGGCTCATGATGGCAACCATTTGATTACATTCCCAGGTTAAGCAGTTTTGCGACAACGAAAGTCATAAGGAAAGTGTATCAAGTTAGATTACCATACTCCGTGTTTATGTTAGGCTACTAACTCGGCTAGATATGGATTTGATGACAGGCATGGCAATCCTAGTTGCTACAGGACTGCAACCTGTGTTCATATGTCTTCCTCCTGATGCCCGGCCTCCCCGTTATCTCTCGCCCGATCTATTCTTGGTAGTGAGAAGGTAGTGCACAGCTTCAGGGATATGCAAGACGTGGAGGAGGAGAGGAAAAAACTTCTCCCACCGGTACAGAATTTTCGTTCTCCGTAACTGCATTCTAATCAAATGCCATGGCTTTGCAATTTTGTCTGCTTTCGACTTCACTGTTCTGCTTCAAGAGTTTTTCCTGAGATCCATAGTAGTAAAGTGCCGGTCTGCTGGTGAATTCCAAGAGGTGCTTAACTGTCTCGAATCTGCTTTTGGGCTGTTCATCATGGTGGGGTCGAGTCTGCAAAAAGGAAGATGAAGGCGACTCATGTAGCTTCATTTACGTTGTTCTCCATGAAACTGGCCATAATGTTGCGCTCCGCACAGCCACAAGTTAGAGGGTGGCACCACAATAATCTTAGGACTTGTATTTGATCCTAAATGAATGCAGTTGGCTGATGC
Organism: Syzygium aqueum; assembly: GCA_031216185.1. Taxonomy (NCBI): domain Eukaryota; kingdom Viridiplantae; phylum Streptophyta; class Magnoliopsida; order Myrtales; family Myrtaceae; genus Syzygium; species Syzygium aqueum. The sequence continues at coordinate 23,909,950 of CM062237.1, read as the reverse complement.
AAATGTGACCGTGATCTCTGTTCGGTTGCTTTCGAGATGCCGTTGAACTCGGGAGGGTATGTGATTTCAAGGCGCTTCATTCTAGTGCTATCAGTTCTCTTCATTTAACGGGTTAATCTGGTTAGATCAGGTGATGCAGAACCGCTTCTTGCTCTAAAATCAGAGATTGATCCGCTGAATTCCTTGTATTGGCAAGGAAGTGGGGTGTGCCAATGGCCAGGAGTCAAAGAGTGCATCAATGGGAGAGTCACCAAGCTTGTGCTTGAGCATTTGGATTTGAGCGGCACTTTAAATGACGACATCCTGAACCAGTTAGACCAATCGCGCTTGCTTAGCTTCAAAGGCAACTCCATATCAGGCCGAATCCCTGGTCTCTCTGGCCTCATCAATCTCAGATCTCTCTATCTCAACGATAACAGTTTCACCGGCGAGATCCCAAGCTCCCTTTCGGAGCTGAACTGCTTGAAAGTGATAGTCTTGGCCGGTAATCAACTTTCCGGGACTATACTGGGGTCTTTTCTCCGATTGGGTAGGCTCCACACTCTCCATTTGCGGGACAACTTATTTACTGGGACCATCCCTCCATTCTACCAAGCCGGTCTCGCGTTCTTCAACGTGTCTAACAGTCGACTATCCGGTCCAATTCCCGTGACTCCTACCCTGATGAGATTCAATGCTTCATCGTTCTCGGGCAATATAAATCTCTGTGGTGAACAAGCCCATGTGGTGTGCAACAGCAGCGTGTTACTGGGGCCTCAATTAGTCCTGCGTACCCTCCTATTGCGCCGAGCTCTAATGGGTCAGGTAGAAGAGCAAAGCTAATGAAGATCGTTTTAGGGACGGTAGGTGGACTAGTGCTGCTCATAACCATTTTCGGCTCATGGATGGTCTCGAAAAGTCGTGACGAGAGCAAAGCTTTGGGGGAGGCAAGCGGCAAAGAGGGCGCGAGTGAAGCAGCAGAAAGCGAGGAAGAGCCGACTAGAAACAGAGGCACTAATGGTGGGATACAAGGCAGGCCTGCGTTGGGAGGCGAAGAGCTGGAGGCCGGGGGTCTGGTGTTTTTAGGAGCAGGTGATCAGAGCATGAGCTACAGTATAAAGGACTTGTTGGACGCATCGGCGGACATGCTCGGAAGAAGCACGGTGGGGGCTACTTTCGGGGTGGAGATCACCTCGGAGTATACAGCAGCTGTCAAGAGGCTAAAGAACTCTAACTATACGAGCATGGACGACTTCGGGAGAAGAATGGACATGCTCGGGCGACTCAGGCACCCGAACTTGGTGCCGCTGCGGGCCTATTTCGAGGCCAAAGAGGAACGCCTTCTCGTCTACGATTATTATCCTTACGGCAGTCTCTTCGCGCTGATTCACGGTTCGCTCGGTTTCTCTCCTTTTCTCGTCCTTGTTCTGGTAGATAAAACGGCGACAAGATTCAAGTGCAATGCATCTACTTGAGCATCCATCCTATTCTCTGCAGGATCATCAGGGACTTCAGGAGGTGAAAAGCCTTTTCACTGGACGGCATGCCTCAAAATAGCCGAAGACGTGGCCACCGCGCTTCTCTACATCCACCAGGACCACGGTATAACCCATGGAAACTTGAAATCTTCCAATGTGTGGCTCGGTCCCGACTTAGAGGCATGCCTGGCGGATTATGGTCTCTCCTCATTCCAGGATCCGAATTCTCCCGAAGAGCCGAGCACCGTTTCGCTATTCTGCGGAGCTCCCGAATGCCAAGACATACGCAACCCAATCACACAGGAACCGGACGTCTACAGCTTTGGCATCCTGCTGCTGAAGTTCCTGACGGGCAAAACGCCGTTCCAGGACCACGTCCAGGAACACGGGTCCGATTTGCCGGGGTGGGTTCGGTCGATCTGTGAAGAAGAGATGGAGAACACAGGCGATTCCAATCTAGGCAGGGACATGTACGAGGAAAAGCTCGAGACGCTCTCGAGCATCGTGATGGCTTGCCTCTTGCCCGCTCCCAACAACCGGCCTTCGATGGGGGAAGTCCTGAAGATGATCTGAGACTCGAGGACGGGATCCCAAGCGTCCTCCGGCCGCAGCGACCAGCCGTAGGCTAGCATTTCCGACATGCTTCGTCAATCGACCAAAATCCTTTTCGTGAAGATGCGGTTCTTGCTTACGCAGCTCGCTCGGCACCCCATTGCGAAGAATTTACAAGATTGCAACTTCAATGTAATCGAATTTGGCCGCCGAGATTGCACACTTAGACTTACATCGCGCGACATGCTATAGCTAGCAAAGCATCTTTTGATCAATCGGGGCGTACGTTCTTGCTTCCGAAAAGCCAAATTCTCAAACTTACAAATACATAACTTTCGCATTTCCAATTAAATTCTCACAAAAACTCTAGATAGGATCTATGTTCTACATGTAAAATTGTACAAAAAAAAGGGGAAAATTTCAAATCAGGATCCGAAATGGATATTATTTCAAACAAGGATACGAAGTGACTATATCAGCCTCAAATAAGAATCCGACCTTGTGCGGCCAAATGGCATTTCATCCTTTATTTCTTTATTTCTTTCTTTTTTCCTTATTTTGTTTTTTTTCTTTTTCTTTTTCCTTGTTCCCTCCGCTAGCTGTTATTGGGCCTTGTCGATTGGACTCAGGCGAGGGCAAGAGTTACTCTCACCAGATCTGGCAAGGGTTGCCCTCGCCCGCCCAACCCAGGCGAGGCGACCCTCGCTCGGCTTTGGCGAGGGCGGCTCTCGCCTGCCAAGGCGAGGGAAACCCTTGCCCAAAATGTTGGTGAGGGCGGCTCTTGCTTGAGGCCGGCAACCTCCGCCGGCCATCGACGCGTCTCGGCGATGGCCGGGGGAGTGAAGAGGGAGAAAAGAAAAAGAGAAAAGAAGTAAAAAAACAATAAAAAATTTTAAAAAATGTACTTAGATTTTTTTTTTGACTAAAATACTCATTCTCCTATGGCCAAAAGTCTTCATTTTGGACGATCTGACTAGCTCTGTGCCCTTATTTGAAATAAGGTCCACTTCGGATCCTTACGCGAGCCAATCCGGCCACTTCGGGTCCTTATTTGAAATCCTCCCCCGAAAGGGAATCTGGACCTTATTTTTTCAAACCACGACGCCCTGAGCCTGGGTGCATACATGGCATGAATCCAATAACAGGGAAGTCCAAAAAAGAAGAAAAAAAGGGGCGTGGCATCAACCACAGAAAGAAACACAGGAGATGGGTGGCTGGGGGGGAAAGGAGAAGATGACAGAAAAGGGGACCAAAGGTGGAGAGTCCACAATGATCGGCATCAAATGCCCTCTCTTCCCTCCTCCCCTCTTCCCTCTCTTTTCCCTCGTGGGGGGATTCGCACTGTTGCTGAATTCCAAGATGAGAGAGGAGAGAGGAGAGGAGAGAAGCCACTCCACTCACTCCCTCCTCCTCCAATTATGTTGCTTCTCTTTTGCTCCCAAAATCGAATAACTTATCCATAAAATTTGCGCACAAAAGAGAAAAAAAACAGAAAGACGAAAGAAATTCTCCCTCTCCCTCTCTCTCCTCTTCTATTTTGGCATCGACCGGCCGATTTATCTAATCCGTCGAAATTCGAGGCATATTCCAATAAAGGGAAGGGAGAGAAATAGCCAGCGAGGAAAAACCGATTAGAAAACGGAATAAGAAATGGAGAGAAATGTCCATCCCCTCGGGCAGCACTACCCAAAAGCAGCAGCAGCAGCAGCGGCAAAACACGGGTGGCGCCACGTGAGTCCGGTTGGCTTTCCCCTAACTTTCTCATTTCATCCGCCGCATGTATATATTTAAACCTATGTCGGGGGAGGGCAACCTGCTATGGCAATGCCGTGCCGTAAATCGACCGAGGAGCTACAAGAAATACAATTATCCGGGGAATAAAAATTCATCTTATTTCGGGTTGGGGCTGGGGGAGGGGGAAATATTGCGCGTGAAGGCCAGATAAAAGAGTCGGTTTTTTCAAATTAAGGAAAAAAAATCACCAAAAATCGGAAACTGTAACATCTGTGATATATTTATCCCGAACTTTTTTTTGTGACACCAAAAATCACAAATTATGCTATTTGTGACACACTTACCCCATTGTATTTTAGTCCATAAGCATTTTCGTTTTTTTTGTTTTTTTTTTCCTTTCTGACGAGGGCGGCCTTTGCCGGCGTGAGGCGAGGGCGGCCCTCGCCGAAAAGGAAAAAAAAAGAAAAAGAAAAAAAGACGAAATTATCCATGGACTAAAGTACAATAGGGTAAATGTATCACAAATAGCATAGTTTGTGATTTTTGGTGTCACAAAAAAAAGTTCGGGATAAATATATTACAAGTGGCGTAGTTTCGGGTTTTTGGTGATTTTTTTCCTCAAATTAATCATATTTATTTCTCAACCCCCAGGAAAAAAAAAGAGGAGATCAATTATATTTATCTCAAAGTTTATCTTTTTTTTTAAGCGAGAGAAAAAAGGATGAGCGACCAATTAGGGCTCTGTCGGAAAGTTGAGGCCCAAAAAAGTTTTTAACGTTCTCTTATTGCTCCCCTTTCTCTCTCTCCTCTCTCTCCCCTGCGCTCTGATTCTGTGCGATCTGATTCTTCTCCTCGCTCGCAAATTCCGCGTTCTCGATCGAAGATGGTGTGAAGAGGAGCGGACCCAATTGGGGGCAAAGCTCCGGTCTTTCCCCTCGCCGAGCGGCGGCTGCTCCGATCAGTTCTTGATTTTGGCGGCGGAATCGCCTTCTGGGTGCATCGAGCTTCGCCGAGCCCCGGGGGTGGGGAGGGGGGGAGGAGGAGGGGAGGGCGTCCGGAGGAATCTGCGGCTGTCGTGGGGGGTTCTTCGGGCTGGGTGGGTTTCTGGGTCCGTTTCGGTCGTGCGGGGGTAACAGGGAATCCTTCCTCCTCTGTTTCTCGGGAGCTTTCAGTGGGTGAGTTGATAATGGAATCTGAAGTCTTGTCGCGGGCTGAAGTCGAGGAATTTCGTGCCGATTCTTAAGGCCCGTTGCTGCCCCGAGCTCCGTGGGAGCGGCGGTGGGTGTTCGCGAGGTGTGGTGGGGGTTCGTCCTGCCGGGGAAGAAGTGTTGTGTTGGGTTTTTTTTTTTTTTTTTGTGTGTGTGTGGGGCTGGGGAGGTGCGGGCGGTTGTTGGGTGGCGATAGAGTGGATGGCTTCGGGGCGTTGCTAGAGCCGGGGAGGAGGAGGGGAAGGTGAGGGAATGGCGATGGAGTCGAACATGCCGAGTTCGTCGGCTCTGGGCAGGCACGCGATTTCTTTCCAGGCCGGCGCGCTGAACACGGCGTCGGAGATGGTGCCGATGATGGGGGGCAACTACTTCGGGGTCAACGGCACAGGCGGCGGGATGGTCTTTTCTGCTGGGAATTCCGCTACCCTGGGCAACGGTTTGGGGCTGGGTCAAGCGGGGAATTCTTCGAGCTCCCTCCTCCTGGATTATGTCCCGGGGCTCAAGCATGATGCGGATTTGGCTGTGGAGTGGTCTGCTGAGGAACAGGATAAACTAAACGAGGGCCTTAGGAGGTAAAGATTTCGAGCTCCGTCCCTTTTTGAAACGCCTAAACAGATGTCTGTCGGCGGGCATATGTGATTTTTCTCCATTTGCTTTACTTATCTTCACCTGGAGTTTTAATGGTCAGGAAGTTCTGAGCTTGGCCTGTTAGCCAATTAGGTCTTTCCCTCTACTACCCCGCAATCAAAAGAGAGGAAAGAGGAGAGACGTATCGGCCGGTCGTTATAGAGCTGCCTTGTAGGCTTGTAGCCACGAACGTCGTGCTGGAGCTTGTTGTTCTGAATATGAACCGAATGCGAGGAAGCGAACGCGAACTCTTTTCTGTTCCACAGGCGCTAATCATTCTAAACCTGATGTTTGAATTCCCTTGCTAGGTGAAATCCCATCTTTAGCTGCTCAGCAGAGACTCTCGTTTAAGCTACATATGGTGAACTTCTGATTTAGCTGCTACCGCTCTTCTGCTTCCGAACATTTTGTCCTCAATAACTCTTTTCGGTGGCTGATAATTAGTTTGATAAGCTTTTGTAGGATCTCGTGAATGATCTGCTGTCTAGACTTCCATTCTAGGTGTAAGTTGCGCCTGTTCGTACAACCTCAAAGTGTATCCTTCTTTTCCTTTGTTTGCACTCATGTTCCCACTCTATGGTATATGTACTTTAACTGAAGTCTTGGTGGATGTGACATCTTAATCGTTTTCTACATCAATCACGAGATTATCTTCTTTTCTGCCTTGGAAATCACGAGTGCCTTTCTCCTTTCAATTGTAGATACGCCGATGAGCCTAATATAATGAAGTATATCAAAATAGCGGCCACGCTGCAGGACAAAACTGTGCGGGATGTTGCTCTGAGATGTAGATGGATGACGGTAAGTTCATCTGGAATGTCCTCTGAGTCTAGATAACCTTTTCAACTTCAGTGGTTGCTTATGATGCGTTTGGACATTGTCAGTTGTTTGGACTTGGTGTCTTTGCTTGCATAATCTTGTTGACGGAGTTGTATACTTGTCATAATGAAATTTTAGATTGTTTGCATCTCATGTGAGGGGAATCAAACCTATGTTGTGCACCTAAACCCCACTCAGCTGATTTTATGTTCTTCTTGTGCATGCACTCGGTGGCTTGGATCGTCTCAGCGCACAATGTTTCTTAAAATACCTCCTTAGAGTCCACAATTGTTTTTCCTACTTTTGTTACTGTCACTGGGACATACATGCAACTTCTGTCATGGGATGATCGCTCCTTCTTTATGTCCAATCAATTGAGTGTTATTTTAGTCAACTAAGGAGTTAGGCATATAAAACTTGGCCCGATGTTGAGATCAGTTGGTCGGGTTGAGGAGTGAATCCAATCATGCTTCTTTATCGAACTGCGATGACTTTCAATAATAGGAAGTCAATAAAATATTCTGCAAATTGATGCGTGGCGTAGCTTCTGATCTAATCTCCTCCTGCATGATATGCAAGGACAGTCCATAATGATAAACTTTGCGCGTGCTTATTGGGATAGGTTTGGAAACTAAACCACACTCATTTCCAAAATTTTCCCTAAGAACAAGTCAGACTTTCATAATCAAGTGATCAGAATTCAGCTGGTTTTGATGTTCTTGTGCATGCACTTGGAGGCTTGGATTGTCTCAGCAGATTAATGTTTCTTGAATTGCCTCCTTGGAGTCCACAATCCCTTTTCAATTCCTATTCATGTCATTGTAACCGAGATATATATGTGACTTCTGTCACGTGATGATCTCGCCTTCTTTAAGTCCAATTTAATGGGTGTTGTTGTTAGTCAATTAAGGAGTAAGACAATTAAAACTTGGGCTGATGTCGAGGTCAGTTGCTTAGGTTGAGGAGTAAATCCATTTGTGCTCCTCTATCTAACTTTGATAACTTTCCGTAGGAAGTCAATAAAATATTTCTGCTAATTCAAATGCGGCTTAGCTTCTCATGTAATCTCATCCTACATGACATGCAAGAAGAGTCCATTACAATAATAATGAACTTTGTGTATGTTTGTTCGGATAAATTTGGAAACTAGTTGTGGTCATCTTACTTGTTATCTTGATGGTCATTCCTTTTCTAAAATTGATTGTGATGACAAATTTTATATGTCCCTATTCTCATACTGAATGAATGAAAGTAGTGTGGCTTTGTTAAAATTTATCGGATGTATCTATTAAAATGGAAAAAAAGGAAATCATTAAAAACTATTGTTAAAGGACGAGATGACTTGATAGCTCATCGGGCATTGTAAACATGGTCGCTTCTCATACCAAGAGGTACTTGAGCAGCCTCCTGTTTGATTTTTTTTTTTTTTTTGCTCATTACTTTAATGATATGATCTCTTTCCTCGACCTTCTGGTTGCATGCAAATCAATAGAAGAGCTCACCGTAGTTTAGGAGAAAATGTTTCTGAAAATTAAGGCCATCTGGAATCTCATACTGTTCTGGTGTAACATGACTAACTTCATCTTGATAACATAACAGGTGGAAATTGCTTTGCCTCATTATACTGGTGCTTTCAGTACATGAGCTTCACTTTGTCTCCTTTCCTTTCTTGAGAATTATTTTTCTTTACTGGGCATTCTCGATATCTTGAAGCCGCAGCATCTTGTGGGAAAATTTGCAATTTTTGGAGCAATATATGTAAACTCAAATAGTCGCTCCAGCATTTTATTGTTGGGTTTTTACGAGAAAAAGCATCAGTTGTACATTTTTTTGCTACTAAACCAGTTTTGCTCCCTGAAATGTGTCCATGCCATTTTTAACATTCTATCGGAAGGAAAGTTACACTAAGAAAGGGTACCAAGGCAACATGTGTATGAAATCAATTAACTAGCTACAAGATAATAGACGAACCATAGAAACTGCAATCCGTGACATGGCTGATGCTCCACTGAAGCATAAGGGTGGATGGTCACTCTTTCAAGGTTATTGCAGGAGCTTCTGTTGCTTCTCTCCTGCTTAAGTCGAACCCAGAAAAGGAAATGAGGAAGGAAAAGTAACTTTTCTCATTTAAGAGAATGTAAAAGTTTGCCTACTTAATCATCTTTACAACCACGTTTGTGTCCCACATGTTCATGAACTTGTTGCCACCTCTGCTCGCGTGCAATGTAATAACAAATAATAGAACTTTAGGCGCTGTCGTCTAGCTACAACTGACTAGGTTGTGTTAGAAGGATATATTTTGCAAATTACAGGTGCTCTATCACATTGTTGGAGTATCAGTTGGTAGATGTCAAGCCTCTTTTGGCCAAGTTAGTTTGTTCGAAGGCTTCGTTATTCTCCGTACTTCAGCCAAAGCAAAGAATTAAGTGTTATGGACTTATTTTTCGCATTGATTCTATTGACTGATTAACCTACAAATCTTTTTGCCATTTTGAGTTTTCACTTTGTCATATCTAAGATGGCATATTCCTAGTTAAAGCTTCCATAGACGTTTCTTAATAGTTCTAAACATGTATATATATTTACCCAGTGTCTGACTATTATATATATATTTGGCAATTAGCCTATGGAATTTTTGTTTGGTCGATACATAAATCTTCTTCTCTCAAGATTGTGGGAGTAACATCATTAGTTGCTTAAATTTACGTTTTTGCTCTGAATGTTTGGTGCCACAATTATTCCGGTCATATGTTGCATCAATTTATTTAAAAACCATCAATACTTCTTTCAATGATCGGCGAAGTTTTATAATTGAAAGAGTAATCAGTTGTGAGCTATCCTAAAAAACAATAGGAAACTGGTGCTATACACCTAAACAAGAGGTATTTTCCGGGCAACATAATAAATCAGAGGGCCCTAAGTAGTTGTCAATCATTCACAGAAGAATCAATTGCCAGAGGAATCAACGAAAGGCTCTTAAGTCTATATAATCCCAAACTTTCATATCTATCTTGTTTGGAACTGACGTTACTGACCAACATGAGGATAAAGATGTGCACCCCCTAGGTACCACTTAAATTTACTTTTGTTTTTATTGACCAACATGGAAAGAAAGAGGGGTGGGGGTGGGGGGCCCTATGTCAAATTTTCCAATGGGCACAAGCTGAGATGTTTCTTACAGCCCCTAACAGGTTAAAAAGCGAATTGATGACACAGTTTGAGAGATTCCAGTTAGTACTAGGGCAGTAGACAGACTGTTATACTTCATCTTATGCTGGTGGTATTATAATATTCTGATTGTTTGAATTGACTGACACTCCCTCCTATGTCCTCTTATGTTATGAGGTCTCGTGCTCGAAAGTGCACTTGTTAGAAAGTAAGTTGATTGTATTGGAGTAGGTGGGAAGGCTGCACATATGGGCTGAGAACTAGGTCTATTTATTACATATATATTTTTCTCCATAGTTGATCAAAGTTTGGGAGATAAATCAATGGAAGGTTGGGGATTTTTCCAATCAAGACTTTATGCATGTTATTTCATCATTGAACTTTTTCCAAACAAAGTTGGCTGATAATATATGAAATGGTGGCCACAACGTGGGATTCTTGGAGGAGGTAATGGTTGTTAGATCTAAGGAAAATTGCAACATGGAATATTTTTTTTGAAAATACTTCCTCTTGTTAAGCTTGGGCTACAAGACCTTGGCTCTTTTGGGCTTTGTGACTTGCTTTGCACCTTGAACAAACTGATTTGATGGAATTTGTGGTTAATACGACCTTTGACATGCAGAAACATCCTTGATTATATCATACTAATTATGATATTGTATATTTATATCCTTTCATGAGGATTAATCAGATGATTCATTGATCTGACTTATGCTGTGGAATTGCTGCAGAGGAAGCGAAGGAAACCTGAAGAACACAATCTAGGAAAAAAGGTGAACAGCCGAAAGGTGTGTCCCCCTTTACATTTTTGTTTACCGAAAAGTGTCTTTTTTCTATTCTTCTAAGTTCTTTAAACTTTAAACTAAGAAACATTATCTAGAACTGATAATCCCAATGGTGATGGCAACCAATAGCCAGCTATTCTTTTCTTGTTTGGGGTCCCTGTGTCCTTATATGATACTACATGATAACTGTAGGTTTCCTTGTGTCCCTATATGTTTGTACCTTTGAAACTTTTGGTATTAACCTCTTCTTTCTACTTCAATAAAAATTGCGGCAAACAATTTTATAGTTAAAACCAATCCTGGGATTCTAGAAGTGAAAGTCATACTTTGTGAAGTTTGTATCATGTGCTTTTTTCTTACGAGTGTATATCATGTTCTACTGGTGTAAATTTGATTATTCAAAACATTTTTTGCATATAAGTTGATTGCATTACTAACCACCTTTGCAAACCAAGTTATTTTGGATGTGATAATTTCATGACCATGCCTCTTCAGGATAAGCTGGTGGAATTGTCTGCAACTAATTCTTCATGTCTACCACAAAATATGGCTTCCTATACTCCTATGATTCAGCAATTGGACCAGAATGAGCTTCTATCTTGTGAGGGTCAGTAGTTCTTGTTTGATTTTCATGAACAAAATCAGATAATCCTGTTTCCGTCACAACTTTGTACGTTAAATTCACTTGTTTTGTTTCTATGACGGCACATCAAAGGTCATATTAAATTTTCATAGATTGCTGATGCACTTTTTATTGTTTAGCATATCATACCACTGAAATCAAATTTCTTCGTTTGTCCTTTCAACTTTCCCCTTTTCCTTTTTTAGTTGTAGGAAGAATGAAATGACATGAGTTTGTCTCCTACTTATTTTGCAGATGAATGTCTTAAAGTGCATATCATCAGTTGTAGGTGAAAGTTAAGTTTGTTACACATATTTTTCTGTAGCTGCATGAATATTTCCTTAGTTGGGGAAAACCATTGCTCGTTGCAATGACACTTTGAACGGCTTATTTAACCTTTTTTTTTTTTTTGTCATGAACGACTTATTTAACTTTACCAGTCTATTTTTTATGCCATGCCTGCTGCAAAGGTCATAAAGAAGACTGATATTGGATAAATCATCGAATTCTGCTATGTCTAATTTGTTTGAACATGTGAATTATATCTTTTGTGTACCGACAGAATTTCTTTTTATTAGTGTAGAAGGAGTTCTGTTAAATCTCTTTTGCATCATTACATTTTCCACTCAACTTCCTTTTAGCCCTTTCTAACTAAAGGGGTACACAACGTGTGTCTTTTTTTGTGCCCTCATATTCTATAGGAGATTAAATTGAGCACTCCATTTAACATCCATGACATTATCCCTCAATGTCTTGTGGCTTGTGGTCATGGTGATACGAAAAAGACGCTTCTTATTCCCTGACCCTGTAGTAGACTGTTTTTCCTGTCTTTGACAAGATGGACTGGTTATATTAGAATTCACAAGAAGCCATGATGAGTCAATTGTCCTTTGGATCTGTTTGTCTTGAAATTTATGGGATACCAATTATCTCTAGTTGCTTGCTCAGGGATTGATGGCACTTCAAGGCAGCTCTTAAAGCAAAATGCACAAGCATTCAACCAAATCTCTACGAATCTTCATATGCTCAAGGTACAGTGCAAGAGGCCTTTTTTGTGCTCAATATTTTTGCATATTCTACCTGAAGGAAAGTGGCTGCAAAACTCTGTTTTTTCTTTTATGAACAAAAAGTTTGTATATTTGGTTTAGTCAGCTTTCTTGTACTTGTTGGAATTTCGCTGGTAAGGTTGGAGAATACAACTTCATTCATGCTCTTACTTTTCTTTAATATGTTTGATTTATCTTCAACCATCAGTTTTCTGGTAGCTCTCTCTGTCTCTCTGTCTCTCTCTCTCTCTTAATGTGTGGTGTGAAATCAGATCTATCCACAGATACATGCTCACATATGCGCGAGTTTGTGTGAACGACGATTGTTAAGAGAAAATTGCATGGGGAATCTCATGGGAATCTTATCAATGGAAAACTAACATTTAGCATCTTTATTTGTTTTGTGATAACACCGGGGGTTTGTCCGTTCACATGATGTCTCTATGTTTTTTTTTTTTTGGTACGGGTGATGTCTCTATGTTGATCTTCATAATGTTGAACTATAAGTTCTATAAATGGCAACAATGCAGTGCGTACTGTTCCATCAGTTGTTTAGTGATTCTGGTCTGGTTAATAACTTAAACCCTACATTGTGAACTTATGTATATGAACGAGGGCTGTTAAGCAGTCACCTTTTAAGGTATTATTCATACCCAACGATTCCATCGCTATGGAGCTAATTTTTTCTTATGAAGAGAGGACTATCCATTGTATCTTGAATAAAAACTGAGAGAACTGCTATGGATGGGCCTACTCGATGTCCTTTTGTATGGTTTCTACTATAATTTCTTTTGTTCTATCAGTCATAGACATATTTATATTCATCCGCAATGTATAGGTCAGGTCCCTTTTCTGGGCATAAGAATTACAATTTATTTCAACTTTCCTCATCGCGCAATTTGGTAAATTGTGTGCGGAGGAATTCTACTGGCTTACTTTCCATCTAATGATTATGAGTAACAGTTACAGGAGAACCTCGACCTCTTCTATCGTACGAGGAACAATATATCTTCTATCCTGGAAAGGTATGTTGAGCTTCATTGTTTCTCCTTCTAAATAGTTTATTGATGGTAGTGGCGACATTGGGTAAATGGTTTCTTCCAGTGACTTCCATTGCATTGTGCAGCATGAGAGATACGCCTGGTATAATGAGCCAGATGCCACCACTACCTGTATTCATTGATGAGGATCTTGCAAATACTATATTGCCTAATATTAGTCAGGTAATACAGAATCAATTTCTCTATGCAGTTTATACATTTTTGAAATGTTAACCCTATTAATAGATTCCTCTCTACTTTATTTTTGGGGAAATGATTACTTATCTATTGGAATGCAGTTTGAATTGAAGTCTCGTGTTCTTCTCTGTTCAGTATATTCCAGTTCCTCTATCCCAGTTTTTCTTGCATCTGCTTCATTTTATAGATATGCACTTAATTAACTTATCAGGTCAACCAGGTCAACTATTCATCTTTGCAAATACTTTGGGTATTCTCCTTAGAAGTGTCAGAAACTTGATTTGATTTCAAAACCAACAAATTGGAGATCTTTGGTATAATCTCTTGCGGAGTAGTGGATTCTCGGGACTAATTTAATTTGTTTTTTGACATATTCAAGTCTAAGACTTTTGTGAATTTGTGAAATAAAGGGTAGCAGTGCTCAGCCGCTTCTCTATATATTAGTAATGAGTCTAGGGAGTCAGTGAACTGATTGTGCTGTCAGGCTGAACTGGTTCCATGTCGGGCGGGAGCTTCACTTTTATCATGCAATTGGCATATTTTCTAATAGGTCCTGGCATCAGCTCCATGCTGCCTAAAATTGTGTTATTGCTACCTAATATTGTCCTGCCTGTTTGCTCTTCTTCCAGTCAATCATGTTTGGCTCGCATGGAAGGATCCCATTGAAGCAGGAGCCAAGGTGCTAAGGGGGGCTGATTGAAATTCAATTGCATGTACAAGATTTGTGAAGTACAGAACAATTCTGCCGTATAACACAAGATGCTGTTGCTGAACATTCTTCCTTCTGTAGAGCTGAGCGTCTAGCGATTGCCAAAAAGTTCAGAGATCGCATTTTTGGAATTAGAACCTCCACCTCTCAAAATAGTGAAAGCGAAAGCATGACGATAGAAGCGCAGAACATGCGTTATCTACTTCTCTTGAAAAAGGAGGTTTCTTGACAGAACTCCCTTTCCTTGGTGAAGCTCTAGTTTAAGTGCATTGTGTATAAATCATAGACATCTACTTTGTATTACTGTCTCAGTGCCTGATTGTAACTTATATCTAAGTCAATACTCAGGTTATGCCACCGATCTTATACATTGTCAGCATCCATGTTATGATTCTTCGATGTACTTTTGGAGCATTTGTGTTTTTATCTTTCTCATTTGGGTCGGTCAGAGCTCGTTCCACTTTGTAATGATGAACCGAAAGTCATTTTGACAATCTCCGAGCTCCGGGAAAATAAATACTTTCGGAGGGACAGCGATGCGAGTCCTTGTTTTAATGTCTTCTGGAACTAAATTCTTCTGTATGATTCCCCAACTGTTTTCCAGAACATTCTGCAGTGACATTAACATTCGATGTTGGTTTCTTTAGTTATCATAATTTCGATCCATTTCTTTGATAGAAGGCAGCTGATGAGAACCTTTTAGCTGAGTAAAGGGCAAAATATCAGCATCTGTGTTCTCACCAACCTTCTTTCCTGGTTACTTTCTGATATTCAGTATCTGGGTAAGGTCATAGATACCACAGGAAGCTAAATGCCAAACGTTCTAAATCATCATGTTGGTTAGGTTATGAGTTTTTCCGGCCAGAATACCGGTTTAATTGAGGCTCTTTCGTTCAATTAGTTAAGTTGTTTCCTTTGAAATATCGGACATTTCAAGTCGCTCTTGAGCTCTAGGTACATAATGTCGAACGCGATTTCGTCGTCTGCATCCCGCGTGGCTTCCTCGCCGTTGTCTGCGACATAGGTGGCAAAAATCGAGAACAACGTAGGATGAGATTCCTGTTTGGATAGACTGACTTCATTAATTTCCTAATTTCGGAAGATCTTGGTTTTACATGCCTTAAAATGATAATTCTCTGTTTTCCCCCTAAATTTCTATCTAATCAATCCATTCGAGCAATCCCTCTTCCTACAACAATAGATAAGGGTTAATACATCGAAAAGCTCTAAACTGGTATACTTGTGATAAATTTATCCAAAATTAATTTTTTGACCACAAAAAATCCTAAATTGATATATTTGAGATAAATTTACCCCCTATTAAATTGCATTAGTATCACAAAAAACCATAAACTAGTAAGCTTGTGACAAAAGGAGGGGTAAAATTTCAAATCAGTATACCTGTCAACTATCACGTGTCATTCAACTTAACAATTTAATGGTAAAATTTAACGTAAGGTAAATTTATCTCAAGTGTACCGGTTTGGAGTTTTTTAATGGTCAAACAATAAGTTTGAGGTAAATTTATCATATATGTACTAATTTGGAGTTTTTCGTGATATTGCTCTTAGATAAATGATGTTAGCCCGTCTAATATAAAACAGGAAAAAAAAAACATGTGGCCAGGAGAGGAAAGAACCAAGAAAGCTTTCTATGGTAGTTGTTAGTGGACATAAGCTTCCAATTGGAGCAAGACACATTCCACTAATTGAAATCAAATTTGACGAAAGGGGCTGCCTAAAATCCAAATTTCGATGCCTTTCTCGATTCAAGATAAAGACGAAGAACATCCCTAACCAACTCAAAAAAAAAAAAAAAAACAAGGTATACCTTGTCTTTTCATTAATTCCGAATGTGCTAGTTTATTAAATAAATTAATCAGTTGATTAGTTAATTAGCCTCCTTGGTTGTTACTGATGAATTGGACCTTCGGTTTGGCATCTCAAATTGCCCTTCAAAAGAGGCTAACGAAATGGCACTCTCGGCCAAACGGAAAATGGCCACAGCTACCTACTTATAATAGAAAGAAATTGCACATACTTGTATGTTATAACTTAATCGAATTTGGAAGATTATGCAGAATGTCTTTAATAATCGATCCATTCCGGTCAAATCTCCAGCCCGATCATGGCGTTTATTTAAATCAAAGAGCATCCGATCTCTGTCTAATTAGCCGCCTAATCAATGTCGATTAATTTTAAAGCTTCGTGTCGGAATAAAACAAACGTGATATCATAAGTTACTAAAAAACAATTGGTTTAATCCGCTCGGGTGCGCGAACTCTTCTGATCGATCGATGATGAGGAGTTTGTCCCTGTCCTCGGACGGCATCACATTTTCAAATAGGTCTTGCGTTTTTTTGTCAATTTGGATTCTTTGACTTTTGTGATTGAGTTTGTCGCTTTTTCGTTGCGATTGCAATATATTATCTATCGAGCGTTCTTCCTATGCGGTTTCATAGATGAAGCAGTTTGAGCCTAATTATTTAGCAGTTTATTTTGTCTCATTGGTGCTTAATGAAGAGAATATTCGTGGTTTAATTGCTTCATAGAGGAAGGCCAACTAAACAAAAAAGAAATGGAACATTTATTGTATCGAAAAATCAATCTTTGGTACCCTCCGCTCAATGAGAAAATGGGTCTGGATTAGACGGATTGAAACTTATGGGGCTCAAGGAATGATGGAAGAGAATGAAAAACATAAATAAAACAAGAATAGCAATAAGAAAATGAAGCAGA
Organism: Syzygium aqueum; assembly: GCA_031216185.1. Classification (NCBI taxonomy): domain Eukaryota; kingdom Viridiplantae; phylum Streptophyta; class Magnoliopsida; order Myrtales; family Myrtaceae; genus Syzygium; species Syzygium aqueum. Next base: position 23,893,247 of record CM062237.1, on the reverse strand, counting down.
GAAACCTAGATTTTCAATGAACAAATTCAAACTTGAATAAGATCTTTCGAATTTTCAAAAAGTAAGGGACAAGAAGATCGATCAAGAAAGTTCTCTGGTTCTTATACATACACATATAAACGGTTTTTTTTTTTCAAAAAACGTTGCTCAAGACCGTGAACTTGTGATCGGGGTTTAAATTAGAGGACGAAGTTCATAGTGCTATGAAGCACAAATTAAGCCCGGCCTAAATTCGTCGTTCGGCCAAAGGAACAAAGAGCAAAGCTAAAGTTTCCATCCCGTAAAGAACGGAATAGCAAAGTTAGGCAGATCATATGGGATCGGCTGATCAAACGCCCCAAAAGGAGTACAAAAAAGGGGGGGTTTCCAAACAAAGACACGTGATTCCCGAAACAGGGTTTTGCAAAATCAACTCGGAGCTTTGCAACCTTATTCTGATGCTTGGGCGGCCACGGACCTTTCCAGAAATTCTGGTGTGAATGTCTGAAAAAAATTTAAAAAAATTAAGGATGGTTTGAAAAGAAAGGAGGAACGTGGAAAAATGAGAAACAGACCAGAAGAGTCTGGTGGGCGGCGGCACCATGTCGTGGAATCGAGTCTTCAATGATTTTGGGTCGTGTCATGTGCCTCAAGAGGAGCACAAATGCCTTTTTCCACTGTATAAACGTGTGCATGTGATGTACACACTATACCGTGCTGCTATATATATAAATTTTTCTGGGCTCTAGCCCAAAAACAATTCCCCCTTTTTTTTGGGTTTAACAAATATACATGACTTTTTTTTTGTCATATTGCCTTTCCTAGTAAGTTTCTACATAGGGTTACACTTTGCCTTGTGCCACATTTGGTTTGATAAGAAATGTGCGGAGGGGAGACATAGGAACCTTGAAAAGGAGATGCCATATGTTCAATGTTTCTTTGTTCTCGCGAAGGAAGACAATCGCATTGCATTAAAGCAAAACAAGGCATAGCCAAACATCCTTTTTGCTTTGTGGGTTCGGAAGTGTGTGACTTTTTAACAGGAAAAAGTTAAGTCACAATAAACGCCTACCGTCTCTTTGTTCTATGTCCTTTTTTCTTCCTTAAAAAAGTGATGAACGATTAAGAAAACATTCGTCGCGAATGGATCGCTAATAGGTGAGTGATTCATGTGCTGCCAGATACTAGAGCGTAGCAATGCATGACCTGAAAGTCCTTTTCGACCGCACTTTGTGGCATCATGGGCTTTGTAATCACGAAACTAGATGACAAGTTTTTATAATTTCATCCTATGTTAGTCGGGCTGAATCCGGTCCGTCCTTCTTGGCTTCCATGCCTAATCACACGACTGTGTACTTGTTGAAGTTGATAAATTCAACAGACGTTATGAAGTTTTCCGAATATGAAATCTACTGTCAATTCCCAAGCGCCCGAAAAACACTGTGCATGTTGTGTTGCCTAGCTTCTTAGAAAGTACCAAAAGCCAAAAAGGAGATCAAAGACATATTCGTGGAGGACAAGGGGGATCGACAAGGACAGAACAAATCAGAGAGCAGTTGAGTTCCAAGTCCAAAGCAAAAAGTTCATCGGCGGAAAAGCTCTTTCGGCACTTAATTGCCATTCGTCCATGCACGAAACGGGTCCCTCCTTTGGCAAAGAGTCAAAAAGATCTGATGTGGGTTTTTTGGATCCATTCCTTTTACCACCTAGCTCCGCCACTCTCCTTAAGTCTTTGAGAGTACCAGTTAGATTCACCCATGAAACTCAAAAGGAGGAAGAGAAAAAAGAAAAAGAACGCACCGAGTGAAAGTTGGTGCATATGCAAAAAGTGAAAGTTGATTTATGGATCGAGTTGGTCCAACGTGACAGTATGACACCAACTTCACCTGCACCTTCTCGGGCGCGATTGACTTCATTCATCGCACCAAGGATTGGTACCCGAGTCCAGACAAGAATTTGGCTGCGAAAAAGCAATAAGATTTCTCCTCACTTTTCATAGGAGGCTTGTCTTCCCAACCTTGGTTTTTTGGGGAGACCGAGTCTCTCTTTCTCTCTCTCTCTGATTGGAGACAAAGGTGAGAACGAAATGCTCTCATGCTGCCACCTGTCGCTACTCGGAGCTCCTCCCTTTATTCCCTCCCTGACCCCCGCTTTTGTCCCCTTCTATTTGTGCTCTTCCGCTCCCCTTCCGCCTCTCTCCGCCTTATAAATACGCCCGACCACCGCCCAAACCACACTCTCTCCTCACACTCGGTTGCAGCGATGGACTCGATCTCAGACCCGCCCCTTCTGACCAACTTCGCCCAACTCCTCCGGAGATGCCGCACCAACCCCTCCTCCTCTCCAATCAAGAATGTCAACATGGTACTCTGCTTAATATGTTATCTTCATGCTGATTTGTAGAAGATTCTGCAATGCAACCATTCTGATTGTTTTTTTTTTTTTTATTTGTTACTTCAATAGATGCCCCAGGAGTGTGAGCTCCCGGTCATCGACCTGAGCGGGCTGAGCAGTGAATGCGAGGCGGAGAGGCGGTCGTGCGTGGAGGCCATATGCCGGGCCTCTGCGGAGTGGGGATTCTTCCAGGTGGTGAACCACGGGATCAGCAGCGAGCTGCTTGGGGAGATGAGGAGGGAGCAGGTGAAGTTGTTCGAGACGCCCTTCGAGATCAAGGCCCACTCCGCCCTCCTCAACAACTCCTACCGCTGGGGCACTCCCACTGCCACCTCCCCCGCCCAGTTCTCCTGGTCTGAGGCCTTCCATGTCCCCCTCACCAAGATCTCTGACCCCTCTTGCTATGGCCAGTTCATCTCTCTCAGGGGAGTGATGATGGAGTTTGCCACCGCCATGTCTAGGCTGGCCAGGACGCTGGCGGGGGTCCTGGCAGAGAACCTTGGGCATCGGGGCGGCCACGGCGCATTCGACGAGACGTGCCACGAGAGCACGTGCTTCCTCCGGCTGAACCGCTACCCGGTGTGCCCGCTGTTGCCGGAGATGTTCGGGCTGGTTCCCCACACGGACAGCGACTTCCTGACCATTCTGTACCAGGACCAGGTGGGAGGCCTCCAGCTCCTCAAGGACTCCCGGTGGGTCGCCGTCAAGCCCAACCGAGACGCTCTCATCGTCAACATCGGAGACCTTCTTCAGGTAATGAAAAAAGAAAGCACAAAGTCAAAACAAATTGCCCAAGTCAATAGCGTCCCGGGCTCATCCTATCAATCCTCGTCCAATTCTTCAAATGCTCTGACTTTTCTCGTGCCTTGAACGAGGACAATGATTAACGCGAGTATGAATCGGTCATCTCTCTGGGCAGGCGTGGAGCAACGACGTGTACAAGAGTGTGGAGCACAAGGTGATAACGAACGACAAGGTGGAGAGATACTCCGTCGCCTACTTCCTTTGCCCTTCGTACGACTCTCTGATCGGGAGTTGCAGAGAACCCTCCGTCTACAGAAAGTTCACTTTTGGAGAATACCGGAAGCAAGTCCAAGAGGACGTCAAGAGAACCGGCCACAAAGCTGGTCTTCCACGTTTCAGGCTACAAATGAGTATATAAACACAGTTCATTCAATTGAAATATACGAAAGCCATCCTGTGGGGACCTCCATGGTTTATAGACTTAACTGATGTCAAGCCTTTTTGACTCTCTCTCTCTCTCTCTCATTTGACCGCAAATAGTGTTCTCTTGTCATTCATATCTCATATGTCATGCCAACCCTCAGAAGCTTATTCCTTGTGATCGCCATGATTTTCTCGCCTTGCCTGAAATTTTTCCTGAGAAAACTGTAGGCGTAGTCGATGATGATCTTCTTGCACAAGGATGAGCTTGGCTCGGCGACCATCTCGGCTTCCCCGAGGAGGTACACCGTGCCCATCTCCATCGCTTGCTGCACGATTTGCATCTCCTCTTCTGCCTCTAGGATTGCTGTCTCATCCTTGCGGTTGTCATCATGGCTCTTGGCCTCGAGGAAGAAATACTCATGCAGGATGAATTCCTTCAAGTTGTCCACCAATTGGCGCTCAAACTCACGTGGCTCCTCTCTCTTGTCCTTGTATCCATACCGCACGACACAGCGGAACATCCTGATACTCCTCAGTTCGACCTGCCTGAACAAGAATCGCTCCTCCAGCTCAACCTTGCTGATTGGGAGGTTCTTGATCGCGACAACAACTAGAATAGAGTGGATTGACTATGTATAAGCCACAAAATGCGATAATATAGGAGGAATGCCCTGCACGAGCTCAGAGTAGAGGAGGGCAATCCCGGGGACCCGGTTGATGCTTGGGTTTGCGGCAAGATCTCTGATGAACTCCGTTGAGACGTTGTTCTTGAGCTCGTATATGTACCGTTGCTTGTGGACGTATTGACATATTATCATGACTGTCATAAGGATGGCTGCAAACACGAGTGACAGGAAACCGCCCTCTCTGAACTTGTAGAAGACAACGAGAGATAGAACAATTCAATCGAGCCGAAGATGGTGAAGAAGAGCACTATCCACCATATGCCCGTCTTCCATATCACAACCATGATGAGAGTGACCATGCAAGTTGCGATCACCATGACGCTCACCACAGCAGTTCCTGTAACCCAACTTTCAGGAAACAAATCAAATTATAAAAGCCACCAAATTAGGTCCAATTGGAATTTTTGTAGGGCGCAAAATTTTTAGGCCGGTCCAAATTGATATAAAGTTATCCGAAGTTTTGAAAAGGAAGACAATCAAATTGATTCATCAATGAAGTCTAATGATTTCGACTTACTGTACGCATTGCCAATGTTGGTGGGTGTCTGGAAGCAGGTGGTGACCAATAAGCAGGCGAACATGAGCATGTAGTTCACCTCCGGTATGTAAACCTGGCCCTCGTACTTGGCCGACGTGTGAACCACCTTGACCCTTGGGAAACAGCCCAAGGTCAGAGACTGCGAGATGATGGCGAACGTCCCTGAGATCATTGCTTGGCTGGCAATGACTGCCACGGCGACAGCCACCACAAACATTGGCCAGTACAACGGTCCTGCTCATCGATCAATAGGAGTCATGAAACATTATCAAACATGGCCTCATTTGTACTGCAGGCATAAGGCCTCATAATCTTTCGTGAGCTCATCCAATACATCGCAGACGATTTACCTTAGGAGCCTAACTCGGGTTAATTTTCTAAGTCTTAATTATGGAAATCATACTAATTAATTTTCTTTGCTAGATTATCTTTTATGAAATTCAAATGAGGTGTTTTATTTTAATTTTACATACCTGGGATTGAGTCATAGAAAGTGTTGGCAACATTGCCAGGGTGCTTCATGAGATAAGCTGCTTGTCCACTATATGTGGTCAGAAGTGCAGGAAATACGAGGCAAGAGAAGCTGATCTGCGTCAAATGTTCTCGCCATTAAATAAACCCAACAATGGGAACACACGTTACTAGCCGTGTAAGTAGTCCATAGGACATAAATACTTCGCCCGACAATCGTCTATATAAGAAAAGGTTCAGTTGAAACTTTGAGTTATGTGGTCCATAAAAGAGAGAAAACTCAGCAAAATTATGGACGGAGCTGTAGTTCGCACCACGCATATTTAGAGCACGAAAATATGCCGGGTTTGTAAGGAGAGATTTACAGATATTGTGCGTTTGGATCAGAACCATGAAATCGGTGCGCAAGATTTAGAAACACGCACGCTTTTGTTCATTACAAAAACTAGGTGATATATATCTACTTACTTGGATTGCTCGAACATTGAAATGACCCAGATCAGCAAACATGGCCTCAGTTCCTGATTCAATGGAAACGTTCATACCGTTGTGCTTGAGACTTTTACCTACTTGTATACCAAAAAAGCACACACAAGCATGATCACACGGACCTGTAATGCAAAGGAAGATGCCGCCGAGCGAGACCTGCTTGCCGTTGTGGTTGAAACAGTCGACGATGTACTTAGGATTGAAGGCACGCAACACACTGATGTCGTACTTGAACAGGTTGAAGATCCCGATCCCGATAATGAATGTGAACCAGACAAAAATGATGGGCGCAAATGAGAACCCAACCCAGTCCGTCCCGAACCTCTGGACGCAGAAATGGAGTATCAGGATCACCAACGATATCACCACCACCGCATCTGCATGTCCATGCATAAATATACGCGTGAAATAAAGAATTAGCTCTTACGTGGGAAATAAAGAAGAGAGTTATAAATGGATTTTTGAAGCATATTTGTCCAATGAATTTGCTAATAATTACGCATTGAATTCTTACCTTTGCCCAGTGACTTGATCCCACTCACTGCTGAAAGAACTGCCAGAACCCAAAAGGAAAAGAGAAGAACCAGAGAGGTCTTCTTAGTTTCCAAGATGCAAAAAGTATTTCTATTTCTAACTCGATGATATCTTGATGTCGCATGAAGCATTGAAGGATAGACCATCTTAAGTGAGATGGGACATTGTAGGTCCACCCAGGTTTGGAATTCAAGAATAATAGAGGTGTTTCCTGGCTAGTAGATTAATAGCGAGAAAGGATGGGCGATTAACTAACATCCACGTCACTAATATCCAGTCAAAATTAGCTGAAAAGGCTAATTTGGTATAATATCATATGTTTTAAGATTAAATTGACATTAATGTAATAGGTTTATGACTTTTATAAAACTTCTCTCCTAAAAGGAGAATGCAATCGCTATGGACTTTTGTTCTAACATGACATATTATTAATCCGTTTTCACTAAGTGGAAGTCTCTATCATAATAATGGAAAAGTAGTCCCTATCAGATTATGCACTGCTAAAATCATTCATATCATCTTTCGAACAATTTCCAGATATATCAAGATAAATTTCATTCAACTGAAAGGACATGAAAGCAAAAAATTGTGAAAAATCTATTATCCTATACATAAATTGTGCATGGATAGTAAAGGTGTGCCAAATGGACTGTCTAAATCGGAAACTGCTTGGACCGGACCGCCAGTTGGGTCAAGTTCCCGGAAGTGTTGGTTCAGTTCCTGATTTCTAAAAGTGAAACCGATATTCGAGCGGTCCGATTCCCGGTTTCAAGGAGAAACCGAACCTCACCGGACCGATCGGATATGAGTATTTACATGTACTTTTTTTTTTATTTCTTCAAAGAAAATTAGTAAAATGTGAACTAAACCCTAAGTAAACTTCATTAACATAAATTCATGGACAAGAATTAATAAAATGTGAACAAAACCCTAAGCAACCGGTTCTATTGAATCATACCAGATCAAGGATTGATCACCTCTAATGGGTGGTGAGAAAGAATTCTTCTAAAAGGCTCTGATAGAAAAATAGCGGGAAAGGACAGCGATTTAAACCTGAAACAGATGGAGTTAGAACACCGTCACCAATGACCATTGAAGTGCCCATGAGGGTGACGAGAAAGAGCACGATCTTGGCGATCCTGTTGCTCTCGAGCATCTCCTTGATCTTCTGAGACTGTCCCAACTGGTTTGGCGGAGGGTCGAGCTTGTAGTTCAAAACTTCTTGGTCCTCCGACTGCTGATTTGGGATCAGGCTCACCTTCGCGTACCTGCATAACAGTGAGTACAACGCAAACGTCCCTTCTGCATGCACGCACAGGGCACACTAATCAGGATTGCGAAAATCCAGTCATTGGGAACCTAAAACAATTTATCATGTACAATTATGTTGATAATCCTAGTACGTGAAGCACAATAGAGATAAAATAGCATACCGTCACCATTGTCATTGGCCAAGAGGACGATGAAGACGTACTTGAGCATGGGAATTAGGGCAATCGTGTAGATGATTAGCGACAGAACTCCTAGAATGTCTCGAGTGTCCTTAATTTTGTCCGTAAACATGCTCTCGAACACATAGAGTGGAGATGTCCCGATGTCACCGTCCACCACTCCTATGCTCTGAAATGCGAAACTTAAAGTCCTTTGCCAATTCACCTGTAAATCATTTCTTAATCGCAAATACAAAAATGCTCAGTTATTCAAGTAGGAAAAAGATTTTACTTAGTCCATCGACAGGAAAAAGTGGGTGTAGTTCATCAAGCGCAACTTATCATTATCCTGTCAAGCATCTTTTCCGTGAGTCCTCTCACTATCTTTTGATATTTGTGATTGATATGGCGCTATAATTGTTCGAACGTTCGTCCTAGTAAAACCCGGGCATTCATATTTCAAGAAGGACGTTGGAGAAACTCTTATGCGATGCTACTCGAAATGCACTAGTATCAAATAAAGAAAAGCGAAATTATTAGCTGACGAACAACATGGCTGCATGCACCACCTTGGAGGAGTGGGTGTGGGACATGGCGGCTCGACCCGCCTCCAGGTTGAGAGAGTCGACACGGTGCAGTCTCGTCCACGACACCTTCCGCTCCTTCATGTTCAGCTTGGTCTTGTTCTCCACCTCTCTCGCTTCCATTGCGATCTCCGGCTCTTCTTCTTCCTCCAGCGCCACCTCATTGTTCTCCGCCATCGTTTCTGTCGCCGGCCTTCTTTCGCTCTGTTTCTTTCTCTCGACGTGAAGGGACGACTCCGCACTTTATAGGGCATGGAGAGTCCAGACGCTTTAACTGAATATTCGGCTGGACAAGCTGTGCAAAATGTTTTGACGGAAAAAAGGGCGATCATTGAGGTTTGTTTATCGAAAATTTGACTTTGGTGGGTCGGTGAGGAGGGTTTGTTTCGCGTTGAGGATTAGGATAATAGAATTTCTTTTCAAGGTGATGAGGCTTCGTTGGTCGATTTGGTAAGTCGCGCGTTTTGTCGCTTACCGCATAAGCTGGGAATAATACCAAAAAAATTCTAACATATTGCATTTGTGCTAATTCAATCATGAATATTCAATTTGACTAATTTAGTCCTAAACCTTATGACAATTTGGCAATTGAGTCTTTGCAGCCAACTTTGATAGGAAATCACTGACATGGACGCTGGCTATTCCACGTGGCACAGTAATGGTGACGTGGACAATTTATATTATTTAAAAAATGATATTTTTTTATTATTTTTATTTTTTCTTCATTGTGCCAGCAACCCTTGCTAGCACAATTAAAAAAACAAACTACAAAAATAAAAAAAATGCTAAATTAAAATTTTTTTAAAAAAAAAATTAAATAAATTGTCCATGTTAGCATTCGTCATGCCACGTAGAGCGACTGACGTTCACGTTAGTGATTTTAGATTAAAATTGATCGGAATGACTTAATTGAAAAATCATCAATAAATTTAGGATTAATTTGGCCAAATTAAAAAGCTTATGACTGAATTGGCATAAATTTAATGGGTTTATGACTTTTTAATAATTTCCTCCACATAAGCTAGTTGAGATAAATTTAAATGTGTACTTTTCCATAAGTCAACTGTCTTAACTTATTTATTACTAATGAAACTACTATTAACTACTTTTTTTTCTTTTTTCAATGGGCGGTTTCCAATAATGATATGTATTTTTCTTTGTTTCATGTTGTAAAAAATATGCTCCTTCAAATTGTAGAAAAAAGAAACTTGAACTTCAAACGGGATGAATAACGAAGTCAGACTTTAAGGTATGATATCACTTTCTTTAAGGAATTATTTGCCCCACGAAGTTACTAATGGTCACCGGTAAATTTCCTCCAGGATACAACAAAGTCTCGATTGAGAATACCGAATAGCAATTTCGATATATTTCTAGGGTCTCTTTAGGAAAACAATTAAAAAGAATGGCTGTAGTTTTTCGGAATGAAAAAGTGTCTAAAAATCCTAATGAAGAGACTTAATATTCAATCAAGTAAAAACTGACTCACTAATCACACCCTTTCGAACAAAGGTGTCCCTTCATTAAAAAGATATATAGTGAATAAGTACGAAATCAAAACTCACATTGAAAAAGATATATAAAAATTCGAAATAAAATAACACTATTTTTTAAATATTATTATTATTTAATCATTTTTATTAATCCGAATTTTATAAATTTTGAAAAATAATCTTTGAACAAATACAACCTTTCAACGTTGAAGGAATTATGTCCGAAAAGACATAACCTTCCAAAGGGTGAAGTAGTTATGTCCAAAGGAACACAATTCTTCCATATATTGTAAGAACGCCTAATAACCGTTAGACTAAATAATAAATTTTGAAATTAACTAATAAAAAAATAACCGCAACTCTATTGTGAACAGTCACACTATTTCAATAGGATAAAATCGCTATTTTATAATAATAAATTCGAAATTTAATAAATAAAAATAATAAATGAGGATTAGTGCTAATAATAATTCCCAAGTGTGCTAAGTGCTAAGTGTGCCTAATAATCATGCACCCGCTCGTGGGTATTAAGAAATCTAGTTCACACCCCATTGTCTTCACTTTAATAATGAAGAAGACACTTATGCATATAAAGCAACCCACATTTTCAAAACTTTCCTATGTAGAACAAAGAAAAAAGCACTATTTTATTTGTTTTATAAACAAACAACTAGCAATCCCCCACTTTTTTTGTAAAACAAATACCAACTAAGATTATAAAAAGAATATAGCCATAATTTCCATGAGATTAATATACATACATAAAGGTCTCTTTCGAGTTAAACCTTCATTTAGTACAAGCACATCAAAACTCTACAAAAGTGACAAGTAGTTATGCTTTAAACTTGTACTGAATGTAATAGAATCGAACATACCACACATATACTAATATCTTGTTTCAGTGAGAAGTTCTATATTACTTAGCACTATTATGGCCTTATGCTTGTACCTATTTCATGAGCTCTCTAGAAAGCAACCCCAACTTTCGTAAGAAGCGGCACCACTTCTAAACTCATATAGGTGAAGTATCTTTTATGTGTTTCTATTACTAATAACACATTTGAACCATACTTCATTAAGAATTCAATTCAACCTACAAACGTAACAGATGATACTAACTTCTCATATCCGGGCTCATGTTAATATTAAACAATCACTTCACTAACTCGTTTTTACCCATTAAACCTTATAACTAGTGATGTTCTAGTATAAGATCGAGTTACCATTACTGGTGATTTTGATTAAAGGGTTTCAGCCCCATTTCTTTTGAGGCCGTAGTTTTCATCTCTCTTGGTAAAGCCTTTGTAAAAGGATCAGCTAAATTATTACTTGACCTCACGCAAACAATTGTTTTGGTATCATCCTGAATCAATTGTCTCATGTACTCGTGTCTTAGACTAATATGTCTAGACTTACCATTGTAAGTGCTACAATAAGCTCTTGCCAAAATAGCCTGACTATCACAATGGATAGAAATATGAGGCATAGGACTAGGCCAGAATTTGATATCCAACAACAGATTCCTAATCCATTCAACCTCTTTCCCAGTTGCTGCTAAAGCAACATATTTAGATTCCACTATAGAGTGAGTTATGTATGTCTGTTTCTTGCTCGCCCAAGATACAGCACACCCACCTAAAGTGAAAATCTATCCAAAAGTGGAATGTTGATCACCTACACTTGCAATCCAACTAGTATCGGTGTATTCTTCTAATACAGGCAGATAATTATTATAGAACAATCCGAAAATTTTAGTTCTCTTGAGATAACCAAAAATTCTGGCAATAGCCTTCCAATATTCTATATTTGGATTACTAGTATATCTACTCAACTTACACACCGAATAAGCAATATCAGGTCTAGTACAATGCATCACATACATTAAAGATCCTATAGCACTCGCATATTCTAGTTGTGCTACCGCTCTACCAGTATTATAATTCAATTTAATACTGCTATCAAATGGAGTACTCATTTCTTTGAAATGACTAAATTTATTTAATATTTTGTTAACGTAATCACATTGGCTCAAAGAATAACCCTCACTATGCCTTTTAACTTTAATACCTAAGATAGTATTTTACTTCACCCAAATCCTTTATTTTAAACATGGAAGTTAGATACTTCTTAGTCTCAACGATTCCAATCATATTTGTTCCAAAGATAAGCATATCATCAACATATAAGCACACTAAGACACCATAGTCTTTAGTGAATTTCGAGTATATATACTTATCAACACTATTGTGTTTGAAACCACTAGACAATATGACTGAATCAAATTTCTCATGCCACTACTTAGGTGCTTGCTTAAGCTCATAAAGAGATTTAATTAATTTACCTACTTTCCTTTTATTTCCAAGAAGAACAAAACCCTTTGGTTATTCCATTTAAATTTTCTCGTTTAAATCTCCATTCAAGAAAGCAATCTTGACATCCATTTGATGAATACAAAGATCATAAATGGAAGCTAAAGCAAAAAGAATTCAAACAGAAGTTGTACGTGCTACAAGAGCATACATATCAAAATAATTTATTCCTTCCTTTTATCTATACCCGTTGGCTACTAGTCTAGCCTTGAAAGCTTGGATAGAACCATTGAAATGATATTTTCTCCTAAAAACCCATTTGTTCCCAATAGGTTTGGATCCTTTTGGTAAGTCTACTAATACCCCAAGTATTATTGGACATAATTGAGTCCATTTCATCATTTATAGCTTCTTTCCAAAAAGAAGCATCTCTAGAAGACATAGCATCACTAAAACATTTAGGATCGTCTTCTAAATTTAATACTAAAGGGTATTTATTTACCACGTTATTATCTCCGTCTCCTTCAACAAAGAAAATATGAGTAATAAAATCTGGACCAAAATCGTTCAATTTTCTTGCTCTAGTGCTTCTCCTCAATTCAGTCATGTCTATAGAATCATTTGTTTCTTTCTCATGAGAATCTACTTGAGTTTCTATAGGTTTTGAATTATTTTTAATAATTACAGAACCCGTAAAACATTTATTCTCAAAGAATTCAACATCTCTTGATTCCACAATGACATTGGACTCTAAATCAAGAAGTCTATAAGCTTTACTTTTTTTAGCATATCCAATGAAAAAAACATTTGATAGCTCTAGCACCAAGTTTCATCCTCTTGGGGTCTGGTACTCGGTAATATGCCAAGCACCCCCACACTTTAAGGTACGACATATTCGGTTGTCTACCTTTCCATAATTCATAAGGGCTCATGTTATTTCTCTTAGATGGTATTCTATTATGAATATAACATGCAGTAAGCAATGCTTCTCCCCAAAGATTAATTGGTAGCTTTGAATTCGAAAGCATATAATTAACCATTTCTCCAAGGGATCGATTTTTCCTTTCAGCCATACCATTTTGTTGTGGAGTGTATGGAGCGGACACTTGATGAATAATACCATGTTCTTCACAAAATGAAGAAAATTCATTTAAGAAATATGCTTTGCCTATGTCTGAACGTAGAACTTTAATTTTCCTTTCCTTTTACAATTTTAAAAAAGACAATTTTAAGGAATTATTCATTCAACAGTGGAGTCAGAGACAATTAAGGTCATGAACCAAGACAAGGTGAAATTGGATCGGTTCGATGGGAACAACTTTGCTCGTTAGAGGCACAAGATGATGTTTCTACTCACTGCATTGAAGATATCCTATATTCTGGATCCTAACTTGAAGCCTATAGCGGATCTGAAGCCTACTATTGAAGGAGGCCAGCCGAGTACAGAAGCGGTGGAAAGGGTTAACAAGGAAAAGAAGAAACGCAAGAAGGACGAATTGTTGTGTCGTGGACATATTTTTAACACACTGTTTGATGGACTTTACGACTTGTTCACTAAAATGAAGTCAGCTAGAAAAATTTGGAATACACTTGAATTCAAGTACAAAGCGGAGGAGCAAAGTACCATTAAGTTTTTTTTTTTTGGTAAGGTAAGAATTTTATATACTTTTCAACAAGCTACATACAATGAAAGTAGTCGAAACACAAAAACCTCACACTTGAGGCGACACAAAACGTATCCCGACATGTGCAAAGGTGTAGTGACTAAAACCGAGGCTACAAACAAGCGTGTGCAACACCAAGGCCACTAAGATGGCCAACAAAAAACAAAGACCGATAAGCTACTAACAAAGTAATCCAAAGATTACTCAAAAATGGTAAGGGAGGTACCATTAAGTATTTGATCACTAAGTACTTTGATTTTAAGTTTATTGATACTAAACCTTTGTTGGAGCAAGTCCATGAACTACAAGTGCTAGTCAACAAAATTTGTGCCATGAAAATCAAAATTCCAAAAGCCTTTCAAGTTGGAGCAATTATTGCAAAATTGCCTCCAAGTTGGAAAGACTATGGAAAAAGGCTTATGCACAAGTCAGAGGACATATCCTTGGAGCAAATTCATAAACATCTTCAAATTGAGGAAGAGTCATGCGTACATGACAATTCTGTTTTGTTTGACACCAAGGTGAATGCTGTGAAGGGTAATGGATTTCAATCCAAAAACTGCTTGAATTTCAAGGTAAAGAAAGGGCCGAAATTTAAGAAAACACATAAAAAGAAGAACGGTTCTTGTTTTGTCTATGGTAAACACGGACACCATGCTAAGGAGTGCAAGCACCGCAAGATGCTCATATTGAAGGACAAGAACATTCCAACAATGAAGGCAAATGCGAATTTGGTTGAAGAGAACTTTGTGGCCATGATTTCAATCAACTTTTCAAATTTGAGAATTTTTGAAATCAATGATAAGGTGGTTGTGGTTTCTGAAATCAATTCTGTTTTTGTCCAATCCGGTTGGTGGTTAGACTCCGGAGCTATGGTCCATGTGTGCAAGGACAAATATATGAGGTTTTATTCTCAAGAAAGAAATCCTAACAAGGAAAACTGCAATTTGATCACAGCTAAACTAAAACAAAGTGAAAGTTCCAAATTGGGACTCGAATTTGGACCCTTTTCTCAAAAGATGACCAAGACTGGATATTGTCTCAAACAATATTTTAAAGTGACAAACTTAGTCAACCGGGCCGAACAATGGCACACGAAACTCCCATGATTGCGGAAGGAAGAAAATGCTTCTGAACGAAAATGCCATGGTCATGACTTGCAAAGCGTCATGTGAGTTACACATGTTCATCGGTTGGCGAAGTTTTGGCCGACATGTGAATTCAAGATATTATCTTAAGATAAATTCCATTTTAAACCATCTTTTAGGAAAATGACCCCACTTGATGCGGTCATTTGAAATTGTTTTTTATAAGTTAATTGACTATGATTGCTTTAGCTACACTCAAAGGATCTAATGTGCTGGCCCCAATAATCGTGGTGTGTCCCGAAAAAATGTTTTTTTCTCCTTTTCTTTTTCATTGTTTTGATAATTAAATGACATTGACATATGTATACATTGTATCTTCACTTGTGGTTTCATAAGGGATAACGTTCCATTATTTATTTTAATAGCATAAATTATACGGAACAAAAATGCTTTCTACATTGAGTTGTGGAGCCGCTTACTCCAAACATTTCAAACTGTCGCACTATAAAAAAGTACACCTTTAATATTTGCGGTACTGTTGTTTAACCCTAAGTATTTTGTGCGCAGTCCACTCAACCTTTCGTCACTTTACAAGGCACGAGTTTCGAGTCAAGGCATTCTCAACAATATAAAATACAATTCGTCAATTTTTTGATAGCTTAATTTTTTATTTTGTATAGCAAGTCAAGTGGTGTTTGAGTTTGATTCGCGCACATCAATTGGTCCACCTCCTCCAGGGATCTTAAGGGCACACATCTTAATGTCGATTTGGTACATTTTGGATTTTACTCGTGGAATGCTATCAACAAGGACTTGGATAAAAAAAAATCATAAGAAGGAGCAAACTCCCTTGCATCTTGGTCAAAATCTCATTTGTTCTTACGACAAAACTAATTACACGCGTAAATGCGCCGTTAGCAAAATAAGAAAATGCCCATGTGTAATTAGCAAAACTCGAAATGCCCCACGTTGGTAATCATGAAACCCATTTCATTTGTCTTCAATGCTACAAAACCGTTCAATTTTCAATTGTAGACCCTAGAGGACATTCCTACTTTTAATAGCATAAGGTTTTTTTTTTCTTATAACGGATCAAATACTGTCCGAGTCTGCTTTTGCATACCACGTCTATTCCACCTCCCCGAGGGATCTGAAGGCCACGATCCCCTACGTCAGTTTGGTGCATTTGAGATTCTACTCATAGAGTGCCCTCTCACTTTAGTTTGGAAATTCAGTATGGAGTGCTTTCAATAGGACTTGAACATATGACCATAAAGATGAGTCAATAGGATAATCGAGACACCTCACGTTGGTAATCGTTCACAGAATCATATAAACTGTCTTCAGTGGCTCTTCTGAACAAAAAGAAAACAAAAGGGCCCTTAAACAGTTCTTCGGGTCCCGATATGGTAACATAGTTTTGTCAATGCTACAAAACCATTCAGATTCAATTGAATACGTCGGCCAATCTAGTCTGACTTCACGAAAGGGATATCTGAGAGATACATCTAAAAAATTTCTTCCTAATGCCAAGCATCTACTTCCTATGTTACTCCAATTGCCTACTCTTTCTAACATACTTGTGACACCAGGGTTCTACTCCCAAAAGGAAATGAGGGTGACCTTCACATAAAAGAAAAATCCCAGATGACAATAATATCATTTTTGTAAAGTTATGTGACCAATGATCGATCCATATTCAAGCATTTGGTTTCAATGTGACAAATTTTGTATTTACATCGCACCATCTCTAGGCAGAGTAATCCTTGAGATCTCTCTTGTTTTCTTATTACGGAGTCTTGTCTGTTGATCTGACTATTTACATGGATAAGTGAGGGGTGTCGATTAGTGTAGCAGAATATATATGGTGGGTCACAATATTGTCTTGTAATCTAATTTCCTAAACCAATCATTATTTCTTTGACAAGGCTCAAGATTATTCAAAGAGATAAATTACTCAAAACTGAATAAATCCTCCCCGAATTGAGAACTTCGTCAAAACCCAAAATGGGAAGAGGGGTAGGCAGTGCATGCGGATGACAATTGACCGAGCAAAGTAGATTTGATTATTATAAACGTTTGATAGCGAGCTTCACTATTAAACTTGCATTATCCCTAGATAGTCGTAGCAATTATTGTGGGTTTTAAATTAGAGTTATACAAGTGCACATTGAGGATCATCAATCATGCCTCCAAAGTCAATCTCCGTAAGCAATTTTGGACAGGCGAGTTGGAATTCTAAAATCGAGGGACAAGGATGAATCGTCATATGCTAAGCCTCGTTGACTTTTAGGCAAATTGAAAGGGTCATGTCATGTAGTGCCTTGTCCATTTGCACTTAAATTAAAGTATCTATATTGAAGTATACAGTCGTTTAGTTGAAAAAGAAAAAAAAATACCTAGATGGTCATCTTGAATTCCAAATAATACCCTTCCCGCGAATTATCACTTCAATTGAGTGATGATTAATATTACACAAATACAAAGTTGGTTGAATTGAAACAGTACTTCATAACAATGAAGGACCAGAAGAAGGAATGCCCATCTTAATTTGAGTATTAAACAGTTCAAATTGGAAAGTCTATCCTTGACAGTCATAAAAAGTAGTAAGGGCCTATTTGGCAATTTGCCAAATAATGTTTGATTATGTTCTTTTGTTTTCAGAATCAGTTTGGGAACAGAAATCCGTTTGTTAATTTTTTTTGTGCCCAGAAGTAGTTTTGGAATAGAACTAAGAATAAAAAAAAAGTAATTTCTTGATTCTAAAATAATTTTTTCAGAACTGATTCTTCTTGGTTTTTTCTTCTTTTTTTTGTTATTGTTGTTCTTCGGCCCTGCCACCCGCTGACCACCGGTTGCCGGCGAGGGTGTCTCGGCCCTCTCCGATGGCTGACGAGGGCGGCTCGCAGCCTCACCCAGCCAAGGTGAGGCTCGACCTCTCCATCGCTAGGGTTGGCGACGGATTTGGGTGGCAACGGCGAGGTCGGCCTCACCTTGGCTAGGTGAGGCTCAACCTCGCCCAAATCTAGCAAGGCCAATCTTGTCGGCGGCACTAGCGAGGGAGTCGGCGGCGAGGGCCGCAATGCCCTCACTGGCCTTGGCCTGTGGCCGGTTGCCGGTGCCGACAGCTGGCCACAGCCAAGAAAGGAAGGGAAAAGAAAGAGAAAAAAAGAAATAAATATTAAAATATTATTAATAAAAAGAAATTTTGTGTTGTTACTAAACACATTTTTGTTCTTTTTCTATTCTAAGAATAAAAATTTTGGGCAGTTACCAAACGCATTCAAATGCTTAGAAATTATTTTCGGGCACATAATAAAAAAGAATCATTTCTGCCCAAAATCATATTCTGGACACATAATGATTGCCATGCATAGCGTAAGCTATCCGTGCTTGCACATGTTTCAATTTACTCACTTTTTCTTAAGGTCTTGCTTTTTCCACTTCTCTTTTAACTTGGACATTCCCTTTCACAATGCTTTGACCATATTACGCCTTGTGTGGCCTACCGATTAACTTGCTTCAATGGTCAAAGTGACATTCCTTCTTTTTTCGGGAAAATTATCTAAAAAGTCACAAACATATTGCACTTTTATCAATTCAGTCATAAACATTTTAATTGGATTAATTGAGTCCTAAATATTTTCACGTTTTGCCAATTGAGTCTATCATGTCAATTTTGGTCAGAAATTGCTAATGTGGATGCTAGTTATCCTAGGTGGCACGGCTGGCGTTAACGTAAATAATTTTTAACAATATTTTAATATATTTTTTGAAATTTTTATTATTTTTGAAATTTTCTTTTTTTTCCTTTATTTATTTTCTTTACTTTTCCTTCTTTAGTTTTTCTTTTGTTTTCCTTTTTCTCTTATTTTCATTTTTTCTCTTTTCTTTTTTCTTTTTCCCTTTGTCCCTCCATCGGCGATCACCGAGCCTCATCGATGGCTGACAGAGGTCACTGGCCTTAGGCAAGGGCCACCCTCGCCGACCTTGAGCAAGGGACACCCATATCTGGCCTGGCGAGGGTCACCCTCGTCTAGGCAGGCGTGGGCAACATTCACCTTCCCCAATCTGGCAAAGGGCAGCCCTTGCCCAATCTAGTGAGGGTGGTCCTCACTCACGGGTTCAAAATCAAGACATGTTCTAACAATACTCAAGCTTGGCCTCTTGACTAAGTATGTTGGATCAACGGGCCCGAAATAATAATGGATATCATTGGTTCATTAATTGAATTTTCTTGTTGAATGCAAAGAAAAAGGTAATGTACAACTACAAGGCGAGAACATTCATTAATAGACGCACAAAAGGTACATAACAAAATATGCTTTGTGTTAGAGAAAGCCATTAGTGATGAAACATGAACATTACGTTTCTTCAACTTGTGCTCTCACTCCAAACATGCATTCAGCAACTTGCCCACTAAAAGTTGCGACATTATATTGGACCACAAGCAGTGTTCCCTTTTCCATTCATATCTCATATGTCATGCCAACCCTCACAAGCCTATGCCTTGGGATCGCCATAATTTTCTCGCCTTGCCTGAAATTTTTCCTGAGAAAAGTGTAGACGTAGTTGACAATGATCTTCTTGAACACGGACGAGTTCGGCTTGGCAACCACCTCAGCTTCCCCGAGGAGGTACACCACACCCCTCTCCATTGCTCTCTGCGCGAATTGCATCTCCTCTTCAGCCGCTGGGATCGGACTAAACACAGTTTGATTGGAAGAATTCGTCGACATGACTGCGTTAAATGATTGGATGGAATTGGAAGAGAGATTGGATGGGTTTGGCTGCGGCAGCGACTCCTCCATTTGGACGGTTGATCCGCTGGCCTGTCCAACTTCCGCTAGCAATGTCGACTGGGGTGCACTGTTGTTGGCCGTCTCATCCTTTTGGTTGGGATCATTGTTCACGGCCTCAAGCAAGAAGTACTCATGCCGGATGAATTCCTTCAAGTTGTCCACCAATTGGCGCTCAAACTCGTGCGGCTCCTCAATCTTGTCCTTGTATCCATACCGCACAACGCAGCGGAACATCCTGAAGCCCCTTGGTTCGACCTGCCTGAACAAGAACCGCTCCTCGAGAGCGACCTTGCTGATCGGGAGGTTCTTGATTGAGACGAGGACTAGAACCGAATGGATAGACGGAATATTTTCCACAAAATGCGATAATATTGGAGGAATGCCCTGCACAAGCTCAGAGTAGAGGAGGGCGACCCCAGGGACCCGGTTGATGCTTCGGTTCGCAGCGAGATCTTTAATGAACTGGGCCGAGACCTTGTTCTTGAGCTCATACATGTACCGTTGCTTGTGGACGTAGTGCCAGATGATCATGACGGTCATGAGGACGGCGGCGAACACGAGCGGCAGGAAACCACCCTGTTTGAACTTGTAGAAGACTGACGAGACATAGAGCAATTCGATCGAGCCAAAGACGGAGAAGAAGAGCACGATCCACCATATGCTCGTCTTCCATATCACGAGCATGATGAGAGTGAGCAAGCAAGTCGTGATCAACATGACACTCACCACAGCAATTCCTGCAACCAAACATTCATGAGACAAACTAGACAATAAAAGCCACCAAATTAGGTCCAAATTAATATAACGTTATTAGAAGTCTCGAATGGAAATGAAGGCTCTATTTGTTTTGTAGAAAATGAGTAACTTGTAAAATATTTTTCTTAAAATGATCACTTGTATTACTTACAAAAAATGAATGAATGAAAAATATTTTCACTAATGACGTGATTGTTTAGATATAAATTGTTGTCGGCAATAAAACATTTTTCATTGACTAATTATTTTTGAATTATATATTCCAAATCATTCATTTTTCACGAAATAAACGGAGCTGAAATCATATTAATTTTTCAACGGAGCCATGCATTTCGGACTTACCATAGGCATTGCCGATGTTGGTT
Organism: Syzygium aqueum; assembly: GCA_031216185.1. Lineage (NCBI taxonomy): Eukaryota > Viridiplantae > Streptophyta > Magnoliopsida > Myrtales > Myrtaceae > Syzygium > Syzygium aqueum. The sequence goes on along the minus strand of CM062237.1, from coordinate 23,872,498 downwards.
GTGGTCTTGAAGCCGAGAGTGACCAAGACGCAGGCGGTCATGAGCATGTAGTTCACCTCCGGTATGTAAACCTGCCCCTCGTACTTGGCCGATGTGTGAACCACCTTGACCCTCGGGAAGCAGCCCAAGCTCAGCGACTGCGAGACGATGGCGAACGCCCCTGAGATCATTGCCTGGCTTGCAATGATTGCTGCGGCGACCGCCACCACGAATGTCGGCCAGTAAATCGGTCCTGCTCATCAATCAATAGTAGTCACGAAACATTGTCAAACACAGGCTCGTTTATACTGCAGGCGGGATGCCTTATAAACTTTCGCGGGCTCATCCTAAGACATCACGCACGATGGGTCAATTTTATAAGTCTCGATCATGGCAATCATACTAATGATTTTTTTTTATTGGCTAGACTATATCTATTATGAAATGTACATAAACTGTGGTATTTCAATTTTACATACCTGGGATTGAGTCATAGAAAGTGTCGGCATAATGGTTAGGGTGCTTCATGAGATAAGCTGCTTGTCCACTATATGCGGTCAACAGTGCAGGAAATACGAGGCAAGAGAAGCTCATCTGCATTAATAGTACACCCAAATAATCAAACTGGACCATGGGAACACTATGACATATTTAGTGCACAGAACACAAATACATCACCTCACGATCGTCGAAATAAGAAAAAATTCAGTTGAAACTGATGTGGTTCATTAAAAAGAGAGAACTAAATTCAAAAGTTTTGTGCTTTTGTATTCTCCTCAATGGACGGAGTCACGAAGACAAATAATGAACAAAACAAAATTGATTAAAATATTCCTAAAGAAGTCAAGAAGAGCCTCCTTCTGTTGAAAGTTCAGGCGAAGGAAATCGTATCTACTTACTTGGATTGCTCGAACATTGAAATGACCCAGATCAGCAAACATGGCCTCAGTGCCTGATTTCAATTGAACCATCCTTATCAATGAGCTTAAAACTTTTTACCCAAGAAAACACACACAAGCATACGCACACAAACCTGTAATGCAGAGGAAGATGCCGCCGAGCGAGATCCAGGCTCGCTTGCCGTTGCGTGTGAAGTAGTCAACGATGTACTTAGGGTTGAAGGCACGCAACACACCGATGTCGTACTTGAACAGGTTGAAGAGCCCGATCCCGCTAATGAACAGGAACCAGAGTAAGATGATAGGCGCAAAAGAGAACCCGACGCGATCCGTCCCGAACCTCTGGACCCAGAAAAGGGCTATCAGGATCGCCACCGATATCCACACCACAGCATCTGCATGTCCATACATAAATGTACGTTTATCGATGAGTTAATATTGGCGTGACAAAAAGAAGAGAGTTGTATATAGATTTTAGAAGCAAATTTGTATATTCTATTTGCTAATAACGAAGCACTGTATTTACCTTTCCCAAGTGACTTGATCCCGCTCACTGCTGAAAGAACTGCAGGAACCCAAAAGAAAGAAAAAGGGACCAGACAGCTTATCTTATCTTCCAAGATGCACAAAATATGTGCAGTACCAAAAGAAGAAACGATTAAGACAGTTTCTCCTTCAAAAGGAGGAAGCGGACTCTGTGGACTGTTGTTCTAACACGACGTTTGTGAAATTTTTTTTTTTTTGGTAAGGGCCGTTTGTGAAATTATTGGTTTTCACCATGTCGAAGTCTCTTATCATAACATTGTCAAAAGAAGTCCCTGTCGTGTTATGCACCATTAGGAATCCTTGATATCATTTTTCAAATGATTTCGAAATATATCGACTGAAATTTCATTTAACTGTGAGGACATGAAAACGAAAAATTGCCAAACATCTGTTGTGCTGTGCATAAATTGTGTATGGGTAACGAGAAAGAATTCTTTGAAAGGGTTTTAATAGAAAAATAGCAAGAAAGGATAGCGATCTAAACCTGAAATAGATGGAGTGAGAACGCCGTCGCCGATGACCATTGCAGTGCCCATGATGGTGACAAGAAAAAGCAAGATCCGAGCGCTCTTGCTGTTCTCGAGCATATGCTTGATCTTCTGAGCCCGTCGCAGCGGGTTCGACGGAGTGTCGAGCATGTAGTTCGAAACTTCTCGGTCCTCCGGCTGCTGATTAGGGATCAGGCTCACCTTCGCGTACCGGCATATCAGCGTGTACAACGCGAACGTCCCTCCTACACGCAAGAACGAGGCGCACTAGTTAGAATTACGAAAATAAGTCATCGGTTGCCAACAAAAAAAATGAAATAGCTAAATAAAAATAAAGGCATCTGAACCTACAAAAAATGGTCATGTACAATATGCTGATAATCCTAGCATGTGAAGCACAACAGATCTCTCTATATGTGCGTACCGTCGCCATTGTCATTGGCCAAGAGGACAATGAAGACATACTTAAGCAAAGGGACAAGGGCAATCGTGTAGATGATTAGCGACAAAACCCCGATAACGTCGTGAGTGTTCTTAATTCCCTCCGTGAATGTACTCGAGAACACGTAGAGTGGAGATGTTCCTATGTCACCGTACACCACTCCTATGCTCTGAAATGCCAAACTTAACGTCCTTTGCCAATTCACCTGTAAACAACTCATATCAGCAATTTAATCGCGAAAACAAAAACTCAGTTATTTGTGGGACACGTATCATTTCCGAGTCTTCTCACTGTTTTTCTATATTCTCATATGATTCGATGATCGTTCTAAAGTTGGTTCTGGCGAAACTGACGAAAGCAACTCTATGGGATGTTTCCTTGAAACCCACTAACGTCAAATTCAGAAAATGGAATTGATTGGCCAAAGAAAAACATGTTCCGCACAAAATTGGCAAGAAGCACCTCAGAGGAGTGGGCGTGAGACATGAAGACTCGACTCGCCTCCAGGTTGAGAGAGTCGACATGGCGCAGCCTCGCCCACGAGACCCTCCGCTCCTTCAGCTTCTCCACCTCTCTCGCATCCGTCGTGATCTCCACTCCTTCTTCTTCCTCCATCACCGCCACCTTCCTCTCCGCCATCGCTTCTCCTCGCCGGCCTTTCACCCCCACCTGTTTCTTTCCTTAATGTGAAGTGACGACCCCGCTCTTTATAGGGGCTCCGGAGTCGAGACGCTTTAATTGAAGATTCTGCTGGCCAAATCGTGCGAAGTGGTCAATGTTAGAAAACGAGGGCGATCATGGAGGCTTGTTTTTTCCGAAAATTTGACATCGTGTATGCGAGACGTGTTCGTTTGGCGTGTACGATGATCTCTTTTTCGAGGGGACGAAGGTTTCATTGGTCGGATTCGGTAAGTCGCACGCCTCTGTCGCTTTCCTCAGAAGCTAGTGGAAATAAATTTCCGTAGTTCTAGTTTTCCATGAGCCACCTCTCTTGGTCTTAACTTATTTTCATGCTTTAAATTTGAGAGGCTGTTTTTTCAACGATGCAATGTATTTGTATGTTTCGAGGTTCTGTTCAGAAGAAGTGAATGGCCAGCAGAGGAAAAACTGCAATTGGATCACAATAAAGACTTGAGTTAATTGACTAGAACTAATTAACTATCGTCGCTTCAGCTACACGCTAGGATCTTATGAGCTGGCCCTAGTGGCAATGGTCACTCCCGAATAAAATATAGGTTTTTTTTTGGCTTGTTCTCTTGGCCATTATTTGGGTGGTTAAATGACATCAAAATGCATTCTTTCATATTTTAATGTTGGTATTTATGCGCGGCGACGTGATGAGGACAATAAATATAAACGCACGGTGGAGGGAGAGATTTCGGCACGTGTTCATTACTAAATATGGTGATCGGCCAATGATTGTTCACGGTAGTAGATATGTTTTTAGGGGATGAGAGTGTGCTTTTAGCTATAAATTATGGTTTGTTATTCTCTTTCTGGCTTTTACTTTGATCTGCAGTTTAGTTGGGATTTGCTTGGAGAAAGACTTCTATATACCTCTTGTCGCGACCCGACCTCTCCTCGGGAGAGGTCTTGACCGGTACGTGCTAAGTCTAGGTTCAGGACTTAACTCGGGCTCTCCCAAGCCCATACCATATCACGACTTAGGATTTAAGTTCTTAACATGCTGGTAGTTTATATGCAGGAGTCGTCACTAATCGATTTGGGGTAGGCCGATTAGACGCCCAAATAGGGTGACGGGAGAATCACCCTATTCCTACGAACCAGAGATTAACTAGATTCGGGGACTTGGTTACACTAGTTGAATAACTAATGCCCTTTCGGTACCTTTCTACCCTGTTCATTCTTTTTTAAAAACATTTGTCAGGCAATTTGGATTGATTTTAGGACCTTTCTCCTAACATGTGAGGTGATTGAGCGAGTGCATAATCAGAAATGATTAGCAGTCAATGCAGGCATGCAACCTAAGGTTCTAACTAAGTTAGATGACATTCGAAACACAACAGCTCATGCAATTGTATTCAAAACATGCATAATAATACCACAGTAGGCTTATCTAATTAAACATATCACCTATGCGATTTAATAAAACATGCATGATAAGACAAAATAAAAATGTTCAAACATACCATAAAAAATAAAAAATAAAAAATTTCGAATTTTTTTTTTAAAAAAAAAATAAAAACGAAAATCTGAAAAACTTTTTTTTTAAAATTTTTTTTAATGAAAACGAAAATCTGAAAACAGTTTTTTTAAAAAAAAAAATTTATTTTTTTTTTAAATTTTTAAATTTTTTTTAAAAATAAAATAAAATAAAATACTAAAAAAAAAAAGGAAACGGGTCGGCGGATCCGGGTCGGACCCGACCCGGGTCAACGGGTCCGACCCGGGCGTTGACCCGGGTCGGACCGGTCGATCCGGGCCGGGTCGGAACCGACCCGGGTCAACGGATCCGACCCGGTCATTGACCGGGTCGGATCTGTTGATCCGGGTCACCCCCGACCCGAATCCACAGACCCGCGGGGGGGAAGCGCCGGCGAGGCCAAAATCGGCCGTTCGCCGGCCGACCCAGACCGGCGTGGCCTGCAAATCGGCTCCTCAGGGCCGCCACGAAGCCACGTCACTTACCCGGGCCACCGTCGGACCGCCGCTCGCCGGCCGGCGAGCAAAGCCTTCCCGGCCTCTCTTGGACATTTCATCGAACACTTGGCGGGCGTGTAGAAAAAAAAGGAATTTGGACCTCCTCCGGCGACCTGGCGGATTAAGGCGGACCAGTCCACCTTCGGTGAAGACGCAGAGACGGCGGAGGACGGCGGTATGGGCCGAGACTCGCGCGAAACGACCAGCACGAGTCCCGGCCCGAGCATGTCCAGAAACAGGGGAAAACAGAGGCGCCCTCGGTCGGGGGAAGCTCACCGGTTGATGACGCTTGGGACGGCCTTCCGTCGGCTGCGGCAGCGACGGTGAGGCTGTGGGATCTCTTCCTGGCCCCGGCGCGACCTCGTTTCTCTCTCCTTCTCTCTCTCTCTCTCTCTCTCTCTCTCTCTCTCTCTCTCTAACTCTCTCTGTTCGTTCTCTCTATGCTCTGTTTCTCTCCCTCTCTATGTTAGTCTTTGAAAATGGCCGACCGAGGCTCTCTCTTTCTGTCGATGTAGTTGGCTCGTCGACGAGGGGTGGATGGCTACGGCACGGTGGCCGGAAATTCCCTCCTCTCTCTCGGTTTCTCTCTATCTGTCTCTGTTTCGCTGGCCAACCCCAAAAATTGCCGACCGGGGCTCTCTCTCTCCATTTGGCTTTTATAGACGACGGCGAGGAGCGGGTCCTCTGTTCCTCTACGTCGGCGTGACGACGGCCTACATTGGTCGTCGTCACTCCCACGACTTTTGTGGCCATTTGCAGGCCGGGGCCGAGCAGGACAACGGGAACAGGGAGCTGAGAGGGAGGAAGGGATAAGGGGGGAGCCCGGGAATCAGGGGGCGACGGGACTGGCCATTAAGGCCAGTCCTGTTGGCGTCTTCATCCGGGCTTCCTCTGGCTTTGATGGCGACGGCGAGGAGCAGCGCCGCCGTGCGTCGGCGTGACGCGCGAAACAGAGAGGAACAGGGGCGGTCTCAACCGGGGAAGGTGGAAGAGGAAGTAAGCTGGGCTAGGCGGAGGAAAGAGGAGGCGAGGTGGGCTGGACCGGCGCAGGGGGAAGAGAGAAAAGGAGAAACGGGCTACGGCAGGCCCAGACACGCGAAGGGGAAGAGAAGTGAGGCTGGGCTGAGCCTGGGCCCACGCGGAAAGAAAAGAAAAAGGAAAAGGGCCGAGGGCCCGCGGCGAGGGGGGGAAAGAAAAGGAAAATGGGTCGGGTCGGCCCGGCTCCGACCCGGCCCACCGCGATATTTTCTCCTCTTTTCTTTTTTTTTTAATTTTATTTTAATAAAGCCTATTAAAACAAATATGTCTAATTTCTATATGCAATGCATGTAAAATTAAAAAAAAAATTGTTTTAGGAATTAAAGAAATTAACTCCTAAATTTTGTGTAATTAATTTTGGGCAAATTAAAAATAGGTGTCAACAGCTGCCCCTCTTTGAAGGTGAGCTCGTAGAGATTGAGCTCGCAGAGGTTACGTTCAAAGACAAAATGACACCTAGATTTGGCCCATGCATGCTCAATGAATGGTATTTTTGGCGAGACTGGAGTCCCATTTTCATGATGCAATATAAGATGATGCATGCTAGAGCAAGTAAAAACATACCTGGGGTTACTTACCTTGCCTAAGGGTAGAGTAATTCCAGATAGTTGGTATTGTGTGTCGAGGACTCGAACCTATCTTCGGTCGTCTCGACGGGGGGAATGGTTTGTCTAGGACCCGAACCTATCTTCGGTCGCCTTGACTGGGGGAAATCGCTCGCCCAGGACCCAAACTTATCTTCGGTCGCCTTGACTGGATTTCGTCTGTCTAGGACCCGAACCTTTCTTCGGTCGCCTTGATTGGGGGAAATCACTGGTCTAGGACCCGAACCTATCTTCGGTCGCCTCGACTGGATTTCATTTGTCTTGGGACCCGAACCTTTCTTCGGTCGCCTCGACTGGGGAAATCGTTTGCACAGGCCCGAACCTATCTTCGGTCGCCAGCTGGATTTCCATTGTCTCGGTAATCGAACCTTTCTTCGATCGCCTTGAGTGGGGAAATCGTTTGCACAGGCCCAAACCTATCTTCGGCCGCCAGCTGGATTTCCATTGTCTCGGTAATCGAACCTTTCTTCGATCACCTTGACTGTCTGGATTTTGCTTTGCCAAAACCCGAACCTTTCTTCGGTCGCCTTGACAAAGTACCTGGGGATCCTCGCTCGAGGATTTAATGGTTTGCCTGGTGGGTCCTCGCCAGCAGGGCTTGAAAAGCTCAACAAATGAGCACCTGGGGGTCCTCGCCCGGGGATTAGTTGTTTGCCTGGTGGGTCCTCGCCAGCAGGTCTTGGAAAGCTCAAACGATGAGCACCTCGGGGTCCTCGCCCGAGGATTTGATGGTTTGCCTCTTAAAGGCCTGTCTCCTATCAGACAAATTTTCTTGTACAAAGACATATGAATTCATGGGAGAAATAGACAATTAAAGCTATTTCAGAATATCATATGAAATTTCTTGACTGCAAGTCAAGGTGCATTTCTTTTTCAAAAGAACCTGGTTTACCTTCCGGGTAGTTTGAAAAGAAATCTGGTGAAATACCCCGGGTTTCTTACCTGGAGGTGTAATGCATCATCTGCTGAATAAACCGACCTTTTTCGGAGCATCTCTCTTAAAGTGATAAGGAGGGCTTCTACAGCACCTGAACTTTCATGTCCCTATCACTGAGGATTGAAAATCTGAGTTGTCAAAGACAATTAGCTCAAACATGCATGCATTCATCAGGGATAGACAAACTAGGCTATTCCAGGATGCGTATTTGAAAATTCATGCATGATGATTTTGTCATGTTTGCATCACCAAATATCCACCGAGGGTCAATTAAGACAATCTTCGCTCGTGAGGTGGACTTTTCGAGATGTTGAACGAGAAACTTTCAGTCAGAAAGGACTTTCCACTCGCTCTCATTGAAAAGGGGTATTTGTCCCGTCCATTAATGCGGGAACATAAAAAACACTCAATCTGACCGTTATCACATCTGCAAGGGTCTGAGTTTTCTCGTAAGTGGTACGACGCTGCCAATCTGAGAGGTCTTCTTCAGGGTCGTAATGCTGGCTTGGTCAATGGCTTAACAAAGGTGACTGTTCAAGTCAAGGCCATGAAGGAAAATATTCTGCAATTATCTCCAGGTTTACAAGTTAAGGATCCTGCAAAACGAGATAAAAATAATCTTGCTCGCACTTCCTCGAGCGTTGTTTATAAACATTTGAAATTCTACGTTGATTCAAGTGCCCTAGTCAGAAGAGACTTCATGAGGGATGTAACGTGGGTTTGGTTCACAGGTTGAGGAACGAAATGCTCGATAGGCTAAAAAATGTGTGTAAGGGTGAGAATTAGTGATCATCTAGCATTGTCACCAGTCTTCTTCTCCGCCGTCTGCATTTTTCTGGCAAACTCCCTGGGTAATCACGTATTTAGCTTCTTTGACAACTTCTTTCTTGAGAAGTTTCTGTGTCAAGCATTTTCCTGGATACCATTCTATCTCTGTCAAACTTCCATAGGTTTGTCTTTGTCTGTCATGTGACAGATCTTTGTCAAGACTATGTTCTCAAAATGGAAATTTGTATCGAAGAAGAACTCAAGTTTGAACCCTTTTGGGGTTATTTACTCTACACCTGTTTAACAACTTTGAGGTGTTTGAGAGCACTTTCATCATGTTCAGAGACCTCTTCGTCTGAAACCTCATCGCTTTTCACAGCAGTTACCCAGAAATTAGGGATTCCTACCTCTTTATTTTTTCATCGTTTTTCTTCTTCTTCTTTTTCTTTTCTTTGTTTTTTTTCATGGGCATTGGCATTGCTTTTACCAGGCACACTGCTTTTTCATGCCCCCAGTTTTCAGCATTTTTGCTGTTTTTCTGATGTTGTCAGGACTAACCTAAACAAAGTTGAACAGAGCCAAGTTATTAGGTTTTCGGAGTCCTCATCCTGATTTGATATCTTGGAGCCTGACGCTCGAATTGTGGTGACTTTGCCTTGCCCCAGTGTAGGGGATGATCACCAACTGGGTTCATATGAAATGAAATCGCTGGCTCAATTGGGCTAGCAAGGGATATAAGTGTGTGGGGTAGAAGAAAAACTGCTCTTCGTCATCCTAAGGCACTTAAATCATCGTGAGAGTTCATCTGCAATAAAAACACTCAAGGATTAATGCAAGTGAGAGCAAGAAAACTTTTATTCATCTTTTTCACCTTGTTCGAGCTGTTGCAGCTGATGATCAAAGAGAATTTTAGATATTACAAACTTCTCTTTCTAGGTGAAAACATCGCTGTTATCAATAAGATATTAACATGGTGAGTAGACTTTAGTTTGCTGCTCCTCTCTTGACAAAGCCCTCTTAGCCTCAACTGATTTTTGTCGTCGATGGTGTGCTTGTTTTGGAAGACCCTATCGGGGACCGTTGGGTTCGTGAAGAGGCTGGAGCTGGAGCCAACATGGGAAGGGTGATTGGAAGAAAGGATGTTTTTCTTGTTTCCTCTGAGTCTGAATCCATCCTGTGATGTTGATTCATCTCAAGCTGCCCCAATATGGGGTGATTTTTACAGGGGTGACTTAGAAGAAACCTCTGAGTGTAGGGGCTCGAAAATGGTCAAGCAAAGGATTAATGGTAGTGTATAGGGGAGAGAAATGAATTGCCCCTCGTCATTTTGGCCACCGTACCTCACGCGAGAAATCCCTTTACCTTGTAGAAATGAAACCTTATCGCTCATTCTGCGGGAATTTGGTATGTGAGGATGTGTATGAGCCAAGGATTGCCTCTCATCATTCTGACTCACCTCGTTCAACACTTTAGAGTAGTTCGACACCTTTCGTCGGATTGTCAAAATTTTCACGGGGAATTAGTGAATTAAACAGGCAAAATTACCATGCAAAATCACTTTTCACATAATGCACTTGAGGAAGGTTAGGCATTTATCTGCTTTAACATGCTTCTTCTTTCCCTTGTCGTTTTGCATTATTATGAGGAGAGTCTTTGAGGAAAGAAATACTTACCTATGCTGCAGTGGCAAGGCGATCCTGCAAAGTAATAAGAGAAACCGTGTTAATGAACGGCTCTTTGAGGGATAGGAATTGGAAACGATACAAATTACCCTTTTCCATTTTGCCTTCAAAGCTAGCAGAGTCTTTTCTCCTCTTTACTTTGTTCAGCCTTCTCTGTCAATGATTTCTTTCTGACAAAAGCAAGAACACACATTTAGAAACAAAACGATGGAGGGTAAAATGAGAACGATACAAGTTACCCTTCTTCCACTTTGTCTTCAAAACTGGGAGAGTTCTTTCTCTTCTCATGATTGGGCACGAAGCTCGAATGAAATCCTCTATGATTAGAGGCACTCCTGACTGGAAAATCCTGCTGTCGGCGCATGCTACGTTGATGCGGTCTCAGCCTGTTCTTTGCTTCCTGAATGCACAAGACATTTGGCGATTGTCTGCGTGGGAAGCTTCGCAGCAAAGCTAATTTCTACTTTGAAGGTCTTCGATAGAGGTGGGCCCGATGTAGGTTGCTCTTCTTCTACTTTACCTTTAAAGCTAACAGAGACTTTTTTTCTTTCCATGAGTGAGCGTGAAGCTCGAATGAAATCCTCTATGAGTAGAGGTACTCCTGACTAGAAAGGTCTGTTGTCAGCATATATTGTGCTAATGCGGTCCCGGCTGGTTCTCTGATTCCTAAATGCATAAGACATTTGGCAATTGCTTGCATGGGAATCTTCGCAACAAAGCTAATCTCTACTTTGAAGGTCTTCGACAGATGTGGGTCTGGCCACTGTCAACACTTCCGTGGCTTCCAAGATTGGTCTTGACGCAATTTCTTCATGTGCGAAGTTCTTTCCAGCTGCTTGCACCATGAATGTTCTTTACTCAATTCCGTCCTATGTAAAAGGGAACAAAATATGTTATTTCCATGCTAAAGTGAATGTACTTTACTGTCAACACTTCCGTGGCTTCCAAGATTGGTCTTGACGCAATTTCTTCATGTGCGAAGTTCTTTCCAGCTGCTTGCACCATGAATGTTCTTTACTCAATTCCGTCCTATGTAAAAGGGAACAAAATATGTTATTTCCATGCTAAAGTGAATGTACTTTAGGAACGAAATACACCCTTTTTGGTGGGTTGGGGGATTGCATGCCCCCTAGCCTACTCTTCCAATTAAGCACTTCTTCGTCGTGTTTCATCCGAGAAGTTCTAGCATTGGTGCTCCATCCAGCTTGCTAGCACGTCAGAGTCTAGCATGTTTCCCAGTGCATCATCTGCAAAAGAAAATGGATAGAATGTCATTTCTTGATCTGCCCCCGAATTTTGGCACGAATGATGTTTCGCTCATCATGGAGTCGAGGGATGCCCAACATTCTCTTTGACTCCCTAGGACTGATATTCTCCACTGGTGGTTATGAGATTTGCCCCCTGTTTCCTTTGAAGATTGGATAATCTTCGCTTGGATCGGCCCTATTAGATGAATCGGTTCGCCAATATCACCAGGGTCGGATGCGCTTTCCAATTTGTGCCATTTCCAAATGTCCCTTTTGTAGCAACAGATCAAAAGGAATATGTTCTGAGACAAGAAATGAACAGGTTAGAAAAACAAACAGGGTTATGAACATGCATGCTTTTCAACCATCATTCTTTTTTATTTTTGATTCGATTAATAATAAAACGTTTGTTTTATTTTCAAAAACTTAGAAACGAGGAAGCATGAGGAAACCCGGGCCTCAGAACACTTTCCTTTACATGGCTGGATATCATCAACGGGCCGGTTTGGGATACTTCCTCAGGCCCTCAAAACAAAACATTTGTAATTCTTTTGAACGATTCAGGCGAATTACATTTGTTGGAATGGAAAATGCAAAACCAAAATACCAAGCATAATTACAGATTCAAAACTAGGAATCTTAGAAAACAGCTAAGACTTTTTAGAAAGCAAGAAGAGCTCCCACTCAGGGGAGGATTCAAACTTATTAAATATGCCTCTATTCTAAACGGAGGAAAATTGAGTCTTTAGTTTACTCAGTGACGACATCCGCGCCTCCTGCTTGGTTGGATGATGTGTTGCGAAATGAAAACATCTTTGCATCCAACAATTTCTGGATCTTATTTTTCAAGACAATGCAGTCATTGACGGAATGTCCTGTTTCGCCCAAATGATAGTCACATGCCTTGGAAGGATCATAGTTGGGGAAACGCTCAGGATTTTCACGCTTCAACTCTTTAGCAAGCAACCCCTTTTCCAGAAGAATAGGCAGGATCTGAGACATAGGCAAAGGGAGTGGTGTGAACCGCTTTTTGTTATTTCTCCTTTGGGGCGGCCGGCGGCCTGAGGCCGGCTGCTGTTCACCGCTCATCTGAATCATTGGGGAATGACGAATGATTTGGGCGCATGCATCATCCATATCTGTCAGGGTTTCTTTCCCCTTCTCCATGCCAAGTTCCTTGCTTGTGGAAGTGGGGTCCATGAACCACCCCTCACGCAATCCCGTTTCAATTCGTTCGCCGACAGGAATAAGACGATTAAGGGATTCAGCAGTGGCACCAACCAGACGGTGTCGGTATTCATACGGAAGGGACTTAATGAATAACTTCACTTGTTCCTGATTCGTGAGTTGTGGAGTAACCTGGGCGGCCAAGTTTCTCCACCTGGTAGCATACTCTTTGAAGGACTCGCTCTTCTTTTTCTCAGCGTGTTCCAAGTCGTCACGAGTGAAGGTGACGTCGAGGTTGAATTGGTACTGCTTGAGGAATGCGTCGGCGACATCATCCCATGATTTAAAAGCGTCCACATCTTTCGACATATACCATGTCAGGGCCGGTCCCGTCAAACTCGCTTGAAAAGTCTAAATCATGAGGAGTTCGTTGTCAACATATTGGGTCATCCGCACATGATACATGTGCAGATGGTGTCTGGGACAGGAGGTGCCATCATACTTCTCAAATTCGGGCATCTTGAACTTTTCTGGTATTTTGACCCGTTTGTATATAGACAGGTCAAGCGGGACAGCGTGCTGCGGGCCTTGAAGCTGTTTCAGCATCTCTTCGACCTTTGCAAGGCGTTTGTCCCGTTCCGTCATCGGTGCAGCTTCGAGTTCAGGCTTCCTGACGGCAAGGGGAAGCGGATCGTCCTCTAGCAAGGGCATTTTACTGTCACTGGCGGAGGCTTCGTCTTTTCCAGTGGACGGGGGTGGTGACACCGTCTCAATTGCTGCAGGCGTGGGTGCGAGCTTGCTGTTGATAGCTTCAATCTACTTGGTGATGTTTTCAAGTGCATTGAAAACCATTTTCATTTCGCTTTCCATGTTATTGAGACGGGCGTTTTCCTTGGCCATTTTGCAATCACCTGGCAAAACGTCGAAATAAATGATTATAATGTCCAAGAAATAATCATTTCATGACATAATCATAATATTATTGTGTATTTACTTTATTTTGCAAAGAAAAATAAAGCAAAAAGGTTTTTATTTATATCAACATTATAGGTGGCGTTCCCGGGGTTCGAACCCTGGTCGCCTCGGACCGTACGGCTTACATCCCGGGTACCACTGGGCCAAAGGCCGCGGTGGTGTCATCTTCGCCCCAAAAAATTTATATAAGGTATAAAAACGGTCCGAACTAAATTGACATTAGTACAACCTTTAAACATTTTTGAAGAGGAAAAACGAAACCTCTAAACAAAAAAGGATATACAATGGGATTTTTTGATAAAAAAGGATGTTCTTCCCGAATACCCATTCCATGGACGATGGGGAAGTCATAACCTCTCGGAGTTGCTTAATTTCGCAGTCAATGGGTGGCCTAATTAAAAAAATGACCGAGTAGGCAGCATAACGAAATAAGAAGGGATAGAGTATATACCTTTCCTTGAACCATGTCAATCACAACGACATGTACATGTAGAGTGAGGTTCAATTTTTATCTAGACTGGCTCAGCAAAATGAAATTAAAAGGGTGCCTGACCATCGCAGTCTCGCGTTGGTGTCAAGTCCTTTTAACCTCGGCCAAATCGAAAGAAATATTTTATAGTTACGCAAATAGCGGCTAAAAATATTTCTTTACAATTTTTAGAAATGAATTTCGGGGAAAAGAAAGGCGACCTCTACATCGCGGGCTCGCGTTCGAGGTTGTATCTTTCTTAACACCATCCTAAGGTGTCCTATTGCGGCCCAGGTCCGGCAGCATGGTTGTGTGTGCAATAGTGTAGTGCTAAATCATTAAAGCATGCACAACAACTTATAAACAATCAATTCGAACCTGCAAAACAAATAACACCTTAATGTCAGGCCCGTACCTGAAGTCCTTGCTGCCAAACAAAAATTGTTTTGAACAGGATAAAATTTTTGGCCTAAGTCCACTTTTATAAGTCCCCAGCGGAGTCGCCAGTCTGTCGCGACCCGACCTCTCCTCGAGAGAGGTCTTGACCGGTACGTGCTAAGTCTAGGTTCAGGACTTAACTCGGGCTCTCCCAAGCCCATACCATATCACGACTTAGGATTTAAGTTCTTAACATGCTGGTAGTTTATATGCAGGAGTCGCCACTAATCGATTTGGGGTAGGCCGATTAGACGCCCAAATAGGGTGACGGGAGAATCACCCTATTCCTACGAACCAGAGATTAACTAGATTCGGGGACTTGGTTACACTAGTTGAATAACTAATGCCCTTTCGGTACCTTTCTACCCTGTTCATTCTTTTTGAAAAATATTTGTCAGGCAATTTGGATTGATTTTAGGACCTTTCTCCTAACATGTGAGGTGATTGAGCGAGTGCATAATCAGAAATGATTAGCAGTCAATGCAGGCATGCAACCTAAGGTTCTAACTAAGTTAGATGACATTCGAAACACAACAGCTCATGCAATTGTATTCAAAACATGCATAATAATACCACAGTAGGCTTATCTAATTAAACATATCACCTATGCGATTTAATAAAACATGCATGATAAGACAAAATAAAAATGTTCAAACATACCATAAAAAATAAATTTTTTTTTTCGAAATTTTTTTTTTTAAAAAAATAAAAACGAAAATCTGAAAAACTTTTTTTTTTAATTTTTTTTAATGAAAACGAAAATCTGAAAACAATTTTTTTAAAAAAAAATTTTTTAATTTTTTTTTTAATTTTTTAATTTTTTTTAAAAATAAAATAAAATAAAATACTAAAAAAAAAAAAAGGAAACGGGTCGGCGGATCCGGGTCGGACCCGACCCGGGTCAACGGGTCCGACCCGGGCGTTGACCCGGGTCGGACCGGTCAATCCGGGGTCGGGTCGGGGCCGACCCGGGTCAACGGATCCGACCCGGTCATTGACCGGGTCGGATCTGTTGATCCGGGTCACCCCCGACCCGAATCCACAGACCCGCGGGGGGGAAGCGCCGGCGAGGCCAAAATCGGCCGTTCGCCGGCCGACCCAGACCGGCGCGGCCTGCAAATCGGCTCCTCAGGGCCGCCACGAAGCCACGTCACTTACCCGGGCCACCGTCGGACCGCCGCTCGCCGGCCGGCGAGCAAAGCCTTCCCGGCCTCTCTTGGACATTTCATCGAACACTTGGCGGGCGTGTAGAAAAAAAAGGAATTTGGACCTCCTCCGGCGACCTGGCGGATTAAGGCGGACCAGTCCACCTTCGGTGAAGACGCAGAGACGGCGGAGGACGGCGGTATGGGCCGAGACTCGCGCGAAACGACCAGCACGAGTCCCGGCCCGAGCATGTCCAGAAACAGGGGAAAACAGAGGCGCCCTCGGTCGGGGGAAGCTCACCGGTTGATGACGCTTGGGACGGCCTTCCGTCGGCTGCGGCAGCGACGGTGAGGCTGTGGGATCTCTTCCTGGCCCCGGCGCGACCTCGTTTCTCTCTCCTTCTCTCTCTCTCTCTCTCTCTCTCTCTCTCTCTCTAACTCTCTCTGTTCGTTCTCTCTATGCTCTGTTTCTCTCCCTCTCTATGTTAGTCTTTGAAAATGGCCGACCGAGGCTCTCTCTTTCTGTCGATGTAGTTGGCTCGTCGACGAGGGGTGGATGGCTACGGCACGGTGGCCGGAAATTCCCTCCTCTCTCTCGGTTTCTCTCTATCTGTCTCTGTTTCGCCGGCCAACCCCAAAAATTGCCGACCGGGGCTCTCTCTCTCCATTTGGCTTTTATAGACGACGGCGAGGAGCGGGTCCTCTGTTCCTCTACGTCGGCGTGACGACGGCCTACATTGGTCGTCGTCACTCCCACGACTTTCGTGGCCATTTGCAGGCCGGGGCCGAGCAGGACAACGGGAACAGGGAGCTGAGAGGGAGGAAGGGATAAGGGGGGAGCCCGGGAATCAGGGGGCGACGGGACTGGCCATTAAGGCCAGTCCTGTTGGCGTCTTCATCCGGGCTTCCTCTGGCTTTGATGGCGATGGCGAGGAGCAGCGCCGCCGTGCGTCGGCGTGACGCGCGAAACAGAGAGGAGCAGGGCGGTCTCAACCGGGGAAGGTGGAAGAGGAAGTAAGCTGGGCTGGGCGGAGGAAAGAGGAGGCGAGGTGGGCTGGACCGGCGCAGGGGGAAGAGAGAAAAGGAGAAACGGGCTGCGGCAGGCCCAGACACGCGAAGGGGAAGAGAAGTGAGGCTGGGCTGAGCCTGGGCCCGCGCGGAAAGAAAAGAAAAAGGAAAAGGGCCGAGGGCCCGCGGCGAGGGGGGGAAAGAAAAGGAAAATGGGTCGGGTCGGCCCGGCTCCGACCCGGCCCGCCGCGATATTTTCTCCTCTTTTCTTTTTTTTTTTAAATTTTATTTTAATAAAGCCTATTAAAACAAATATGCCTAATTTCTATATGCAATGCATGTAAAATTAAAAAAAAATTTGTTTTAGGAATTAAAGAAATTAACTCCTAAATTTTGTGTAATTAATTTTGGGCAAATTAAAAATAGGTGTCAACACCTCTCTAGTATTATTTGATATATGAATGGCATCTTTCTTTCGGCGGAAAAAAAATGACATTGACACCTGATCGATGTTAAAATTATTGTATGGATGTCAATTTACTCCTAAACTTTTCAATTTTGTCAATTCAATAATAAACCTTTACATAAATTTCAATGTAGTCATTCTAGTTAATATTTGCTATAAATGGCTAACTTGTCGGTCGAGCCAAGTCGGTCGACCTACATGTCATATTGCCACATTAGCAATTTCAGGTGGAAATTGGCTAGAATAACTACATTGGAATGTTGCGCAAAGGTTTAGGAGTAAATTGACAAAATTAAAAAGTTTAGAACTAAATTGGCATCCGTATAATAGGTTTATGACTGATTGGAAAATTTCTCATACATGACACACATTATATTGTCTTCTCATTCACTGGCAGTTTGATAAAGGAAAACATTTCACTAATCACAAGACGATGTCAAGTGAACATCACGTCGTTACAATCTATCTTTCAATCCATGTTGTATGTTAATAGCATAACATAACATGATATCAAAGTTAAATCTATTTATAAATTTTAAACTTTCGCTACTTAAAGTTAGTTACATGTGGAGCCGCTTACTCCAAAAATTAAAATTATCAAACTATAACAAAGCATTTTTTATCTAAACGGTACCACTCTTTCGCTCTAAGTATTTGGTATGCAAACTTTTCGACCTTTCGTCACTAGAGGTAATTTTAATATTGTAAAATAATTCGTTAGTTTTTAATAGTATAAGCCATTTATTTATTGTATAGTGGATCAAATTCTGTCCAAGCCTGCTTTGCGCAAATTGACTGTCCTGCCTCTTCGGGCGATCTTAAGGTCGCGGTCCACACGCCAGTCTGATCAAGGAATTTACTCATGGAATGCTCTCACATGCCAGGCCGATACATTCAGGAATTTACTCATGGAGTGCTCTCAACACGGCCTGAACACCAACACGACCTGAACATATGACCATAAACGAATGCTTCGTATGGATAATCAAAATGCCATTCATAACAATTGTCTTTAAGTGGCTTTTCTGACCAAAAGGAAAACAAAAGGTCCTTAAACAGCTCCGCGGGTCCCGATGAGGTAACATACTTTTGTCAACGCTACAAAACCATTCGGGATTTCAATCGGGAGACTTAGGAGCATATTCCTATTTCCCACCCAAAAATTATTTAATTCTCCCTAGGAGAATAAGTTGGCCCATCGTGTCTGACTTCATGAAAGGGACATCTAGGAATAGTGTCTCAAAAAATTCTTCCTAATGCACTTTGTAAGATGCTGTGTAACGTGACATGAGGGAGATACTTCTAACCCCCGCCTCCCCAAAAACAAATGAATTGCGGGTGACCTTTCTATTAAAATGGCGTGGCCAACTTTTTGTGGGTGACCTTTCTATTAAAATGGCGTGGCCAACTTTTGTTGCGTACTCGGACTACGACCCCTCGGAGGTAGATTCATTATTCCAGCAATTTGTCTAGATGCAACAAATCTTGTTTTCGAATGACGTCGTCTCTTTTCAGACTAATCTTCAAGATCGCTCTTGTCACTTTATCATGAAGTCTTACCTAATGTAAGTTGGCATAAATAGGTGAAGACTCGGGATTAGGGTTACCATATATAAATAGGGTTTTTGTAATTTAATTTCCTAAACCGATCACTTTATCTTTGACAAGACTCGAGATTAATCAAAGAGCAAAAAATACTTTTTTCAAGCAATTCTATTTTTTAGGAAATTGCATTAAAACCTTATGAAGTTTTGGGTGGTGCACGTTTATTCCCCGAACTTTCAACCGTTATATAAAACTACGACTGAACTTTGGCTTTGTTACAATCATCAACCCTCCGTTTATTTTTTTTGGTTGCACATGCCTAACATGTGATTTTTCAATGGTAAAACTATAATACTTCTTGATTGTTGTAGTCATTTTGCTTTCCATTTGGCTCAATTTCAAGTATTATTATTATTATTCTTATTATTGTTGTTGTCGTCTAAAAATCCCTACATTTTTTTTTCTTCTATTTTTTGTTATGTGTACGTAATCATGTTTAGTATCGTGGCGTCAAACTCTACTTGAAATTGAGTCAGTTAATCAAGAGCAATAATAATGAAGCCAAGCTCGAATTACTCGTGAATAACTTGAATCGAGAACTTCTTCTTATCCTTAAATTTTGTTGTCCACATTAAACTTTTCAAAAAAAAAATTTCGGAAAAAGATAATCAGAGAGTTCAAAAATAATCACAGAGATTAGTCGAGGAAGATAACTTTTACCAGGAAAGCCCCTTACAGTGAAATTGTGTACAGATATGCTTCAGACCATTTTTAACGATGAAATTTCTAAATATCCATTTTTCTGTATAATTAAGCAAGTATTTGCATGCTTATTCTTCATCATCTATGCTACATACTTACGAATCGATTTTGCTGTGACATTCTATTTTCAATGCAAATTACACCCTCACATAATAATAATTTTTTTTCCATTAATGTTAAAAAAATTCGGCCAATCGTGAATTTCATTGTACAAGATGACATACTTGCGACTAATGTCACAATCAAATAGTTATCGTAAAAACGTGTTTCCAATCGAGGGATATTCGCATATCTCATGGCCAGTCGACCAATGAAATCAAGGGGTGGGAAACATTCATTGCCACAAAACCACGGCAATTCGCTTAAGTTTGGACCAGATTCGGGGGTAGCCTCATTTTATTTTTATTTTTATTATTATTATTATTTCATTTAAGAAATAGCATGTTATTGTAGAAATTTTAAAAGTCCAAATATACGTTTAGCATGCGGGATCAATACGTCAGTTGGGGTGAATACCAAGCATAAAAGTCTATTTTCCAAGGCCTCCAATGAATTAAAAATAGTGCGACAAAGTTACATATATTGAAAATGACACTCACATGGAACCAAAAATATGAATAATAGCAATTATATATTGATATACAAATCTTGCCTGTCTCCTTATAGCTTTGATCTTTAGGAAAAATGGTTATCCAATTAATGTTTTTTTTACATACTTAGGGCTTTGTTAACACAATGTGATAGGTGGGACTGAGGATTACATTTTTACATACAAGTGTGAATTGAATATGCAGTCAAGTTTCCAAACTCAATTATGGAAAGACATTTAATTAAGTGCTAAAAATTTACAAAATTCAGTAACTGATGAAAAATAAAACTTATTTGAAAAATTTTATTAGCATTGACTAAGAAAAATCTGGTAAGTCGAAAATTTATGTAATGCGGTAAGCAAGGCAGGGGTTACTGAATTCATTCAACAGAAAAATAATTGATGACAATACTAGAACTTATTGACAATTCTCCTCCTCCTATGTTTGGTATGAAATTAATAATATTCAGTTATCGATTTTCATTTATCGCCTAACAAATTTTTATCTCTCTTTTCAGCACTTAAGTTTATCAACATCTAAAATTGAATACTATTCGACAATTATTTCACTCAATTTTATCGAACAATCCCGTCCTGATAAATTTGGACACGAAACCTTTATGAGGAGAATTAATCAAGTAAATAAGTAAGTTTTAATATTAATTCCGTGTTTGGGAGACCAGGGAAAATGGGGGCGATGAAATTCAACTGTAAACTTTTGACAAAATTTAAACTTTTGTGGGATGAAAAGAGGAGATAAAATTTAAAATTGTTAGTATTTTCCTTCAATTTTCTTCACCTAAGGTGCTTTTACGAGTATGTTGTTGAATTTATATAACTCCCCAACCACATCACATAATGCCATTGACACAATACTTCCTACCTTTTTATACATAAGTGGAGAATCATCTGATGAAAAAAAAGGGTATTTGAATATTCTAAGAATCTGTCAAAGAATGACAAAATTGATTGAATGTCCATTTCACTCTCATTTGGAAATTATGAAATAGACTAGAAAAATGTATTGATGACTTTTCTCGGAGTCTCCACGTACACATAAAAAAAATTTGAGTACATCGTACCCCCAATTGAGAATTCGGTCAAAACCAAAATTGGCAAAAGGTGGAAATAATTACCTGGTTGCGAGAACTTTCAATACGGTGATTTCATCTAATTTTTACTAGAAATCGCTAATAGCTTGTCTAGTCATCACTATTCGTCCCACGTTACGCACCACCCCGTGAGCAATTTCCTACCAAAATTGATTGAACGTACTACATATTGGAATTTAGGCAAAGATTTATGACTAAATTTATAAAATTGGAAAGCTTATGATTAAATTATCATCCGTTAACCAATTGGACAATTTCCCCTCAAAAAATGCTAAGCAACGGGCGTGGATGGAACGTTTGATGGCGAACTTGATTATTAAATTGCATTATTGCTAGACAGTCATCGCAATTATTATCGGTTTCTCATTATAATTCTACAACTTACTAAATGAGAATGATCAATCATTCCTCCAAAGTCAACGTCCGTAGCAATTGGACGGCAGAGTTGAAACTTTAACTTCACGGAACATGGATGAATCGTCATATGTTACGCCTCCTTGACTTTTAGGGCATTGCGAGGTCATTTGGTGTGCTGCCTCGTCGACCGTCAAAATTTAAACTAAAGTATCCATATTAAACTATATACTAGTACAATTTACACCCAAGTAACACCGTGGGCATTTTTTCAATGTTACTTTAACTAATACTGATTTACCACAGGATTGACTACTCATCGATCTTACATCGACCACTCATTGATTTGCAATCACGTCATATGACCGTCATATTGACAACTTAATGCCAATGCCTCCCACTAAAATTTGGATTATTTTTGGGTGTCAACAAATACACTTTTTCACGAAATATCACTTTAATTAAGTAAGCCGAAGTATGGTGTTACTAATGTGATTTTCATTTTTTGGTGATTATCTTGAACCTAAATCTTTTCAATCTCGTTGCACTGACCTCACTTCTCGAACACGTACATGAGCATCTCAATTAGCATAAACAAGATTAATACCATTAAAATTCTCAAGCTTATATTCATTGACACGTTTATCCAGAACTAATTTTCATATCTAAAAAAATCTCAAACTTTTACCCGTTACATATTTACACACAAACTAATTTTCATCTTATAAAAAATCTCAGACGGATACCTCTAATCACGTTCACCACAAACTGATTTTTGTCTTACAAAAAATCTTAAACTAGTACTCCTGACCCAAATCTATCCTTTTAATCTATACATGTCAACATACGTGGATTTTCCACGTCGGATCTAAAACTCCACATTAGATCCATCTTGCAACTGCCTACCATGTGTGGACACTTTTGCATTTTAATGGGATATTGGACAGAATGCTAGAGGAGATTAGATTTGGGTCAAGGCTACCGACCTGTGTTTTTTGTGAGACGAAAATTAATTTGGTGTAAATGTGTTATAGGGGTGTCAATTTAGGATTACGAAAATTAATTTTTGGTAAATGTGTCACGACGTACCGGTTTAAGATTTTTTGTAAAATGAAATTTACTTCTAAATAAATATGTCGTGATCTAGCAGTTTGGGATTTTTAATGATATTATTCCTCAAAACAATATGAGAAATTTTTGCGATAGTCAAGCACACTTGATATATGTTTTCATTACCAAGTGTTTTTCATATTGATTTCCATATAATATAATGATTGTTGCGAATCTTTACATGTCTATAGCATCCTCTATGATGTAATTAAGAATCCAAATTTGGTGTTCAAACTTGATTTGTACCATCAGACATCGATAGACGAGCGCCAAAAAAATTAAGAGGGCTTGTGATTAAATTCGAGAACGAAAATAATGACCATCATATGCTATCCAAATAAGAAAAATAATGAGCAAAACAAGAAAAATTCCACGAATTAGTATCTCAAAGCATAGAAGGGTACGTAGAAAAAATGCCCATCTTATTTTAAGTGACGAACTTTTCAGATTGCAAAGTCCAAAGTGGATTACGGCACGGCACATCCTTGACAATCGTAAAAGACTGGTAAGCCACGCGTTCTTGCACGAGTTCAAATTTACACACTTTTTCTTAATGTGAAATAATATAAAAAATTACTCTAATCAATATATAGTTATGCTTGATTAAATTAGCATGCAGACTTCCTATATCTGAGTTAATATCAAAAGCTAAAGTATATCGATGACGAGTCTAATATATTATACGATGTGGATGCGTATTGTATGGCGGCCAATTCAGTTATAAACTTTTCACCAATTTAGTCTTAAAACCTTTTGAAAATTCATAAAGTATTTCAAGCCAATTTTTTTCTTTCTTTCTTTTCCTTTTCTTTTTTCCTTATTTTCCTCCGGCAGTGGCCAGGTCTTGACGATGGAAAGAAATTGCAACAATTATCTACATTAACATTGGCGTACCACCTAGGACGGCCAATATCTATGTCAGCAATTTCTAGTTAATATTAGCCGAAATTGTTACATTAACAAATCAACAAAAGGTTTAGAATTAAATTAGCCAAATTTGAGATATTAGGACTGAATCAGCCGCCGTACAATAGGTTTAGGACCTTTTAGATAATTAACCCTGTCAATATCAAGTGACTTATTTAATCTTCATTGTTTGGGTGAGTTCATTCTTTATGATGCATATGTAGTTTTCATCAAGATTGTACTGAACATATACTATATGCAATGTTAGTTGTTCAAATTTTCATTTATGACTCGAATTTAGCCCAGAGCAGAGTTCTATAGATCAAATGCATCGACAAATTTATTAGGTTATCACAAGTTCAGTGATGTATCCATGTAAATCTAGATTTATACGTAGTCTAATGAAAAGCATAGATTAATTCAAGTTAGACAATGTATTTGCACTATATGTTCTTCGGGGATAAGCTATACAATACATAGTTATGACCTTATCTAAATGTCATGATGTTTTAATGTAATGCATTAGATATATGCGCACGGGACAGATAATTTCAATAGAACGATAATTTTTATTGCGCAAGGAAAACCATAGCCACAATTTGTAAAAATATAATCTCTTGATATAGTTTATAATTAATGGCCCAGAAAGAGGGTTAAAGTGGCAGGTCTGCGGAGCGCCGGTCTCTTCCATTATTGTTTCTACCCTTATAACGAGGATCACCAGCGTTCGTTGTTTCAAGTCCTTTGTTTTTCGTCCGCCGATCTTCATCCTCAAAAGCATAGCTATCTCGTGAGCAACTGGTCTCTCCGATCTTCATCCTCAAAAGTACTGGTCTCTAGTGAGTAGCTGGTCTTTCCGTTGTCATTGAGGAGTTTTCGTAAGACAAAAAAAAGAGCATTCTACAGTGCCACTCATCTACGACACCTTATCTTCGGAAACTTTTCAATTTTGTCAACGCTATACAGTGCCAATCATGGGCATTATTCATTGTGGGACTCTATGTCAATTGCGAGCATCATCAATGAGGGAAATTGCCGTCAAGTGTCTTGGCCAGTATGAGCACGGAAGCCGAGCATGCCTTCATTTAGCAGCCGAAGTTGAGCATGGTGGGGTGATAAATTTTAGTTTGCTGCAACTCAAGTTGGTTTTCCACACAATTTTGTAAAGGTTGTGTGAGAAAGAGGTGTCAACCTTTAGATCATGTGTTTCCCGGGCACCTATCGGATCCGGTGATGATGTGGATTACATTTGATTAGTCATGTAAGGTTCAATCTACAATTATAAACATGTCCCTTGTCTAGTGTAAGGTCCGGCTTACAAGGCACTTTGGTCACAGAATTTCGAAGAAAGTTGCACCTGTCGTATGCCAGCTGCGTGCTTCGGCTTGAGGGAGAGTATTCAAATATATGTATGGATGTCAAAATATTCTCTGTTGTAGAATATTGTTAGAGACAATATTAAATATTATGGATATCATTTGATGTTTCATTATTTTTTAAGATAGCTAATTTTCTTGTTAGATTGGATGACTTCCTTTTTTGTACATAATTTTTTAATATAAATACCCCTCAACACAGTATAAAGTCAAATTATCGAGTAAGAATGTAACTTTTGACTATTTTCTTTCTTCCTCTCTCTTAAAAATCTTAGAATATTTATAAGAGCATACATATATTATTTATCGACCTTCAAACAAGAGTTGTTGGCCGTACTAAATTGATTTTAGTATCAGATTGTCTGACGTGACCTTTTTGCTGGTAGTGTTTGAACTTAAGCTTGTGACGGCCAACTGCGATCTTCTCTTGTATCCTCGCTCTAGAAATATAATGTATCTTTTTGGCGACATGCTGACTCATGAAAGCATCATAATCCATAAGGATAATCTAAATTAGGTGGATGGATCGATGGAAATTATTAAAATATATATAGATGAACGTCAAGTGTATAATGTCCTTTGGCAAAATTTCAGTTTTGTCTCAGCATTTTCAGCTTCCAAGGCAAATAGGATTGCTATGATGTGGAATCTATGATCTCTCAATAAAAGATTGTCCAATTTGTCATTGTCGCAAGCAATTTAGAGGATTTGATCTCCAGCAATTTTTTAGGTTTCTTCTTTGGGCTATGACATAGACGAGGAAAGCGATGGGAACTATTGTTTAAACACCATGTTTCCATCTTACCCAATAAAAACAAGTAAGACACGGTGATTTTTTCTTGTCCTTTTATGGACAACTGTTCATCGAAGTTGTTGACACCAACTCCAAGTCTGTTTTTAGAAACCCCCCAAAAAAATACCATAATTTGTCTCACTTTGTCTCTTGTATGTGAAGAAAACCCGCAACAATCGAAATGCTTTGAGAATACTAACAACTGATAAGGTCATTACTCTGTATACTATAACTATCGAGAATACTAACAACCGATAATCTCGCATGCATTCCTGTATGTGCCGAAAGCTATGACGCCCTAAATCCCACGTCAATGATAAATGTCTTTATGAGTGATTCGTGCATATCATTCTTATCAAAATAATCACCACCTCGGGTGATTATTTGAGCACTTCTTATGAGAGCTTGACTCTTATAGATGGACCATGTGTGTCGCAGATAGCTTCGGAGAGGATTCCTTTCGATAGATATGTGGTTCGCGGATAAACTAGGCATGTACGTAATCTAACAAGGGCAAGGAATGACTGTTCCGCAGGAAGACTCGAACAAGGATGTGACTCCGTACAATCTACTAGGACGGTGAAGGAGGCATGAATAGTCTGGATCATGCATCAAATCGAGAGAGTATCATCGAGCGATATGAATCGACTTTGACGTGGGCATTAGTGCCTAAAATAGGGAAGCTTGTAACGTTATAAGTTTCCCATCAGATGGAGGGAGTCCACTTGAGTGAACCATAAATGAGGCACACTCTCGAATGGTCATCATCTCTTATTGTCGCTTTGAGTATTTGATTTAGAGGTGAGGCCCACATGGATCAGTTCAAGCCAATAGAGATTTTTCTCTTTCACGTTCTAAATTTTAGCTCGGGCGAGAGAGAACTTCTTGATTAATCGAGCAGTAAAACTTTCAAAGTGATCACCATCACCATCTTGTGTTGTTATTTTGAGTAATCCTTTTTGGGGTTTGACCCACATGGAACAGCTCAGGTCGTCACAGATAACATTGTAGCCATAACCTCTTTAATGGATGTGTGGTTCGTAAATAGACTAAGCAATAGCCAATCCGGCAAGGGCGAGGAGCGATCGCAGTAGAGAAAGGGCTCAAACAAAGTGCGGCTTCTAAGGAAAAATGACACAAACAGTTCCTAAACTTTGACTAATTGTGCAATCTGATCCCTGAACTTTTAATTTATTCAATGTAGTCCCTGAACTTTAGTTTAATGTTCAATGTGGTCCATAAACTTTTAATTTGTTCAATGTAGTCTCTGAACTTTTGGTACATGTTCAATTTAGTCTATGAACTATACGAAAATATTCATTTTAGTCCTTCCATAGAAGAGGTCAGATCTCAAGTTGATAATATATGTGCCTAACCTTACTTAATGCCTTAAGTAGTAGCGTATGTGATGATACTCTATATTACAACTTCAAAGAGATTTGCCAAAGGCAATGGGCTTTTTTCTTGGGTTGGACAAGGAGCAAGTACTCCAGCTCGAACGCCATATCGATGTTCGGGCACAGGCCCAGCATCGAGTGAACAGAATGAAGTCAGTGAATGTGTGCAATTGTGTTTTTGAGTGATGGTGGGCTTGGGGCAAGGTTTGGTTTAGGTTTTGTAGCATCATTTAACGAATCTAAAAGCCTCCCTAATAGATTGACTTATCAATTCTCCAAAGGTCCAATTGATTTCCTATTAATAAAGTCTCGTTTCAGGTGACATCAGGAGTTATTCGATATTCCGGTCAATGTCAATTCAATCACAACATTAACAATTTCCAGCGAAAATGAATCGGAATGAGTATATTAAAATTTTGCACAAATGGCTAGGGTTAATTTGACAAAATTAAAAGTTAAGGAATCGGAATGACTGTATTGAAATTTCGCACAAATTGTTAGGATTAATTTGACAAAATTAAAAGTTAAGGACCGAATTGACATCTGCACTGTAGATTTAAGACTGATCACTTAATTTTCCATCCAAAGGAAAAAAAAAACAGGCTAGAAGTATGTAGACAATGGAAAGAGTCGTGTTTGATGAAATGACGCCTCTATATGATTGGTTATGTCCTCCATTTTTGGCTTGACGGTGGTTGTCGGAAAAGCTCGGGTTCAATCGGGCGACACCCAAATGGAAGGCATGGATTCTCGTCCGGTCCATCAGAACAAAATTAACTTTTGGAACGGGTACCGACCCGTGACGCCTCGGATCGAGTAACGATTCTTTTTCTATATATATATTTTTTGTGAGCAGTTTTCGATCCACAGTCTGGTCCAACCCAAGAACCAGAAACTGGATCAGGAGGATCGGTTCCTAGTTTTTAGGACATAGAACCGGATCGACTAATCTTGGGACTGTGGACTGGACCGGATGGTCGGTTCGATCCGGTTTTAATGGGACCAATTGATAAAGGCAAGAAAGAATTGAGAAGCATTTTCGAGACCAATATATGAAAGTATTTTTGGGTTGGTCCCATTGGAACAAAATAAAAATGAACTATCAAATGCTTCTTTTATTATTTAAATATATATTTAAAAGTAAATATATATATTTCTCGGTTCGATTTCCACCCTAGAATCGAAAACTAAACTATTCGAAAATCGATTCTACTTTTAGAAATCCGAAATCAGGCCAATATTCTCGAAAACCGAACTAAATCAGTCGATCCGATCCGATCCCGATTTGAGCTATCCATCTTGCTCACCCATAATATATATATCATAATATGATGATAGTGTGGAGTCCTCGTTGAATCCTCTTCGCTCGACTTCCTCTTCCTCTTCTTCTTGTTCGTCGTCTTCTTCTTCCCTTCCTGCAGTCACCCAAGCGATCGATCTCTCTCTCTCTTTCTCTCTCTCTCTCTCTCTCTCTCTCTGGCCACAACCATGAAGCGCTCGATCGACGACGTGGCTTCCGGCGCCGCCGCCAAGCCGGTCTTCCTCACCAAGGCCGAGCGCGAGAAGCTCGCCCTACAGCGCCGCCAGGACGAGGTGGCCGCCCAGAAGCGCCGCCAGGAGCAGCTCCTCCTCTCCCAGGACGGCGGCGGCGTCCCCCCCTCCTCCTCCGACCAGAAGCCCTCCGATCCCGACCGCCGCGACCGCGACCGCGACCGCGACAGGGAGCGGGACCGACCGCGCGACCGGGAACGGGAGCGCGACCGCGAGCGGGAGCGGGAGCGGGAGCGGGAGAGGGATCGGCGGGAGCGAGATCGTGAGTCCGAGAGGAGGAACCGTGAGAGGGAGCGGGAGGAGGAGGCGAAGGCCCGGGAGCGCGCCCGGCTGGAGAAGCTGGCGGAGAGGGAGCGGGAGAAGGAGCTCGACGCCATAAAGGAGCAGTACCTGGGGTCGAAGAAGCCTAAGAAGCGGGTCATCAAGCCAAGCGAGAAGTTCAGGTTCTCGTTCGATTGGGAGAACACCGAGGACACCTCCCGGGACATGAACGCACTCTACCAGAACCCTCACGAGGCGCAGCTGCTGTTTGGGCGAGGGTTCCGCGCCGGCATGGATCGCAGGGAGCAGAAGAAGCTCGCGGCGAAGAACGAGAAGGAGCTCCGTGAGGAGATTCGCCGGAAGGAAGGGGTTGAGGAGAAGCCCGAGGAGGCCCTCGCGCAGAAGCAGAGAGAGGAGGCTGCGGATGTGTATGATACGTTTGATATGAGGGTTGATAGGCATTGGACGGAGAAGAAGCTCGAGGAGATGACGGAGAGAGATTGGAGGATCTTCAGGGAAGATTTCAATATCTCCTACAAAGGGTCTAAGATACCTAGGCCCATGCGGAGCTGGGTGGAGAGTAAATTGAGCTCTGAGCTTCTGAAGGCTGTGGAGAGAGCAGGGTACAAGACGCCTTCTCCTATTCAGATGGCTGCAATTCCTCTTGGGTTGCAGCAACGCGATGTCATTGGCATTGCAGAGACTGGGTCTGGTAAGACTTGTGCTTTTGTGCTCCCTATGTTAACTTACATTTCAAGGTTACCTCCGCTGACTGAGGAGAATGAGGCCGAAGGACCTTATGCCGTTGTGATGGCACCGACCCGTGAACTCGCTCAACAAATCGAGGAGGAGACTATGAAGTTCGCCCATTATATGGGGATTAAGGTGGTTTCAATCGTTGGTGGGCAGTCAATTGAGGAGCAGGGGTTTAGGATCAGGAATGGTTGTGAGGTTGTGATAGCAACGCCAGGGCGTTTGATTGATTGTCTGGAGAGGCGTTATGTTGTTCTTAACCAGTGTAACTATGTTGTTCTTGATGAGGCTGATAGGATGATTGATATGGGTTTCGAGCCACAAGTTGTGGGCGTGTTGGATGCCATGCCGTCCAGTAATTTTAAGCCTGAAAATGAGGATGAGGAGCTCGATGAGAAGAAGATTTATCGCACTACTTATATGTTTAGTGCTACGATGCCACCTGCTGTGGAGCGGCTCGCAAGGAAGTATTTGAGAAATCCTGTAGTGGTTACAATAGGTACCGCTGGAAAAACTACTGACTTGATATCTCAACATGTGATGATGATGAAGGAATCAGAGAAGTTTCACAGGTTACAGAAGTTGCTTGATGAACTTGGCGACAAGACAGCTATTGTCTTTGTTAACACTAAGAAGAACGCAGATACAGTTGCTAAGAATCTGGATAGGGCAGGCTACAAAGTGACTACTTTGCATGGTGGAAAGTCTCAGGAACAAAGAGAGATAAGCCTGGAAGGTTTTAGATCCAAGAGATATACCGTGCTAGTGGCAACAGACGTTGCAGGGCGTGGTATTGATATACCTGATGTGGCCCATGTAATAAATTATGATATGCCTGGTAACATAGAAATGTATACACATCGTATAGGGCGAACAGGTCGTGCTGGTAAGACGGGTGTGGCTTCAACATTCCTCACTCTAGGCGACACAGATGTTTTTTATGATCTGAAGCAGATGCTTATTCAAAGTAACAGTCCAGTGCCTCCTGAGCTGGCGAGGCATGAGGCTTCAAAATTCAAGCCTGGATCAATTCCTGACAGACCTCCTAGACGAAATGACACCGTTTTTGCTCACTAATCAAGCCAATTTATTGCAAGATAGTTCCTAGTATAGGGTCTAGTTATTGTTCCTTGCACTGTGCAATGTTCTTTTTTCAAATGACGAATTCAGTATACTATTTGATGAGTGGGATCAGTCCAAATTTGTGCAGGTATCAGTGCTCTGAGAGTGGTGATTGATGTTATTTTTGTTAGAAACATTGTATTTGGAGCACTGTTATTACAGCAGCAGTTAGCTACTGCATCATTTCACTAGTTATAGCATATGGAGGTTTTACTTATGGTGGCTTGTTGTATCTAAATCCTTCTCTCTGATTTGCTCAATTGTCTGATGTTTTAGTGACCTTGTGGATTGTTCTTTCCCTTTTTGACTTTTAAGATGTTGCAGCTTAAAGACTGTTATATTCAACTTCTGCAGAGTCTTGACTTGTCTTTTTTTTATTGTGTGGATGTATTTATCCTGTTTGCGTTTTAAATGTTTGGAAGGAACATGTTTACCATGATCTATCTGGACTAGTAACATGGAGGTAATTAATGTTTAGTGCAGAGGTTATGTTTAGTTGAGAGCCTTGAACATGGTACTTATATGATGATCGACAGATGTTGAGTTTAGAACTAAATTTTCTGTTAACATAGTCAGAGTGCAAGTAGAAGACACCTGCGAGCTGTGCTTACATGCTGAAATGGGTGAATCATGACCTCAGAATTTGAAACCAGTTGTCTGCAGAAAATGAGTGACCTTCTCTGCATACTATTTTAGGTAGATTATAGATGAAAATTCGCTCCAAAATATTATCTGCTAAAGTTGAGGTAGTATCAGTGAGAACTGTGGTGCGTGGCCTTTTCCACAGTTTTATGTACTTTTTTACTACGGCTTAGAAAAGTACTTATTCCTTTTCAAAATTTTGAAAACGAAAAAAAGAAAAGCATAAACAGTTCAGTAAACATTCTAAAGTAACGTGTGAATTGGTGTGGATTCAACGGTTATTGATTGAGATAGGCTTCAAAGCTTCAGTACCCATGACTCTATGGTGTGACAATAAAGCTACAGTGCATATAGCTTTCAACCCTGTGTTTCATGAGAGAGCAAAACACATTGAGGTTGATTGTCACTTTATTTGGAAAAAGTTGCAGAGTGGAATGATCATTCCCAATCATATTCGAACCGGTGAACAACTTGCAGACATTTTTACTAAACCTTTGGGTAATAGGAGGATAGAATATATTTGTAACAAGCTGGGCATGATTAATATCTATGCTCCAGCTTGAGGGGGAGTGCTAGAAGTAGTAAAAGGGTAAAGTGGTCCTTAGGACCATTAGGTCTTATTTTTGATATATGTATTGGGCACTTGTTGAGAATATAAGACAAGCTTTTTCCTCTCACTCTCTCTATTTCTCAGATAATTTACCATAAGCTGTTAGTGTTCCCTTGTTCTCTCTATGGAGAATCATTAATGTGGCCTCAATGGAATAACGGTAATTTCTTTTGGAAAGTCTTCTGATCTTTCGCCAAAAGGCAGGGAGCTGCCAAAGATGGCAAATACTGTGGGTCATATGTTATATTCAGATTGCAGCTTTGTGGGTGGGCACTGTAATGTGATCTTGGGGCTTTGGATTCACTTAAGTTGTTGATGAGACTTGATGGCATCACTTCTCTTTATTATTTGCCATAACTAATTCAATCTTCTTATGGCTAGAATTTGTTTTATTTGATAAGTGATAAACTAGGAACAAATCTTAGAGAATCAGTGAGACTAGCTAGAGGATTGATGGACTAAGTTGAAGCGCATATAGAGGCTCAAGGCATGCCAAAAGGAGAGTTATAGACAGCATCACCTTCAGCAGAACCATGCATATATGTAGCATCACTTGTGCATGCCAAAGCGATGTCGGATATTGTCCCTGCCTAAAGAATCAAGTGAGACTAGCTTACAGCTTCAAGGGACAGAAGGGAAACGCATATAGGTTGACCTTACCCTTCATAGCTTTTCTAGTATGGTTGCAGATCGTTTGCCATGGACTAATGATGATCTTTGAACCAATTAGTTCATTTTCTTGTTCAGGTTTATTGATGTTCTAATTTGTTAAATCGTATTGCTACCTGCTAAGAGTGATTTTGGTGGATTGCAGAAGACAGAAACCAGGCATTGTAAGTTCAAGAGATCAAAATCTCTTCACTCGTGTTGATGTATCGCTTCTTCCTTTCCACTTGATACTTGGATAAAACCTTCCATTGTCAATATTTTTTATCTGAACAACTATTGAGTTCTAGTTACTTGTGCTTTATACTCATCCATCCGTTTGTAACTAATAATTGGTTCTACCATGAGATCTGATCACTTTATACTAGGAACCCTACAGTTAGATGGATAGCAGTTATCTGGACCGTAAAGCCATTCTTGAATCCCAAGCTCTTTACAAGATGTATTATGACTGCACCAAACAAGGATCACAGATAGAGGCAAACTTGTGGTGGGCATAGCATGTATATGGTTTCACGTAGGTGAAATGGGTTGTTTTAGTGATTCTATTTCTGGGGTAGTGGTTGGTCATCACACACTATGGAAGCTTTTCTTTGGCATTTCAGTTTGAAAAAGGCAAGTAGGGAAGCAAGTGGTGTATTCATACAACATCATTTCAACTTGTCAGAACTGAATGAATTATGCACAGATGAATGGCAAATGTAAGTACATGAAAAAATGACTTCTACATCTTTGTGGCATTCTCCAAGGTTTTCCGAGATACTCCATGCTTTTGTATTTTTCTCTGGGGCTTTGTGGCAATTTGGTGGAAGGCGATGTTTTCAAAGCTTACCTAGCTTGTCCCGCAAGGGATCTCTTTTGCATGTTGTTCCTCCACAGTTATTTCACAATTTGGACTTGCCATTGGCATCCTTCCCGTTGGTGTTTTACACTCGCAAGCATGTTAGGTCCATAAGTCTGATCTACACCTCAGTAAACCAAATCAAAAGTAAGAAGATTGCTCTGGAATGACCTTCATCTGCTTAAGCACCAAAGCCGCTTTCTTCTTATGTCCATCCTCATGGAGAAGTTGGATAAGAACTCCCTCAATCCTTCGGAATGATGGATCCAAAGGATTGGTAAGATTTGCATGACTCAAGATCTTCTCAAAAAGGTCCAGAGCTTTTGGTTTTGCCGAGTGGGACCCTTTCTCCAGGACATGTAAAATGGCGTCTATGCCATGGTAGTCAACAATGGTGGCAGTTGCTTGAGATAGTGTTCTATCATCCGTCAGCAATGTTTCAAGTGCCATCAAAGCAGCCTCTTGCACGCCAGGATCTGTCCCCTTCAATGATTTCATAAGTGGCATCATTGCATCTGTCTTGACAAGGCAGAAAGTGTCCTTCGACGAGCAAGCAGTACCATGAACAGAACACATGCTTCCAATTTCTGATGAGGTTGAACAACACCGGGAGAAGTTGGAGAAGAGATTCAGTAATTGGCCGAGTGGTGCTGCCTTTCTGTCTGCCGTAGGGATAACCGTTGCACGAGAAAATGACAAGCTGGTAGACTGGGATAAATGGGCTAGTGCAATTGCCGCGCGTTGCTTGGCTAAAGAGCTCTGACTGGACAGCACACGGATTAATGATGGATGCAGTTCGAGTTTTCCTACTTGCTTCTGTAGATCAATTTTGGATGGTTCTGTGTAGTGTAGTAGTGCTGCTAGCGCATTCTCCAACAGAAGTTCTCCCGAATTTGGCACAGTTCTAGCTTGATTGCTTTCCATGTCTACCCCACATATGATCTCATGAATGGCTTTTAACACATCTGATTTAAGTAATAGATCATCAATGGTGGTATCATCTTTCGGGAGTTGGCCAATGATTCCAGCAGCAACAGACCTTTCTTCTGGATCTGGTGAATGGGTAAGAGTGGATGCTATTTTGTGAATGACAGCTTCTTTTCTGGGTGTTGGAGGAAGCGGGACTCCACCAAGGTGACCATTAGAGATACTGTATACAAGTTCCATTGTCCATCTTCTTACTGCGGGCTGACCGTTTTCAAGGCAAGAGTAGAGATCGGCAATTGCATCATCATCCAATCGGATTAGTTCTCTAGCTTGCTCAGATTTATGGCTGAGCTCCACCAGCAACTGTAAGAACTTTATTCTAGCTTGAGTCTCAGAAGTTGATATCAGGTGTAAGAATAAACTGATGCTGTGCTCAGACTGGAGCTCCTTCAAACCTTGAAATATGTGGAAGTCACAAGCCTCAGTGGCCCCGACCAGCAAGGCGAGAACCTCTACAGCTTCTTCCTTCAAGTATGGATCAGACATTACATATGATATGAGGCCGAGCAAGAGTGGGATAGTCATGGGGTCCGCCAGGAGCTGCTTAGCAATAGCAGAGTGTGCCATAAGTTTTTTGATGGCCTGGAGACAAGCTGATTTGTATGCCGGGGAGCTTGAAGAGAGCATTTCGACCAGACTACGTATAAATGAATCATTTTTCAAATCGATGACGCTAGTCTCCTTGAGTTGCATCTGTACTAAAGCCGCGGCCATCAGTGCTCTGGTCTCCTGCGATCCTGAATGAAGAGTTCAACAAAGTGACTCCATGGTTATTATAATAACAAAAAATTCTGTTAGCTGGTTTTATGTACCTTCATTGAAGCGACAAACAAATGGCCTGAAGTATCCACTTTCCGCCATTTTGACAACGAAGTGGGTGTTAAAGGACAGATTTTGCAGCACCTTGTGAGCTTTCTTCGACACATCTCTCTCCCTGTAGTGAAGCATGGAAACTAATAGAGGAATGCTGTTTTTGGCATTTCCGATTTCCTCTGCAATTGCCTCTCTCGAGGACAGCTCCAACAAGACTGCAATAACATCGTGTGCCACTTCACCTTTATAGAGATGTTTCACAATGAGATGAATTGCCCCCGCTTTAACAATGGATTCCTGCAACTTTTTGGCAACGCTATCTCACACACTCGGAAAACAATAAAGATGAAATAATAATCATTGCTTAATGATCTCACCTTGCAGTCTTCTGAATGTCTGGCTAGGCAGCCGAGACATTCAAGTGTAGCCGCAGTATTTAACCTTTTGTTTTTCAGAAAGCCAACCAACTTCGGAATGGGGTTTTCTTCTGAAAATTTGGCAGCATAGAGAGGCGTTTTCAGTAGAGACTTCAACTCCTGTAAAGCGCCATTTTGTGTAGACTCCTCGTCGGAATTGATCCCCTGTATTGCCGCTTGGAATTTTAAGTCCA
Organism: Syzygium aqueum; assembly: GCA_031216185.1. NCBI lineage: Eukaryota > Viridiplantae > Streptophyta > Magnoliopsida > Myrtales > Myrtaceae > Syzygium > Syzygium aqueum. The sequence goes on along the minus strand of CM062237.1, from coordinate 23,836,738 downwards.
TGTCCCTTTGCTTCCATTCTTGTATGGATCCTCGAAGAGAGTGGTTTGGTGTTATGTCCAGAGAGGGAAGCTCCTCTTTGCAGGTGGGGCAAACTGTCTCTCCTCTTTCAAAGTGCTCTTGAATGGCCTTCTTCTCAAAGCTATGGCCACATAAGATCGCGACGGGCTCTGTCATAAGTTCATGGGAGAGTGGGCATAGAAATGAGTCGATTGGGTAATTCTGGCGACGTGTGTTGGTATTATCATCTACAGGCCTTGTCACGATTTCTGTGCTACAGAGAAGTTGTATTAGCTGTGACAGCTGAAAGGCCTCGGCTTGTTTCTTTTGAGCCTCCATTTCTTCCTTCTCTTGCTTCAGAATTGCCAACTCCTGCTGCACTAAGGATGTATTCTCGCTAGCTCCAACAGCTTCTGCGATTTTCTCCAAGAGTTCCACGGCATTCTCGTGGTTCCTTCCGTCCTGCTTTATCAAGTTCTCTATCTCTGAAGAAATTCTCTCTATTTTAGTTGAAGACTGGAACTCCACGGACCCCAGGTTGTCGATGATGTTGGCGATCATTGTCTTTACATTCAAGCCAATGTTGAGATTGACCAACTGAAATGAAGAGATGGTTTCAGCGATCTCTTTGGCCAATTCCTGCATCTGAGCGAGGACTCTCCTCGAACGGAGTATGAGGCGGAGGCGGCTGCCAGATCTGCAGTCTTCGATGACATCACATGCAAGATGTAGCTGGGAGCTCAATTTCTGCAGTTTGGTTTTTGTGAACTCTGACCCGAGCTGGGCTTTGACCTTCCTGGCATCCATGGCATGGAGGACGTCGATCAGTTGCGATATGCTTCTGGAGAACTCCTGAAAGCCGTCCTTCGCAAGTACCACGTCCCGTGTTTCGCCTGCAAGCTCCATGGCCTGTAGAGTCACCCTGTTCCATAGTTCTTGCAGAACTGCCACTCCGACGTCCTCGATTCTGGTGTTGAAGTCCATCAAGAGGGGGGGAGGGGATGGGCGAGTTGTCGTGGAAAAATACACAGAGACCGGATGAGCTTATCTGAGTCGACCGAGATGACAGCGGATTTCCTGGAAACCTAAGCTCTGATGTGGCCTACAAGAACTGCAGTGGACGGCTCAATCGTGGTTCAGTCGTCAGGAGTATGAGGTGCGTGTGAGAACTCGGGAAGGAGATGGACCATTAAACTATAATGCTGGGTCCTGAGTAGTCGAGCAAAGCGAAGGTCTTTCCCCTTTTTTTTCTTCTCCTAAAGCACCCTTGCAAGTACTTTCAAGGGGACTTAGTTAAAAAAATGGTGAGGTCGCAGTCAGGAAAGTTGAAATTGAGAGCAGCACTGTGTTTGGTCCGTCGTGAAGTTCGGGGCTTGACTTCAGAATCAACTCCCAACACGATACCTTCTAGCGTTCGCGTTCTCATCTTCTTTCTCGACGGGGACCATTTCTCGTCCTTTGCTTCTCTGTTCACACGGACCGCCTTATGCATGCAAGAATAATATAGTCATCGATCAAAATCTGAAGCGGCTTCATCTCAGGAATTGTGAAACGCAACTTTATGTTTGGAACTTTCCTGGCAAGAAAAGACCCTTTTGAACTTGTCAAATTTGTCACTACGCACCGGTAAGATCCCCATCTTGTTGGAAGTCAAAACTAGGGCAATTTCCGTATCAGTTCTTCCGTCCTTCCCAGGTCGAAGCATGATTTTTGACTTCACCCATCTCGACGCGGCTTGTGTTGATTCATTCCTCCCGTATAGAAATCGTTGTTAGATTTGCCGTGGACAGACCCGAGGTGAGGTGTGCGGGTGACTTGTGTGTGCTGATTTGGTCATTCAATGAACTTCGACGTACGCATATCGATAGTCCAAGTCGCTCGAGAGGCGCACTTCCGTGTTTGTTTTGAGGACTCCGCTTGCTCTATTTCCTTAAACTTCATGTTGAGGGCCATCATCACGACTATATTAAGTGACTTAGACCTGTTCTTGGTCTTTTGTTTGGATGACACAATTGTCTTCAATCTGAACCTAGACTATTGTATTGCAACTAGCTACCGTCTGATGATACTTGGCTCTAGGAAGTGGCAAGATGACCTTCTTAACCCCCTTTCGGGACATCGTGTGAATCGAACAGGAGTGCCGTTGAAAATGTACGATGCAAAGAGAGCTCTTCCGTAATACGCTGTCTTGACGAAAAGAGGCTCTTGCCGGCTGGTTCCGGTTTTGAACCGGAACCGGCCGGTTCGTAATTTAAAAATAATAAAATAAATTATGAAATAAAATAATAATGAATTATTTAACATAAATTATAATCAAAATGTAAATTGTAAGGGTGATTGGTTCCTGATTTGTTCCGATTCCGCTCGGAACCGGGAACTGAACTGGTAAAATCAATCTCTTAATTTTAGAACTAGAAACCAAACTAGCAAATCATAGAATCGGGAACCGGATCATTGGCCTGGTCCGATTTTAGGCGGTCTAATGGAACCCTTTGCTCTTAACTAGCAAAGGATCGTAGCCACAAAATGCGTACAACTTCACATTCTCATGGCTTGGCTGGGTTTTTATACACAACTCTTTTGATGATCTCTTCATTTCCATTTGATGTGGGACTCTTGGAATTTGCATGAAGACAAGCCAAAAGTCTCACATTGAAAATGTTCAAGACAAGCCAAGAGTTCCACATCGAATGAGAATGAAAAGATATTAAAATCATTGTGTATAAAACTCAAGTCAAGCCTTGTAGTTAAAGTTCAATACACCTAAGCTAAACATTGTAATTAGAGATCAATGCACTTACAATGCATGACAATTAGAGTTCAATTTTTTTTATAAAATAAATTAAATAATGATTTTAAAAAAATTCATTATTATTTAAAAATAATAATAATTTGGAACCGGAACCAGGTCTGTAGGCCACAGGCCGGTTCTGGTTTCGAACCGCGGGTTTGGTCAACGGGTCGAGCCGGTTCCGGGCCAGAGCCGGCCCGTGGCCATGACTACCCTGGAGTTGCAATTCTGCTATCGGCTCCGATCAGGTGGTCACAAGATACAATGGACACTTTGATCATGATGATCAAGACACCTTGTGGGGATAATACTTCTCTTCGAAGAAAATGACAGTCCTGAGAGGCAATTGATGCGAGAACTGTCATCTGAAACAGATGGCTTTTGTTACTGGGCTCGCGTTGCAGCCCAAAGCATGGGCCCTTTCTGTGCAAGTGTTTTTGAGTCTTGCACTTAACAACATAGTGTCCAAATCATCAAGCCCATTGAGGTAGAGTGTGTTCAAAGGGGGATTTACGATCAATTGAAACATTAATGTAATTAAATTTCTTATTACGTTTTACCCTCCTTCTCTCCCCTCCAGTATAATTCTGGCTCCGTCACCGAGCTTTTCATGACCAAAGTCTAGCAAAAACTCTCTTTACTTCTAGTGTCAATTCATAATTCTATAGTAGTGTATGGTATGATTCTCGCATCCATATTTTGGCGCATCTTTGGAACCTCATTCTATGTGTGGATCCCTTGCACCCAATCAAGGAAGCCAAGTTCAAAGTAAACATGAATTCGCCCGCCCGCTGGTCCTGCGAAAACGATATTTGTTCATTCTTTTGCTCTATCATTGAGTTGAGATAGCCGACGTCCGCCCCACCGCTTGTGCCTGCGAAGGGTTGTCACCGTCGACACGCACGAGCACTTTTGGCTCTTCCCCACAATCAAACCAACAAGATAAAAAGACGGGGGAGAGCCACAACCCTTAGTTTGAGGGAGGGTGTATGCATGTATAGTTCCATGGTTTTGTTTGGTGTGGGTCTATCGATCTCCAGGATTGGGGAACACGACCCGCTGATCCCGTTCAATGGCGAGCAAGCGAGAGCGAGAGAGAGAAGCATCAACACCATAAAACGAAACAATGATGAAAGCAACAAGTCCTAGAACCCAAAGGGGAACATGTTGGCAGCTACTATTCATTGCACACGATCACGGTGGTTGTCATTGTGGCCCAGTCGCTTTGACTCTCCTTCCCTCCCTCCCTTTCTCGCTTCTGTCTTTTGCGTGGGATTTTTACAGAGATTTCTCATTCTTTCGTGAGGGGTCTTAGGCATAAAACAGTAGCTCTGGCCTTGCTGGCTCCATGAGGACCATGCATTCTTGTGTCCATATCTGTCAGACGTTAAGTGCAGGAGACGTTATTCGCGGATATGAGCTCCGGAGCGGTTTTAAGAAAAACCTACCATTGCACGCACAGCAGATGAAGAACGACATGTGAAGTAACAAAGAAAAGTTTGAAAGGATGAATAAGATTGGCAAGCCAGTGAAATGTTGACTGGGGTTCTAAGAGTCCAGTTATCGGATAAAGGGTATTCAAATCCGAAGACTCATTAGTGCTAGATCAAGAGGTCCATGCACATATGAACAGCTTCAGTCCGAACTGATTTTTTTGTTGAACTATTATATGGACCACCACCGGACTAGACTTTTCGCGCTTGCTTCATTGAAAACCATAAACGAGTGCAATTACCCATGCGATCGATGCCTTCGTCTATGAATTATTCCCGTAAAGATTATTTCGTTCTTGACATAATGTTCTACTGAAACCATAGTTACTCCATTCACCGGTACTTCAAGGGTTTGAGATCGTCGTGAAATTATGAGGTGCACAGGGGATGAGGACGAAGCTTACACACACGTGCAGTTCTTGGAGTTGGATGTGACAGGACTCAATCTGGAGCGGCAAGCAGTGACCCACGCTTCGCAGTCTTTTCCCTTTCATCTGTACATGGTGTATCGACAAAGTCTCTCTCTCTCTCTCTCTCACCACTTCCATTCTCCATGCTCGTGGAAAATTTTGTGGGGGACACAAAATCCCTAGCAAAAGGACACATTACTCTTTTGTTCTCACTATATTCGCAGTGGGTGAATTTGATTTGACGGTTCAAATTATGCAGATAGCTTGAAAGTCTATTTGAAGTGACTTTTTGTTTTTCAGTTTTCTCTTTGATTATTTTACTTTCATTGTTAGTGTTTTGGAGAGATTTCACTTTTCATTTAGAATTGAACCACTTGAATCTTTAAACACGTATGGTTACGAAGATTTAGTGTGTCATATGAATTTATATGGGCATCTTCATAATCTATTGAAAAGACAAATGGCATGATTTTTTTGCTAAGATCTGTATTGTAATCTTACTTGGGACAAATATAGTTTTTTGATGTTAGATGCAAGATACATTTCTCAAGATTCCCTAACTAGGTCTTTTTTTTGGAGAAAACGATTGCATACTCAATTGTAGTGTGGTAGTAAAAATGGTATTACTAAATGATTGATGTGGCATGGAGCGATTAATATAAATAGTTTGCCTTTAGCTCATTAGCTCAGAATCTTGGTCAGAAGTGAGTTAATTTAGATAAATTAATGAGCTTGGACTTGGATTTACTCTTGGTGTTCTCTTGATAATGGTATTATCATGCTTCTTTGACACGTCCTAAATGTTAATGGTATGCCCTAAGAATCAATCAAGGTTGATACTCTAATATTAGTTGTGGATTAGGTTGTGTCAAAAATCGACCTTCACTATACTTAGGTAGTCATAATGTCTTGCTAGAGACCACTTATGACTTGTGAGCCAAAAAGAGTTTTGAGCACACTGCTAATGTTTAGTGAACCTACAGGGTCGCACACAATAGCGAACGGACTTATTATTTTCTATGCGTCGTGATCTACTTATGAAGTAGATTTTAATTTATTCTCTTATTTAAATTATCTATGCGATCGTGCGCGTTATAAGATAACGATTAAACGTACGATTAAATGCGGATGGTTTGGCGGGCCCAAATCGCCTGGCCCACTTCTTTTAATTTCGCTGGATAATAAGGGTGTATAAATAGATAGAGAATCGTTCTCTGTCTAGGGTTTTTTTTTCGATAGAGTATCGAAAATAAAACGGCGTTCACCAAAAGGAACTTCAAGATCTTTCGCTAGCACGTGGATCGTTGGAGAATTCCGTTCGTGTGTGTGGATACCGGTAGAGGCGCAACACTTGGGGCGCTAATCCAGACACAATCAGCTGCTAATTTATCTTCGATTTGCAAAAGGTACGCTTCGAAATTCCCTTTCGATTTCAATATACACATGGATTCTGTCAAGGGTTCTATATTCCGCTGCGTTATTTTTCGTTGATGAACCCTACACTAAATAGTGATATTAGAGTGGATAGTTGATTGTCAGGCCCTCGAAATGGTGTACCGATATTTGATGATTATCTCAAGAAGGAATCTCATGGCCAATATTGTACTATCGTAGTTGTTCGGTATGATGAGATGGAGATCTATACAATGGTGTTGCAAGGCGGCCTTGGACTGATGATGATGGTCGTCGCATAAACATATCCTTAGTTTACATATTATTATCTAGGTAGGACTAGATAATACATTCTCTTTGGTTCATAACTCAACAGTCTCTTTGGTTCATAACTAGGCAGACTTAAAATTTTTTAGTGAAGATAGGTCTAACTAGCAATAATTCGGACTTGCATTCGCTCTTCCTAATCTCCCAATGTCCGAAAACATACATTTCTTAGAGCTTGGCTTACAAGATAATTACACACTAAAATTATCTTGAATATATGATATTCGTCTATCCAAATTCAATACATGTTCATTGTGATATCAATTATAATCTAATTGAAAGAGTTTAGGGTGGAACGGCAGAAGCCCGACACCTCATTTTGAAGAGATTATCAAAAAAGATTTCAAGTTCGAGTCTATTAACATATCAACTTCAACCCATCCCCACTCAAAAAACTCAAGTAAAAAAAATGAGTCATGGACCAATTAAGAATTATTAACTCCTCAAAACCCTGTCTATTCTTCAAAATTAGGATTTTTCCTAACACCTTCTACACATTCATCTGATCAACAAAACATAAATCATTCATCCAAGATGTTTTGCTTTTAACAAAAGTTCATCTTATATGAATATTGAACTCTATCTGTAATCATGTTACCAGTACCATACCATTTGATAATACATAGGTGATGTTTGTTCTATACATAGTGATTTTTTCTCTTTTGGAAATTGCAGTGGAGACAGCTACAAGGGAATGCTCTGTCATTTTCTCTCTGAGACGTACCCAACAACGTGACTCCAACACACGTGTGGCTGGTCCTTGTTGTCCTCCTTTTGATCCGGCTGAAGCAGTCCAAGATGCAGCCAAATGCCAACCACAAAGTGGCCTTTTCTAGCCAGACACATCCTCATTCTTCTTCTTACTTTGAACATTCATTGAGGCCCCCTCCCTTTACGAGGCCAGCTTTTATTCGAGTCTCGATGTGATACGTTTGATGTTGAGGATTGTGGAATAGTGGGGTTTGTCTATAGCTCCATGTCTGCCACATATTATGGGATTTCGAAGTACAAAAATAAAAAAAAATATATATTATATATCCTCAAGAGAAAATATGGTATTCGGTAATGTATCAATCCTTTCATGTATTGGATTATGAAAAAAGAAATGGGCAATTAGAGCAGGAGTTGTAAAACTTGTATCGATCTGGCAGTTGAGTTCTAAAAATTTCATTTTGTGTCTTTAAGTTTCAAAAGTTGTAGCCATCCTCCACGTTAGGTTGAAATGAACCCTAAATCTGATTTTTCTTTAGCAATGGGAAACTTATCCGTCGTCAAAAGGAAGCTAATTTCATTGCCATTCATAAGCATGGTTCACGAAATGTTCTTTTCGTCGATATTGATAAGCTATGGCGACGAACTTGCTGTAAAATCTGTACGGGACTTTTCCCTCCCACTTGTAGGCTACGAACTCGCAGCCAACGTAAAAAGCAGGCGGGATTTTTGCATTTCATCACCAAAGACATCTTTTTATAGTCAATTTTAATTTTAATTGTTTAAAATTACTTTTAAAAGTGTGAAAACATTATAAATATGATAGAATTAGAGAAAATTGAAATTAAATTTAATAACCAGAAAAAAGAATATTAACAGTTAGATTAAATAATAAAGAATGACTAAAATTGATAATGAACCATTTTAACAAAACTAAATAAGATGATTTAAGAAAAATTAAGTAAAAAGAAAGAAATCTAGTAAGTGACTGCACCTGCTGAAGACTTTGGGTGCATTTGGTTTGCGGCTCTAAAATCCCTCGGCCAAATGCAAATGACATTTGACTACTTTTTTTACTCATTTTGGGGAGCTATAATTGTAGCTCCAAGGCTCTCCAAAGGATTTTAGCTAAATGCAAGGCTGTTTTTTTTTTTTTTGATAACCCAGGGAACCCACGTACGGCCGACAGCCGGGAGGTAAACCCTGGGGGCGACACGTGCTAGCCACCACACATGTGCACCGGTTAAATCATTCTGTGGCACCCGGGATTCGAACACTCAACCTTTTGCGAGAGGAAGAGTGTCCTTTCCAGCAGCGCCACCCAGGCGGATGGTTGTATTTTCGGAATGTTAAGCCTTGGTTTAATGAAAATTTTAAAACTTCCCATTTAAACCACATTTATCAAGTATACTTCCATTTTTACCCCTTTTAAAACAAACCCTAAGATCCTCGCTCCTCTCTCTTCCGCGTCTCTCCTCTCTATTTTGTTCTTAAAAGATCTTTGCTCTCGCCTCTTCGCTCTTGATGGACATCTCACTTTGCCTCTTCGCTCTCAATGACCCTCACCTTTCTTCCCTCACGCCCGCTCTGGACGCCGCTTGCCTTCCTTCCTTAAAGATATGCTGGTTTTTATGATTTTTGGATAACTTCACGTTGAGCATGAAGGTTTTTACGATGTCACTTTGATTTGTCCTTTGCTGGTTCGCCTGGATTTGACTCCACTTCAATTTCTGGATAACCTTATGTGACTGCAATCACTTCAATTTTTGGTTCGTGCTGTGCCAAGTTAATGTACGTTCGCTAGTTTTGGAGCATTTTTGGAATGATCGAGCCTATCTTAAGTAGCTCACTTGTGTTTTTGATTTGTTGTGGCGGAAATTGATGAGATCTTAATCTTATTCATGTATGCATGTCCATCTCTGCTTGCTTCTCTGCACTCAATTGTGAAGCAAACCAAAAAGCAAACTTTTAACTGCATGGCATCGTGCCAAAACAAATTAGATAAGAGTTTGAAACCTGCCATAGTTGTTTTTTTCTTGCTCTGGCTTCTATAATTCTTCATTTTTGTCTTGCCAGGCTTGATCTTAGTAGCAACCAAACACCTTGGCAATGGGGCATATGCACTCGTATATATTAAGTGAAATCACTAGACTTAGTTGTTTTTTCTGATTAAATAAGCAAAGGAGTGAAGATCTAGGATCCACCAAGTTTTTAGCAGTCGTATTGTCGCCAAAGCTTCATCTCAAATGAAGCTATTTAATTACCATGAAGCAAACCAATCTCTGCATTGTCCTGTTATGTTTCATTAGTGCTATTTGTCTCTATGCTTGTGCCAATGTCTTTTCTTGCGTTGCTCAAAACACAACTCTGAGGTTTCTTTCTTTTGTTTTGGTTGGTTTTTGCAGCATAAACAATTGATTGTGAGACTAATTTGTTTGTCTGGGGATTTAATTTGATAATTTTACTATTTGGTTATGGTCGAAAGATCTACTGAGCTACAATTATTTTGATTTGCTGGTCACTTGTAATTTGCCGGTCACTATTTTCTTTTGTTCATGTCCGTATTGCTAGAGGATGGCAAGTTCATCGAAGGAAAAGGCATATTGGACTACCGATGATGTAAAAATATTTTGTAAGTTGTGCGTTGAATAAATTTAATAAGGCAATTGTCTTGCAACCAACCAGAGGGATGGATGGACAATCAAAATTGATAAGTTCGAGGAGTTGACAAACAAAAAATATGATAAAACTCAAATAAAGAGTAAGTGAGATAATCTTAAAAGAAGAATAGAAAAGATGGAGGACATTGATTTTAAGTGAAACATGACTCGGATGGGATTCAAGAAAGAAAACCATTAATGCAAGTCATGATGGTGGGAGACTAAATTTTTGGTTTTTATTACTTCTTCTTTTACTTTTCGATTAAGTTCATCTTCAATGATACAACTTACTCAAATGCTCCATTATAGCAGGCCACTCCTAAGCTTAAGGTTTTTAGGACAAAAGGCATACCTCCTAATTTTGAAGTGTTGTTAGATAGAATATTCAAGGATACACTTTCTATTAGAGGAATCTCACAGAATTCTGCACAAGGTTTATTTTTTGATGAGGATGTTGAGGCCACATATGTGCACAATTTACTGATGAGAATTTGGAGTGTCATATTGTTGAATCAATTCAAACTCAAACCCATAAAAGAGCAACGCAAACTTCAAAGTGACCAACTCAAAGAAAGAAAGAAAAGAGATTGACTCTAGCATAACAACTTGGAAACCATATTAACAGGCTTTGTTTTACTATTGAAAGAAGGAGCATTGCCATTTTTGTATCTCAGAAGGAGTTATGAGGCCTATAATAACAATTTGAAAGGAGTTATGGAGCGTTCAAAGTGGAAATCCAGCATGCGATAAATGATCATAACATTTTATTCATAAGGACTTATGAGGCCTATAATTCCAAATTAGAAAGCTCGTTCCAAGCGCTATGCTCAAGCCTCAAAATCCATCATTTAGGCATATTTTAAGACACTTTTCTATGTTATGTCAATTCCCGATTTTTTTCCTAACTTCTTGACAGCTTAGGTTATTTTAGGGTTTTCTCAAATTGCCTAAACGTGTAGAGTTATTTATTATTTTCAATATTTCAGACAACTTTTAACCATTAATTCATGAAATACAGAAAAGAGAGCTTTCTTAGAGTTTTCACCTAAAAGCAAACACCTGCATGAGTGCGTGTTTGTAGATTGGATAGTCCATCGTTATCTACCATTTACACTAGGGCTGGCAATTCATGTTGTGTCGAGAGAAAGGTATAACACGAATATGCCTAACCCAAACACAACACTGTTAACAAATGTGTTGAAATGCCTTGACATGCCCAATAAAATACGTCACATTGTATGACATGACTAGCATGGTTATCAAGTGTGGTCGCAACCCTCCGAGTTGAACCTTGAGGGAGTTTAATGGATTGTTAGGCGGTCCTCTTGTCAGGTGGTGTTTATGCTTCGCACAGGCTCTCCCAAACCTATTGATTACAACTTGGTTTATCATTCATTATTTAATTGAACTTATATTAAAGTCGACATTAACCTATTCTAGACTGATTAGAGCCAACGTCTACAAACCAAAATTTCTAGGTCGGGAACTTGGTTATGCTAGTTTTGCCTAACGCCCATGACCACACCTTTTCTCTTTTAATAGAGAACTTTTTCTTTATTCTTGGAACATGTAAATTTATTATCATGCGTAAGTGCTCAAAAATTAGAAGACAATCAATCATAAATAAAAAAAATAAAAAATGAGATAGAAAATAACTCAAGCCGTATCGGGCAAAATTAATACAAAGCCTCGTTATAAAGTCCAAGACAAGACCCCTATATATTACGCGTAGTTATAAACATGAACTAGTCTAATAAATGAAAATTTCTTAATCTATATGACGAGAAATAAATTCTAATTGAAATATGTTGAAACTAGTAATAAGACATAATCAAATGAATAGAAGAAGAGGAGGACGAGGGTAACCTCCATTTGTCCAAATATCTTCAGGATTTTCAAAAGAAATCAATGTCAAGCGTGAGTTCGTTGTCTCTTAATGCATGATGTTGCTGATCCCAACACAGAATATTTGTAACAGTTGCATCGATCATTATCCGGTACGAGCCTACAGTTCGTCGAATTTAACATTTAAATTTTCATATCGACCGTAACAAGCGTGATGATCACTTTGTTGGATGGTATTTTGTTTGTTTCTCCATACATAGATGCACAGAACATATTCTCACCGATTTCATAGTTCCAAACAAGAACTTACAGATAATCCGCCTTATGAATTCGTTGCATGCGTCATGCATGCAACTGCACATCCTGCTTCGTCAGTTTTCGGGTTATAGCAAACCATGGCTAAAACCAGACGATTCATTTTCATTTCTTTTTTCCAAGAAAACCGCACGTATTAGTTGGGCCATGCTTTTTATTCTCAACTTATAATTTATAAAAGGGAAGAGAGAGAGAGATAAGGGCGGAGATACAGAGAGAGAGGGTCCAAATTTACTGTGTCCGGGCGGAAAGCTGGAGGAGGTGGTTATGGCCACATGCTCTGCCATAAATGCAAGTGTTAGAGAGAGAGAGAGAGAGAGTGGATGAAGCCAAAGATGCAGGATTGATTGATCATGTGAGTGTGTGTTGATAGATTTATCATATGTGATTGCATGAACAGTGCATGTTGTCCCCCTTGGGTTGATCTCGTTGTCTCCTCCTTGCATTCACGTCCCATGCTTCACGGATCTCACTCCTCTCATTTTCTTTTTGTCCCTTGTCCTCGTGGCCACACCATGACCTTCTTCATCACTCCCATGTTATCCTTTTCTCTCTCTCCTTTTCCTTTCCCACCTCCTTTTTTTTTTGTGCGTATTTCTCTGATATCGACTGCCATGACAAAAATTTCGATCTTTACAAATAACGTTAACGTCATCAAAAAAAGTGCTATTGTCCAGAATTATTATAACTTGCGTAAGTTGTATTCTGCTAGTGGTGGTCCATACAGACCCATTTAAACGCGACGTGCGATTAAATTAAATACGTGCACATTATAAATGATTGTTTCTTTAGCATTGCCGGTCATGCTTGAAAATGCCCCTGTAAAGAGTCTTGGACCAGTCTTTCTTGCGAATAGTTTTGAGAATTCAAATGTTGTAGGCCAAAACAGTTCCAAGTCACTTCTCAGTGAAAAGTAATGTGGAAGCACATGAGACACTGTAGATTCAATTGGCATAGGCTAAGCAGAGAAAAACACATGTTAACATAGAGTCATATGAAGTCTGTCCCAGATCCAGCAATAGTGCACTCAGCGAGTGCTTGTACAAAATCATCACATCAGCATGACAAAGGGGTACTCTTGGCAACAAGCCACCCCCAACAACAGACCAATATCGAATTAGAAAAAGAGAGTAGAGACGGGGAAAAAATGATAAAACTTTCACTACCGCGTAACTGTTTCTCAATTGTCCTCGTCAGGGATGAGCAGGAGAACCTGTGAAACCTATCAAATCAGCACGAAGAACCTGAAAGGAACTTCTCACTTGGCGACATTAACCTCCATCTTGTAAGGCTCCCAGAAAGGGACCTTATTGCTGAAGAACCTCCCCGCCACCCTCGAGTCCAAGATCTTTAGGGCATCCTCTGACTTCATGCACCTGGGTGTCTTGTACTGGTTCACTGAGGACCCCTGTGACACACAATAGTCCATCAGTGCATCAAATGTCCCATGCCTCACCACCCTGATCTCTAATGCCCCAATGGACTTGTCCTTGGCCCGGCACCGCCGGTACACGTAGTCCAGCAACTCCTCGACCCTCGAGCAACACTCCTCCATGATCTCACCATCGAGCCCCATAAGCTCGCTGTTGATAATGTTGTTGCCCTTGGCCTTGACCTCCCAAAAGAGCACGTAGTGGCCCGGCAGCGACGACGTGTCAGGGTAGCTAGTGTACTCGGTCAGCAGGAACCCAAGTGGCTCCAGCAGCTTCTTCGCCTCCGTGACCGCCTTGAGCAGGTCCTCCTCACTGGTCTTGTCAGTGTCAATGCTCAGGACGACATTCTGCCGTTGCACAAAACGGAACTGGGGGGCATTGTTGTAGAATCCAGTCACCATTAGTATGTCGCCGACCCTATATCTGTACAGGCCTGTGGAAGAGATTTTTAGAGGCATTTTGAGAAAAATGTTGAATTTAACCGATTCTTTAGTTACAACAATCTTTGACTAATTCTCAAAGAACGGGGAGATTTTAGATCAAATTTATCGGAAGATTTTATGTGTTGCATGTGACCTTAGGACATGAATATGGGATTTCCAATGTAACAACCCATTAAGCTGGTGTTTTCAATGCTATATATCCTGTTCAAAGTTTGAAGTTCCCAAAACATGTGCATGTGCATGCTGGTTCAAAATTTGCACTCTTAGAGTAGCAAAAAAATATCATCCAACTGGGATCTTTGTAGACTTGTGCATTGCATTTAGCACATGCAAGGGTTGGGTTTAGAAGCCAGAAAGTGTTGTTGCACATTAATTCATGCTTTATGCTGTGTCCTGCATTAGATCAGCGAGGCTTTCAATGGTGACAGTTGTGGTGGTTAATTAAATTTGCACTACAAATGTATACCTACCAAATTAACGAAAAGTCAGAAATAGAAGCTGGCTAACTGAATAGGGACTTTAAGTCATTAATACTTTCAAACGAAGAAACAGATCTGAATAAAGAAAAGAACAAACCTGTAAAGGTTGTGACAATGAGCTCGTAATATTGACCGAGCTTCACATCCACGAGATCAACGGTCTCTTTTACGGAATGTGAACCAGAATTGCCGTTGCATTGAACCTCTTGAGTTGTTTTGCAGGGGCTTTTCTCCACGGGCAAGAACTCGAAGTAGGCCATGTTCGGTAGGAGGGTGTACGAGACATCCGAAGGCTTGCTCAGTGGATTGAAGTTGATCCCGAAGTAGCACTCCGAAGAGGCATACATTGTGGAGATCAGAGGGAGCCCACCACTGTAAAACTCCAGAGTTGGGATGTATTGGGCCATAGACCCTGTAACTATGACCTCAATGTACTTTGTTCTCGGCCAAATCTTCTTAATTATGCCTTCCCAAGATTCTCCTCCGCACTCTTTCTCGAATGAATTGGCTAAATCCGGATTGGGCATTCTGAGGATCGAGGAGACAGAGCTCCTGCAACCCGGGTCTGTGATCCAATCACTGATTTGACCTGTTCTAATGTTTGAACATAATTCTCTCCAAAAGTCTTCCAAGAACTTGATGGCCCTCAAAAAAGCGGATGCGAATACTGCTCCCACTCGGAGAACCTCGTCCCGTTGTACCAATCCACAAAGCAATTGGCAGTACATGCTTTGTTTGCTGTCGGAACACAAAATAGTCTCGTCAGGGCTAGTGTATACATTGTACCTGTTATAAGGCCTATTCCTGAAGTTGTCGCTCTTGTAGTAACTTGTCAAGACAGGTCTGGCCCTTAAATTAGAGGGAGTACTGATCTCCGGCTTGATAAAAAGAAGGTACATCCCCTTGCCTTGGTCCAACCCATCGACATACCTGAAAAATTAGCGGGAATATAGCACACCGTTTTGAATTAGGATTTCACTGTTACATTCAATTCCTTCCAAGAATTTGAGTCAGAAAAGAAAATATGACGATAGAATTATGGTACTTGTTCATCACAGGCACAAGGAGGTTGTAAAAGAATGTCTTTCGATCCAGGTCTTCTGCGGTTGAAGGCATCATTTTAGGCTGCCCACCTGAGGTTCCCGAGCTGTGAGAAAGACAAACATGCACAATACTTAGTTCAAGAAAATACGCTTCAGTAAAAGCCAAGAACAGATAACAGGAGAAAACTTGGTATACCTTGTCAATAGCTCAGTGATCGGCTGGAATGAAATAATCTCGGATTGTTCCCCATTGGCTATCCTCTCGATATATGGCTTGATGTCCTCATAATTCACCACGGGCACTTTCTTTTTGAACAGTTCCTTATCGACGGGGCCTTCCAGGAAGCCACTGAGGTACTCCGTCCGAGCATTCTGCATTAGGATCTCGTTCAACACCTGTCCCTGAATCTGATTTGCATCTGTGGTGAGATCCTCCAGAAGCTTCAGGCCGGCTTCGCTGTCGTTCGGGTCAAAGTTAAGCAACATCCTCTCGGCAAAATTGCTTTTCAGGCAGAACTCTAGTGGTGAGCACCTTTGGAATAACAGTTTGGCAAACTCCTACGATTCTGTCATTCCTGCGGTGTTTATAGTGAGGGTCCTGAAGAGCCACACTTTCGTTTTCGCAAAACTGAACTCAAAAGGCGACCTCACCAGCTGAAGCACAGCTTTTATAAGCTAACTTGTGAATTCTCTCATATTGAACAGTCACTTCTCTGCCTCTTTCCCTCTCTTTCTCTCTCTGTGTCGCTCTGTGTGAATTGGACCATGTTTCTGAGTAGCTGCTGATTGAGGGTTTTGAGAGAGGAAATGATTTAATATAACCACTTTCTTGATGGGATTTTTTGGAAGGTTTTACATAATTTCAGAAATGGAGGAGGAGAGAAGAAAAAGAAATATCCATCTGAAGCCAAGCAGATGCCACAATATGCTAATGCTAGGGGGGTGAAGAAGTAGAGAGGCTATGAAGGTCCTACACACGTGGCCTTGTCTGGTAAGCCGTGATTTAGATGCAACCCCATCATTGGTCAAAACCCCTACAAGTGCCTACTCTTTAGCCCAATAAGGACAAAAGACGTGCACTGGACAGTTTCAAGCCCAATAGTCATGCACTTGTTTTGTGTTTTTTTTTTTCTATTGAGATAAACTTGAAGAGCAAATAGAGTATTCGCTCATGCATGACTCCTTTGCTTGGTCTTCCCACTGACACAAAAAGTTAAGAAAAGGGCACGAAGAATTAGAAAAATGATTAATAATCAAAGATAAAAGCTGTGCTTTTTGTTGCACAAGAAATCCAAAATCCAAATGACCTCAAGAAGAGCAGAACACAGTTTATTCATATTGGCAATCATGGACGAACTTACCCTCATTTAGCAATCATTTCGAAAGACGGCATCTGTGAGTTGATCACAATTCCCCTACAAAATGATTGATCCTAATGAATCGTACGTTGGAATTTCGAAGAATCTCAATCTTTGATCGATTCGATTTCCTATGTGTTATCACAATGCTGTGTAATTGCTACACAAAATATCCTCTCATTTTCTAGCGCAATTCACATGCATGATGTGCATGATGTTACGGTACTTCTCTTCTTCCATGACCTAACTGAGATTTCAGTTATAGACAAAATGTGTCTTCAAACAAAATAGGACCTGTTTGGCTGATTCTCCAACAAACAAGCGACTGTCTGCAACAGTATGGAAGCTTCCAACTTTAGGTATGAGCCGGTACCCACTACGAAAGACTGTGTCCCTAAGAAAATGAAAGCAGTCTAGCTCTTGGCTTCACATCTTCTTGCTTAGTGTTAATAAACTCTCAAATCACCACTTGATTACTCATGAAAAACTCCTAGGAGAGCTTTCTTTAGCCCCTACTAATAGCAGAAAGCGACTTCCAAAGCACATAGCTGTCCATTGATTAAAATGCCCAATCTAAAAAAGGAAGAAGAAGAATATTATTCCTACTTATACTAATCTTTTTAGTTATGCAGAGCCCAAAACAATTTTTTTGTTGCTTTTTTAACCTTTTTTGGGGATCGTGACTTTTGTGAAGTCACCCTCACATGTTCACGGACTCACTATAGAATTACCTACCTTAAAGGGCAGATCAATGGTGTTATGGATATGCAATGTAACAATAAATATGATGCATTATGACAGCAATAAGCATTTCATATGTCAGATGTAGTTGGATTCTTCTGTGAGGAAAATCCCTTATGATCTTTTTAAGATGACAAAATAATCAAAAGTTACTAATGTAGTTAATTGTTGAGTAACCAAGAAAAAGATGCACAAGTCATTATGTTGGTGTTCTAATAGGATGCCTAAAAGATATGAGTTCTCCATCAATGTTGAACAAGGCATTAGGTGTCGAAGTGCCTATAAGCCGGAGGTACCTGAGTAGAAGATGAACAAGCCTATAACGAAGAGTTCAGTAAAGCTCGGAAGTATCATAGATAGGTGAGCAGCAAGGTAGAGCTACAATTGCCAATATGCTTGGAAAGATCAGAAGATATAAGCTAAAGTAAAGTTGATGTGTTTTGCCTATATTAATGATATCCGAATTATGAAGTGAAAGACTGATGTAAATTGGACGAACCTTTATGGAGGTGAACAAGTCACGAAGAATGAGAAGTTCGTGAAGACTTGCAAATACCATGCAAGATGAACAATTTACAGGATCCACATCATTATTGTACTCAAAGTGCCTAATCAGAAGCAGTTGGATATAACCAAGAAGTCTGTATAACTGAGCTTGATATCAACAAACTATTGTATAAGTTGGATATTAGCAAAGTAATGCGGGAACTGAATATAAGCAGAATACTGTTGAAGCTGGATATAAGCAGTGATCTAGCTAGAGTCTGATATCATCATATAACTGGAAAGCTAGATAATATAAGCAAAACACTTCCACTACTTACGACATGAATCTTGTTGCGACCTTCAAGATCATTATTTTAAGATATTTTATTTCATCCTTTGACAGCTCGTAATCTAGTATGGATTCCTTATTTAGTAGATTTTGATTGACAATCAATCTAAGGATTATCTATGCAAAACAAATCAAATTACACGAGATAAATTGATTGATTGATTGGCAATCATCTTGTAGGCAAGAAACATTCCATAGACGAGCTACTCTATTTTTGGAAACCAAACATTTGATTGTATGGGCGATCAAATCTATAAGAATTCTGATTGATCGACATCAACGGCTATATTGATCTACTCAACAATTGTCCAACAATCAGTTTGGAGATTGATCATCTTGAAGGGGTAGATTGGATGCTGAGGAGTATAAAAGGATATCAAAGTGCTGAAGATAAAAGATTGATAAAGAGTTCAAAAATCCAATTTTTTTGAGAGCTTTACATTTTTACATTGTCTTCTGAGAGCATTAAATTTGTAATATTTCCGAAAATGTTGGCAGTGTTATAGTTAGTGCTTAGGTGTGAGATAGTGAGATCTATCAATTTGGTAAAAGTAACACCAGTTTCAAGGAGGAGTGCTTGAGTATAAGCGGCACATTATACTATAATTTTAAGAAGATGTCTAGTGGAATCAACTTAGGAAACTGTTAGTATGGGAGAGTTAATGTAGGCTTACACCAAGTCGAACCACTATAAAGCTTTGAGTATATCGTTCTCTGTCTCTTTTCTTATATTCATTTTGTTACTTGATAGAAGAGCACCGCACTATTTGATGTAATCAGAACACATTCATATCAACACTTTATTTTACCTGGTCACATTTATATCACATTGGACACTTTTAATTCTGCATTCTTTTGACAAGTTTATTAAAATCACCTATTCACCCCTTCTAAGTGATAGTGTTAGCCAACATCAATAGGTATCAGATCCTAGTACTCGTTATTTTGAAGTGTTAACTTTTGAGCTAACAATTATTATGGCTAGTACTCTTGGATCAACTATTGTCGAAAGATAAAGTAACACCAAAACTCCTTACTTTGATGGGAAGGACTATGATATCTAGAAGAATGAAATAAAAGATCTCATCAGATCCACAAATCCTTTCATGTGGGATGTGCTACAAAATGGAGTGAATGTGATGCTCACAAGAACACGCAAACCTACATCCTCGAGGATAGGAGAAACAAATCAGAACACAAATCATACACCTACAATTATTCTAATGGAGTTGGCCAGAAGAGAAGCCTTAGATGCTATATCTTTACCTCGCATTATCTCTTTTTTAAGTATAATCGTGTTTCTTTATGTGAAACAAAGACAAACATTTTTCCCAGCAAATATGAATCATTCAAAATGAAGCCAAACGAATCAATTATTGATATGTCCAACAAATTCACTGATATCATCAATGGAGTTGCGTATCAAGGGAAGCTAATCTCATATGAAAAGAAATTAAACAAGTTTATGCTAGGACTCTCAAAGGAATGAAATAACAATAAAACTTCCATTTGAGAAACACAGAGGATTATGCCTCTCACTAACGATGAATTCATTGGGACTCTCATGTCATGCAAAGCTGAACGTATGAATGATGAGGAAGATCATGAAGGTAAGAAGTCAATTACTTTGATATCTAACATTCATGATTCAAGTGACACGGATTCTAAAGAAGATAAAGAAAATGATGAAGATGTGGCTCAAATGGTAAAGAAGTTCATAAACATGGTCAGAAAAGGAAGAAATTTCAAGGGGGAAAAACAGAGCAAGGAACAAGGAGAAAGAAGATTCTCCAGGAACAAAGAAGAAGATTCAAAATTAGAGGAAGATAACAAGTAAAAAAAGAAAAAGAAAAATAGAATTTGGTATGGAATGTATGTTTTTCAATTCTCAATATGGTTTGAGTACACACTTTAATTACTTATAAATTCTCGTTGTACTTGATAATTGATATATCCACTTTGTAATTTGTTTAAATTAGACTTTCTCTTGATATAGCATGTTGTATTGATGTACATCGTTGGTTAAGCTAGAAATATCTTTTTGGATATAAGTCTAATTCATTTTGATGGGTCTTGAGACGAGTTTTTTTTATATTTTAAAGAGTTGGTTGATATTATTTAGGAAAAAAATAATTCAAATTATTTGACAGATTTTATACTCTTGTCATGCATTGTAAAGTCAGAATTTTATTTAAAGATATAATATATGTTTATGCATATTATTAGAATGATAATATTTCTTTATATGCCATAAGATTATGGAAGAATCTTTTGATATCTATGAAGATTTCCTATTTTGTGTCTAACAAAAAGAAAGGATCTTCCTTACCCAAAAAAAAAAAAAAGAAAGGATCCAAATACATGGATACCAAAAAGGAAATGAGTTTATTGTAGGCAATTATACAAAGGAAGCTTGATTGCGAATCTACACAAATCATGTTGCAATCAAAGAAGGATCTCAAGTGAGGAATATTTTCTAAAAAAGAAAGGTATATGTTGCACATGCATATTGGGATACGATATGGTAATATTTGCTTCCATGTGTATAAGATATTGCATAGATTTAATGCTTGAAACATTTACATTATTTTTGCGAAATACGTCTGTAATATGAATTTGAGATGTTTTTTAAGAAAAATCTCCTTGATTTTGAAAGCAATCATTGCATCCTTTTATATATTTGGATACACTTATTATAATTAGCAATTTTGATTTGCAAATTGGAGGAGGGTATGTACGTGAAATACTCCTTATTATTACAAAGATTATTATCTATTCTACAAGAATTCGCAAGTGGTAAAAGACTCTTTCCCTATGTAGTTTGGAAAGTTTGATCTGAAAATTGGAGAATTGCACTATATTCGAAGGATAGAAAATTCTCCTCTTTGTACAAAATTCTCGTGAATTATTGAAGGTATCTCAAAATATACTGAGCAAGCCCTTAATTCATCGTATGAAAGGTTGAGCAGCTTCTTACTAAAATATTTGATATTCTTATAGAGGCTATTCAATTTAGTTATTCTAAAGCAAATGTATATGACATGAGACATGATATATGTAAATTTCTACAATAAGTTTGTTGAGTCTACATTCTAGATGAGCTTGATTGAAGAAAAAAAATTTCTTTCTCGAATTTCAAAAAGCAAATAAATGATGTGGATGTTGTTGCTACAAAGAAAATAAATGAAAAAATTATGTTCAACACGCACAAGCTGTGATAAAAGCTATTCACAAAAAACTATCATGAATATAGGGGGAGAAAAAAAAAGGTGAAGAGGAAACATGGACAAATGCAAAAGAAATGAGGGAGAATCATATCAAAGAAGCAATAAATTGAAAGAGAACATAAATCAAGTATGGGAAAATCCTGCTAAAGTTGAGTTAATTTCTACCTAATCTTAATTACTATTTTTACAATGGAAGAAAAGGTAAATGTGTGTTAGAACTTGCTAAGTTCTACATAATCCAATTAGTCCATCTTCTATTTTCCTTCTTTTTTGTTATTAACAAATCTCTTATTTATATTATCGTTCTATTAACAAAAAGGTCGTGAAATTTATTATTTTTATCCGTGCTCTTGAATATATTTTTGCTCATGTATATGATATTTGATTCTAGAAAACATGAGCTATATTACATATTTTTTATGTTCGCCTAAGTATGCAGAAGATGTTGTATCTAAAAATTGTGTTTCATGCCTCATATTTTTCCAAAGATATTATGTGAACAAGAGGTGAATTGCATATTCTCTACATAATACCCTTTTCATTGTTATTTCTTTTTTATTATGACAAAAAGGGGGAAAGAATATAAATCTACATGTGTTGAATTAGTCGTATTTTTATATTTATTTGGTGCATAATGTTGAGCTCTGATTATATTTCCATAAATTGTTATGCTCAACATATTTATCTGCTATCACCAGATAACATTATTTGAATATCTTAAAATTTGGAGTTTGTGTTATGTGCTTATTATGCCTTGATCTGAAATCCTAGTTATTGCAAGATACGCAAATTTATCTTTATCTTTTGAAGCACACATTCAATATCTTTGAAAGCGTGATTACACATCTACATATTCAGATATCGGTTTGTCATAATTATAAAGGGGAAGAATTTTATGATGTTTTGAAAATGACAAAATAATCAAAAGCTACTAATGTGTTTAATGGTTGAGTTACCAAGTGAAAGATGCATAAGCCATTATGCAAACGTTGTTCGAATGGGATGGCTAAAAGTTATGAGTTATCTATCAATGATGAATAAGGCATTGGGTGTAGAGGTGTTTGCAAGCTGGAGATATATAAGTAGAAGGTAAACATGCCTAGAATGAGAAGCTCAGTAAAGCTTGAAGACACCATGGATAGGTGAATAGTGAGGTAGAGCTACGATTGCCAATATCCTTGGAAGGACCATAAGATAAAAGTTAGAGTGAAATTGATGTACATTGCCAATATCAAAGGTATCCGAAGTATGAAGTGAAGGATAACAAAAACTAGACAGACCTTTATGGAGATGAGGAAGTCATGAAGAACGAGAAGTTCGTGTGGACTTGGGACACCAGACTAAGTGAATAGTCTACAGGATCTACATTACTATCTTACTCAAAGTGTCTAATGGGAAGCCGTTGGATATAATCAGGATGCTTGATATAAGCGAGCTTGATATCAGCAAATTACTACGTAAGTAGGATATCATCATAGTACTACGAGAATTGAATATTAGCAGAATATTGTTGAAGCTGGATATAAGCAGAAGCCTCGCAAGAGTCTAATATCATCTAATTATTTTAAAGGTGGATAATAAAGCAGAACACTTACACTACGTGGGACATGAACTTATCACGAACTTCAAGATTATTATTTTGAGATATTTTATCTCATCCCGTAACAATTTGTGATTTGGTATAGATTCCTTATTTAATAATTGGCTAAAATATTATTTTTGCTAAACAATTTCAAGCATATTCATGTCTATCATAAGCTAAACTATAACCATATGTTCTATGTTAAATAATACGCAAAATGATCATTTTAAAAAGCTTGCAAAACTATCATGTGTTTCCTCTAACCTTTCTTTTTCTTTTTAGATAGAAATCAGGTGGTGTGAAGGTCAGATTTTGCACCCTCAGATTGATCCGCCTTTTCAGGTGATCTTAAGAGTGCAATCCCCACATACATGCCCACGTACGCATGTACGTGGAAAAATTGTCCAATTAGTTTTAAACCTTTCATGCAGACATCAATTTACTCCTAAACTGGAATTTAGTCTTAAACATTTGTGTGAAATATCGATAAAGTTCTTTAGCCAATTTTCACATGAAATCGCTGACAAGGCGGTGTGCCACATATAACAAACGATGATTGGACTGCCACATCAGCAATTTCCAATGAAAATTGATCGGAATGACTATATTGAAATTTCACGCAAATGTGTAAAACTAAATTTAAAAAATTGAAATTTAGGACTGAATATAATAAGTTTAGGATTGATTGAGTAATTTTTCACATATATGTGGGCACAAGGACACTATTGATGCCATAACTTGTGTATGGCGATCACTTTGGTGCCATAACTTTTTTTTCGGATCACTTTGGTGCTAAAATCGGAAAAAATAGATCACTTCGGTGACTCCGGCCAAAAAGCTGACGTGGCATTTATATTTTTTTAAAAAATAATTTAACTTGTACACGTGAAAATTATATGGCTTTTTTTGAATTTTATTTTTCTTTTTTTTATTTCTTTTTCTTCTCCGGCGAGACTACCCTCGCCTGGGCGAGCGAGGGTCGCCCTCACCCGACACCGGCGAGGACGGCCCTTGCCCGATGCCGGCGAGGGCGGCCCGACGCCGGCGAGGGCGGCCCTCGCCTGGGCGAGCGAGGGTCGCCCTCGCCCGACGCCGGCGAGGGCGGCCCTCGCCTGGGCAAGCGAGGGTCGCCCTCGCCAGACCCTCGCCGGTGTCAGGGTCGGGCGGGCCTCGCCTGGGCCGGCGAGGGAAGCCCTCGCCTGAGTCGGGCGAGGGTCGTCCTCGCCGGCGTCGGGCGAGGGCGACCCTCGCTCGCCCAGGCGAGGGCCGCCCTCGCCGGCGTCGGGCGAGGGCCGCCCTCGCCAGCGTCGGGCGAGGGCGACCCTCGCCCGCCCAGGCGAGGGCAGTCTCGCCGGACGCCGGCGAGGGCAGCCCTCGCCCGACGCCGGCGAGGGCCCTCGCCGGAGAAGAAGAAAAAAAATTAAAATTTTATGTGTTATTTTCCTTTTTTTTATTATTTTAATATAATATAATTTTTATTTTTTAAAAAAAAATATACGTCAGCATTAAATTTTATTTTTAATGCTAACTGGACCTCTCCGGCGAGCCATGGACCTCTCCGGCGAACCATGTCAACACCACGTAGAATTTCCGGCGAGCCACGTCAACGTTGGCACCAAAGTGATCGTTTTTCAAAAAAGTTAGCACTAAAGTGATTCGAAAAAAAGTTATGGCACCAAAGTGATCGCCGTACACAAGTTATGGCACCAATAGTGTCCTTCTGCCCATATATGTGTATGCATTTTTAGGTGATTGAAAGTCAATTTGAGTTTGTTTTAGTATATTATAGATATACGACTTTTCATAATTGTTAATTATCACAACATGTTTCCCTATGGTGAGGTACCTTCTCACTTGTTAGTGCAGGACAGCCATCGCTGATGACTTACCCACCTTACAATTTTATCTTGCTTTGCATTTTGTTACTTGTCATGTTAAATTTAGATCTTCCTCACCACATTAATAGTAATTTATTTTCATTCAGAAAAGTTCGATTAGAGTTGATTAAATACATGAACTGACCAACTTAATTTCATAATTAAATAATTAAGATCCACGTTGTCTCGGGAAACCTTTATATCCTTAACATAATTTTCTCATATACTGTTAAAGAGAGGGACAGAAGCAGCTTTTACTTTTCACATGGTTTCTTTTTGTAATTGTTTTCGTTGCTACATTGGATAAAGTGGGAAGACTGGCGTGCACGAGCCCAAGAAAGAGGACAAAGAACAAGAGGTGTCATGCAAGTGAACCGTGTGTCTTTTCGAGGACCCTGCTTTGGGATCACGAGCATTATAATTGGAAGCAGACCAGTCGAAACCTAAATTAAAGGGGTTAAAAACCAAGAAAATCCAACTAAAACACATGTTGTTTTGTGAATTCGAGACTACTGGTCAAACGAAGAAAAAGCAAGGAAAAAAAAAACAACAACAATAATAATAATAATAAAATTGTTGAGTGCATGCATGAGAAGCTTGATACATTTACTTGGGGAGATCGCTAATAGGGAAGCAAAGTCCGAACTCGTCAATATATCAAGTTGGCTTCACATTCACTCAAAAGTTTAAATCAATTTTACTGTTGTGGGACTTTCTAACACAAGTCACACATGTATGCATTAACAATTTCTCTCCCATGTGAGCTTAGTATTAGATTTGTCCTCCCTCTATTCAAGTATTTTTTTTTTGTATTAAGATATCTCAACTTGAGTCTTTAACACGGTTTTCAAGCAGTGAACATTGTTGATCTCCTCCTCACATGTGAACTCAGTATTAGTTTTGATTCCCTTTAATTCATGTATCTTTCTGCATCAACATATCTCAACATGAATTTCCAAGCCTAGCTCGGGACTGCGTTGATATAACACAACATCCACTGCTCATAAACCACTCCCTTCATGTGTGAGCTCGATGTTGTGGATCTCCCACTCAAGTTTGAGCTTAGTGTTAGCTAAGCTCCCCGTCAATTCATGTATCTTTCTGCATCAACATATCTCAACTTGAATCTTTAACGCCTAACTCAGGACCGCATTGTTACACCACAAAGTCCACCACTCGAAATCGAGCTGGGCACGAGATTCATTTTTTGAGATATTTACCAAACACCGGAAAAGATTGGAGACCAACCAGTCTACCATCTGCTCTAATATCATTTGTTGGAAGCGCACGACAGAAGTCTGATATCTTCACCCGAGGAGATTGTCAAGAGGAAGTCAAAGTACAAGCTTGTTAATATATCTAGTTGGATCCACTTTCACTAAAAAATTTAAATCAATGAATTATGAGCCAACTAGAATATACTAACTATTTCATTCCACATCAATTCTCCAATGCGAGACTTTTTAATACAACATATACACGTGCACCTCAACAACAACAATCATAATAATAAAGAACAAGAATAAAGTTTAGGGCCTATAGGCTTTTTGGGTGTGACACGCCAGGTAACATAAGGAGTATGAGGACAAAATATGAGCACCATTTTGAGCTTAGCTTTAATTTGTATTTTTTGAACTTTTTATATTGGAATTATTAGACCTTTACAGCTTTTTTTTTGTCTTCTATCTCTTTGGAGTGATCATAGCGGTTTTTAAAGAATGGTGCGGATTTTATATTGAATATGCTAGCACTTCACATCATAGGAAAGCCTGAAGCATAGGAACCAAGAATGTGTGTGAAGGTTTTTCTTTCCTGTCACACTACCTTTGTAATAGAGATGTTCGTGGGTGGGTGATTAAAAGTATTGCGCAGCCGTTACACCTAAAACTTTTAGAGTAGTAGAGGACGGTGCCGAATAATCTCTTCACGTGAATACTGGTTGGGTGTGCGTGGTTCCATCAAGTAATATCATAGTCGATGATAGATATATTTTCTTTCAATATTTACTGGTATTTGATGAATATCTCCAGAAAAAAAATTTGTGAGTTGTCACCATTACCTCCACGACAATCGCCATCTCGGTTCTGTTTGACAGAACAAACCTTATTAAGGTCATTAATACAAGTCGAAGGTATGGACTTAACCGATTCATTTGGCTTGCAGGATGTTTCATGATCCTCCAAATAGCTGGACTTCTGTGCTCGTGGTCTTGGCTAATGAAAAAAATTGATAGCAGAGAAATAACACAAGAAGATTAAACGGTTCAGCCATTGGCCTACGTTTACAGGCAAAGCAGGAGCAGAAATTCACTAATACAAAATCCGGAGTATAATAAAAAGGAGAGAAGTCTTAAGACTCCAACCTCCAAATCTAATTAATCTTTGCTTGTCTATCGCTCTTGACTCAGATGTCGCTTATTCACGAGCAATCGTCTTTTCTACTACATTTCACAGTGTTTCTTCAAGTCGCGTTGTGCATATTTTCCGCTGTAATCCAGCTACCTTTCTTCTATTTACGAGGCCTACAGAGGTTGAGTTGGCCTATTGTGCCCTCTAGCTGATATGGCATACATTGATATTCTCAAGTCACAATTAACCTGATGTGCTTATCATGTTTACTCCATGCACTCACTCCTTGAACATCCTGTCGAGAAAAGGGGAAAAGAGAAATCTCTCTTCTTGGTTGTGAAGCAAAGTAGTATGTCCTATCCAAGGACTATCTATGTAACTATGTCAACAAATCTAAGCTTCAAGAATCAGAAAGGTTAGCCCACAGAAAAGACAAGCCAGTCCTTGGTAATTGCAAACTATAGCTTCAAAAGTTTCTTTCATGTGCAAGTGACCATGCCTTCATCTTTGAGTTGAACCTAAATCTTGAAAGCTGTCTTAAATCATGTAAAAAACAACCTGAAGTTATATTATCTTACACCAAGACAAACCTCTCTTGAACGTTCGCAGAAAAAGATAGAGCTTATGAAATTGCATGATGTAAGAGAAATTTATATTGCTCATGATACACTGGAATAGTCGCTAGTTTTTTTTCACTTTGATACGATGCAAGCAATAATGTTTGGTTAGTCGGTAATGGAGATATGGTGCCCAACGCAACATAGTTGATTCCTTGTTTACATCGCTCGAAAGATCTTGTCAACCTCGGTAAAATTAGTATGGGATCCCAATCCGTAAAACGACCCATGAATAAGTAAATTTGTTTGGTTTGAATGCAATCATGAACGGGACAAATTAAAATGGGTTAAGCTTGTCTAGACATGAAAAAATGAAATGCGCCATGCATGGGCGACCTTCATAAACAACTCAACAAATCTAGCTACTTTCAATTGAAAAGATAGCCTTTACTAGATTTAGCTTGAAAATTTTACATGCATTTTACACCGTTTACTCACAATTAAAAACATTTGATCATTTCTCATTCCTAGTAAACATGCAGGGGTTCGAATTAGATAGATCTGCATAATGCAAGATTATTCCACGCAACTTATATTGCCCATATCACAAAATGTAACATAAATTGTTGAGTAGATAAAAGAAGCAGCAACAAGATGAGGTTTGCATACGTGACTGATCTGCATGGCTACGAGATCACTGGGTATGCACTAGAATAATGAAAAAATAAAATAGAAAAAAAGGGTTTTTGGTAGGCGCACACTGAAGAATTAACTAATCACGGGTCTTATTGATTATCGATAGTAAGACACGTATGTTGGGATTTGCTAGATTTGGTTGACCATAGATCGGAAAAACAAAGGGAGGGATGGTGTCACGCGAGGGAACAGGAGCCCTTGAGAAGGGGAGGGGAATAGGAGCGAAACAAGGGAGGGAAGGGTCGAGGTGCCATGGCTTGATCCTCGTGTGTGGATACCTTTTGGCTTCCCTCATGCTTTGACTTTCCCATTCTAAAAAGTTTCCCAAAATCGGGTTCCCTATTTAAATGCTCCTAGTTCTTGCCCTTGTATCGTGCGTTTTGTATTCTATCAAGTGCAAGTTGGGAGAGAAGAATAGAGAAATGTTGGCCCTTAAATTATTTAATTTATTAATCATTTCCATTCAATGCGTTCAAAAGTTAAGAAAATATATTTCATTTCTTAACACTTCGTCTCGCGGGAATACCAATTTGATGATCAAGACCTTACGGGATGGATCCTAATGTGCAGGACCGTAGGCAAAGGATTATTGAAGTTTAATGTATATGAATAAGGAAATCAATAAATAAGTGAATGATAATGTTTTTCGCTGACCTGATTGGAGGAAATTTCGTCCAAGCTACAGTTTCAATTTGTAGGTTACGTGAGTTATGTGATCTACATGTGAACATAAAATGAATAAAACACACAATCAAAAAAGACAGAAAAAAAAATCCTAAAACCTAACCAGGACACTACACACGAAATCCGCATCCTCACTCTCTCCCTCTCTCACATTTGCATTGTTGCCGCCACATCATTGCGCCGCCACCGTCAATAGCCCTCTCACCCTTGAGTCTCTATCTCTCTCTTGCTCGGGGTTGGATCAAGAAGGCTTAAAAGCCGCCACGACCTTGGTTTCCGCCAATTTGAGGTCACACAAGGTCCAGTGGGGGCCTGTAGAGGAGGAGGGGCGAAGCAGGGGCTCTCGGCAATGTTACGATTCAATGCACAACCAAAAGGAAATAGAGAGTAAAAAAGAGCAAAGTAAATCAAGACACGATGTGTTTATCTTAGTTCACATTTAAACTAGAGTCACGTCCAATAGAGAATTCTATTATAATTAGCACATCGCACATCTCTATTACATCTCTGTGCTTTTCTATCGGAGAGTAGTATGAATCACACCTCAGCAAGCGGCACGGTGAAGGCTCGTTGGCTTAGCGATGGCAGTTTGTAGGCTCGACAACGGTGATCCACGGGCTCAGCCAATGGATGCGGCTTGGGCTTGGTGGCATCGGCGGTGCAGCCGCGACGTGAATGGCCACTCCACAAGTTGCAAGAGTAGAGGGCAAGCTAGGAAGGGTGGAAGAGAGAGAAAAAGAAGAGAGAACGCCTTCTTGTCTGAGTTTGGTCACCTCATTAAGTGTATGGAAAAACCCACCAATCAAAGTCTGAGTTGGAGGAAACATAACCAAAGATGAAAGGAAATTCAAAATTGATTGTGCAACCATTTATTCCAAAATGCTTATACTATTAGAATGCGACGTGCCTTCACATTCATGGAGAAAATTGGAATATATATGCCCAGCTTAACTGCATGAACACAATTGTCATTCATGAACAGATTTAATGTAGACGCAGATACATCTCGCTCGTGGTTGCTGAAGTTTGGTCCAAATAGACACTATGAACGGGACAAAAAGCTCTTCGTGACCCAAAGGGAAAAGAGCAGGAAAGGAAAGCTCTAGGCCATGTATTAATTAATACTTGTTGGTTGGTGATTAAGTTGTCAAGATGGACATGGGAGAGGAAAAAGAGATGTGATGTGGGTTAGGGAAGGAGAGTGGTAGTAGGGATAGCATGAGTAGGTTTGACCCCGAAGTACGTGGGCAATGCATACACATTGTTTGGTTGGGTTGACATCGCGCCTGCCTATTGTGGGATTAGAAGCCCTATGTGTCTTAGGCTCTAAGACAACTTCATGAGGGGCTAGAGCTCTTTGTCTCAAGTGAGTTAGTCTCGAATTTCAGTACCAATGACTTAGGCCAAATCCGTATCGGTGTTGTCGAGAAAAACCCTTATCAGACATCTTTTAATAAAAACTTATAAAGACATATTATAATAAAAAAGAATAAAATAAATTAATCATATGGTTGAATTGTACTATGTAGAAGTTAAATGTTAATGCGCAGCGGGGCGGGGGCTCCCAACCGTGAATATTAAAGAGCTTTGGAGCACTTAGGTAAGCTGACATATAAAGTCAAAGTAAGACCAGAAACTGGGTTGGGAAAAGGTTGACTCTGGAGCTTCCGGGAGAACGTTTTGTAGTTCAGAAATTGTCCCATCAGTCTTAAATTAATTATATGGATATCAATTTAGTTTTAAATTTTTCAGTTTTACTAATTCAGTCATAAACATTTTCGCAAAGTTCCAATATAGTTATTTTAATCAATTTTCACAAAAAATAGCTGACATGGCAGTGTGCCACTTAGGATGGCTGATAATGATTGGACTGTCACGTCAATGATTTCCGACAAAAATTGATCGAAAGGATTGCATTGGAATTTCACGTAAAGGTATACTACTAAATTAGCAAAATTAAAAAGTTTAAGATTGGATTAGTATTTATACATTGAGTTTAGGACTAATTGGGCAATTTTCCATTCAATAGCACATTCATGAAGATCATCAAAAGCTTTTCTAAGAACTTAAACTTTGCTCTCATGCTTATACTCAAGAACAAAACTGAGTGTGGACTCTCATAATGCTCAAATAGTGTCACGGTGTGATTTGTAATATGTGTGAGTATACTTAATTTAGAGATGAGTTCTGGAACTCATATAGCGGTTGCGCAACTTCTGGCTCGAAGTTACATGTCTTGTACACAGTTGTAGACAAATGCTCGAGCATATACAGTGGGTTACAGCTTTGCTGGGCTGCTAATGCTAGAGAAATCGGACGAACACCAAAGGAGCGCTGAACCACCATACATCTTCTTTGCAAGATTTGTTAGGCCCTTCTCATTCACTAGTACAAGTACTCATGATGCTATTTATTATGGAACAGTGGACGGTTACGCAAAAGAAGTGTGCAAAGCATGTACTTTATTGCTTGCACGCCTAATTCTTTGGTTTGAACTTTTTTTTTTGTCAAGTTAGCATCGTAATCGTGCGTAGCGCTATTCTTTTTATTGGGTAAGTTTAGTTTTCTTAATCAACTAAAGAGAAATGGAGGACAAGATCCATTTGCAATCCCCAATTACTTGCACGCGTTATTGTCGATATTGTTCTCTATTCTTCTAATCTGCATGTAAAAACTACAGTGACTCATTGTATCTACAAACTACATACAAACTTGGCATCTGAATTGTTAATGTATAACACATTACTTGACTATGAACTTTATACTCTTTATATATATTTGATCTCATTCCACTTATAAAATTTAACTTTTTAGGTTGGACACTTTCTAACATAGTATCGAAACTAGGTTCTGCCTCGATTTATTACGCATGTACCCCCTCGTCCCCGGCGTATACGTCAAATTTCACAAGTCGTTTGTATCTCACATCGCTTGTTTATGGGATTTATATGCTTTATTGATTTAGATATTCTAATATGAGCATAATCCAGGCAGAGCAGGTCCATGTGCGATTCACGACTATATATGTGGACATTGGTTTCTATAGACTAAGACAAGTTATAAAAATCCTGAAGTTGGACTCCATGCATGGCTTGTTCACATTGCTTCCCAGCCATTCTCTCGTTGAGATCCGACAACATCTCATGTTCAGAACTTCACTTTGGCTCTTCCCCAACCCCAATAGGGCGTCGTCGCTATTGCCCTTTAATTAATTGCGGGCACATCCTCCACTCTTTTTGTCTCTTTCTAGTAAGTGGTGGGGGAAAAAAAACATTTGTTCATGGGTTGCTTGGTTACTAATTAAATCATGTTTGTCGGGTAAGCCGATAGTAATCGCACGTTAATCCAACACTAGGCGCCATCCCAACTGGTCCCCAAGGCTTCAAATTGAGTTTAGTGGTCCAGGTCGATCTGAACAGGAACTGCTCACACTTATCCATGGATATAACTTAATTAATCGTCACCATGTAGTTTAATTACCTAATCATATGCCGGTAGGCAAGAGAGCTGGCTCCAAGTTGACGCTGGACCACGAGAAACTTTTCTTTAATTAAGGTTTTAATGAGCGGTGTTGACATCGTTTTCTTAAACGGGAGACTCACAAGATCCAAGAACGTAATATTAAACGGATAAATTTTTTTTTTTTAAAAAGGGTAAGTCAAGTTGGTGAAGTGACGAGGGAAAATTGTCCAAAAAATCTTTAAATTTATTATACTTTTTTGCAAATTCGATCTTAAACTTTTTAATTTTGTCAATTGAAACCTAAAACTTTTTCACATTTTGCCAATTGAGTCCATCCAGCTAATTTTTATTGGAAATTGTTGACATAAATGCTAATCGTCCTAAGTGACACGGCCGATACTGACGTGGACAATCTTCAATAATTTTTTTAATATTTTTTTCAAATTTTGTGTTAGTTTTATGTCTTCTTTTCTTTTCTTAGTTTTTTTTTCCTCCGTTCTTCTTCCTTTAATCGGTTGTCGGGCTTGGGTGATGGCTGGTAATCAACCAAAGGAAACAACTGACGCGGGCGACCGCCATTGGGATCTCACTAGATGCCAGCGAGGGTCGCCCTAGCCGAAGGCCAACAAGAGTCACCTAGACAACTTCGGGCAAGGCCGACCCTCGTTGGCCTATGGCGAGGGCAGCTTCACTAGCTTCGGTGAGGATGACCTCGCCTGAGGCCAGCGAGCATCACCCTCACCAGTGGTTGCCTTTGGTCAGTCGCTAGCCATTGCTTAGGCTCGGCGACTAGCCGGAGGAAGAAAAAGGGAGGAAAAAAAATAAAAAGAATAAATAAATAATTTCAAAAAATATTTAAATATTATTAAATATTGTCCACGTCAGCGCCAACCGTGACACATAGGATGGCCGGCATCTATGTCAGTAATTTCCGGCTAAAATTAGCCAAGTGAACTTAATTAGCAAAACATGCAAAAATTTATAACTCAATTGGCAAAATTAAAAAATTTAGGACTCAATTGGCAAAGGTATAATAAGCTTAGGACTTTTTGGATAATTTTCCTAAGTGACGAAGTTTATCTGTAGCTGATTTTCTTCTAGTGCAAAAGATGGGGAAAAATTCCTATGAGAAGGGTCACATGACATTTGAGAAGGCCATTTGTAAATGAATAGGCAGGCCGGTGAAGAAAATATGGGCCTTTAGAGTCGGATCATTCGACTTTTACCGCAATTACTCCGATGCACTAAACTTTCAGTTCTCTCACAGTGGATGGCTGGATGCAATGACCGGAATCAAATTAATCTTCTGTCGAAACGCAGATTTGCCTAAAGCGGGACCGATATTATGAGCGCCACGTGGCCACCACTTCAGCATAAATTGGTGGAACCAATTCACAGATTTATGACTCAATTACATTATGTACATAAGGTTTAAGACTCGTGGTGCGACTTTCCCGTATTTGCATGATCCAATTCTTTTCTCAATGAAGAAGATACCTTCAAAGTTTGTGAATCCATCACCGCGCTATTTTTCCGCTTACCTTGCGATTTAGGATGCACTCAAGGAAGGAAATCGTTGCTTTGATGTTGTGGGCGTCCTAAGAAGTTCATTCTAAATGTTGTGACGGTGAGATTGGTCGTGTTAGCAGAGAGTTCATCACATTCGAAGGCACTTCATGTAAATAGCTTCTGGCGATGGTTTCCCATTTTCTAGTTCAATGTCTGATCCCCATCTGCACGAGTGGTGGTTCAGCATTTTGGACATTGACCGATGCTTGTATGGCATCACATGGCAATGCGAGAGCGAGAGAGAGAGAGAGTCCGGTGGATGTCGTAGGTTCGACTCGTGCAACAATCCACCCCTTGCCTCCGCCGCAAATAAGGTTGCGAGGCTGCCGCGACCACAGTAGCACGTCTTCGGCCTAGACTGAGGGTTTGATTCTTCTGTCGTGGGCTGAGGTCGTGACTCGGCTCACTCAGTCGGTGAGGTCACCCGTGCTTTCATCGAATGGTCTCGATTCGCATACTACCGAACGTGAGAATTGTTGAGTTTTCCGATCCCATATTGGACGGGCATGATTCAATGACTGGATAGCATTGCTTTCCAACGGAGACTAGATTTTATCTTCATCGGACTCCGTTGTGATCACGTTCGTGAAGGAAATCCAATTTCGTCGCCATAGACAAAACCTAGGGCGACAAATTACCACTTTCGTCGCCAAAGGACTAATCTGGTATGCTCTAATGCGATGAAGCTTAAACTTTGGCACTCTTGGTTGGCGAATGACGGCAAAATATTAGTTTCACCGGGTCTGATAAGCTTCTGATCTAATCAACTTTTGATTTCGCTGCCATTGCATTGAGTAACAGCGACGAAATAAAAGTACAGTCGCATTTGCTCAACCCAAACATGACGAAACCAATGTCTCGTCGCGATGCAACTGATATTTCGTCTCAATGAAGTCGATCAATGGCAAAGGAATCTGTGTTCGATTTCGATTGGTCTCTCAATGACGACAGGAATTCATATTTCATCGCCATTCCTTGGTGTATGGCGATGTAGTTTGTTTCCATCGCAGTGAGATATTGACCGTGACGAAACTAATTTCGTCGCCAGAAGATTTCATCTGCATAACCTTAATTTCTTGTAACGAAAGTTGGCGGACGAATTGGATGCCCCATTGACCCAAATAAGCGTATACATTCGTCAGAGGAAGAATCAGTAAGAACAGGGTTCCTTTCCTGGATTTGATTTGATCAGAACCGATTGAGCTGATGTAGTGAGCTTCTGCATGTGCATACCTGGAGAGGCAGACAAAGCAATGGCAGACTATAATATCCCTATATCTTGAAGCATGGAATACCTAAGACAAACAGGTGGATTTAAGATACGATCGAGTCGAGCTCAGGGAAGACTAAAGTCGAAGGGTCGCCTTCGAATCGTGCTGCACTGCGATCTTGCTTAGTGCATTCAGCCTAGACTCGTCTAGATTCCCGCCTATGATAAGTTTTATGACTTAATTTAGTGAGTAAGCTCTTATATTGTTGCAACATAAGGCAAGAGGCACCATTTAATCAAAAGGAAGCAAATTAAAATATGATCGAAAGCACAAGGATTTTATAGCATTTCAACAAATTATTTACAAGCTTTCCCATCAATACTTCAACACTATTAAAACCTTAGAAAAATTAAGAAACTATTATAGGAGAGTTTATATATGGCAAATTTTGTGCCTTTAGAATGGATTTAGGCGTGTATCACGTTAAGTAAAAGTCCAATTATAAGAGACACGAACTTTAAAAGAAGAACAGGTAAGAGATAAAAGTCACTCCAAATAAAGTCGGATGTTCTTTTGTCATAACTTAAACAAAATTATGCATCCAACATGAAACATAAGCATACAGAGATCTTAGTTTGATATTGAACCATTCTAGCAAACAGAGTCTTGTAATGGTCTCTTTGAATAATTGGATAGAAATGTATTTTACTTTGCTTTCATTGGTCAAACGAGGCTGACTTGTGGGCGATCAGAGGAGATTATTGGGCAGAAGTATAGTCAATTGTTCTTGACCGTTCTCTTAAAATTTGCTCATCAAACATACTATTTCCATAAAGGTATGAAAAATAATAGAACATACTGAAAACTTAACAAGAAGTTATTGTTTACTTCCATGTGACTTGTGAGTTAAGTTACAAAGTCTCAAGTTTAAATCATATTGAGGACCACCTTATTTAGGATAATTCATAAATGCAATGGCAGATCGAGAAATTGACTTTAGATTCAGGCGAGACAAAGATTATTCATTAAATAACATTTATTATTCTTCTCGAAAAATTATAACCTTGACAATATAAGAATTTTTTGGACCTACGGAAGTGGGGCCGCCACTACCCCCGTGCATCTGTCATTGCA
This sequence comes from Syzygium aqueum, assembly GCA_031216185.1. Taxonomy (NCBI): domain Eukaryota; kingdom Viridiplantae; phylum Streptophyta; class Magnoliopsida; order Myrtales; family Myrtaceae; genus Syzygium; species Syzygium aqueum. The sequence goes on along the minus strand of CM062237.1, from coordinate 23,800,117 downwards.
TACGTGTACGGGCTTTGATTAAACCTGGTCATTGGGCCATTGGCAAGTTGGCCCTATCTAGGCCTCGAAGCACCGATTTGGATGACTAGGGCAATTAGTTTCTTTTTTAAGCTAAGCTTACCCGTACCCGATCTTTCACGAAGAAAATTCAAATATATTTCGAACACGGGCGGCACTTGAACTGGTACTTTTAGACCAAATAGGCCCGGTACTCGGCTCGATCTACCGAGGCCCCACCTATTGACCAGGTCTAGCTTCGAATTCTTAGACCTTTGGTCACTGTTCAAAGTAGAGCTCCATAGGCATTAGCAGACAAAATAATCCCAAGAACTTGGGGGAGGATAGAATGGAAATTTCACCAGTAGCTTCTTCCAGGTGCCATCCTCCTCGTGGAAGATAGAAAATTTGCAGTAAGCTTCCCTTGTGAAACAAGAGCTTAGGGAAAAAAGAAGGCTTCTGGCACAAGGGAAGGCGACCCACGAAGCGGCAAAAAAGCAGAAGCTTGAGCCGATGTTGAGCCCAATTATAAATTGGCATCTCCAATTTGATTATGAACCCACAGAATTTACTCAGACACTCAAGTTCAGCTCAACTTCAATTACATCGATTAGTCTTAGTAAATTAGCGAAACTCCGCTTTCTCCATATGGAGCAATTTCAAGCGGGATTCAGATTTTCTCCGCCCGAGGAAGAACTCGTCAATAATCACCTGATGAGAAAGGTACTTGGATACGCCGACAATTGCCTCATCCCTGAACTCGAGGATTTCTATGCATGGGATCCTTGGGATTTACCGAGAGTGTATCAAGGCAAGTTTCATTCGCCTACTCCTTTCCCTTTTACTTAGACTTGCATTGCGGTACTTGTTTATGACATCATAATTTTTATTACTCATAGAAAAGTTGTTCACACACTACCCACACTTATGGTGTTATGATAAGTTGTCCTAAAGTTTTTTTTGTCATGTATGGGTGCAGAAAAATCGAATGTTCCATCAGACGGGTGGGATTGGTACTTCTTTTGCCCTTCGCCTTACCTAGCCCAAAATAGTGAGCGTGTGAAAAGGAAGACAAAGAGCGGTAATTGGAAGATTACGAGTCAAAGGGATGATATCAAAACCCGAAGCACCAGGGTTTTAATAGGCACGAAAAGGATTTTGACCTTTTACAGAAGTCGAGTTAAGACTGGATGGGTCATGCATGAATATCAACTTAATCCCAAACTTCTCGATGGATACTCGTCAAACCTCGAGGTTCTCCAATTGATCTATTTAATATATCTCTTTTTTTATGTGCAAAATAAATTAGTGAGAAGTGAATCGATAGCGCATTAGGCTAGGCTGAAGAACGTAGTATGATGGTTCTTTTAAACTACAACATAATATCAACCGCTTTCTAGAGAATGAGCCAATTGACCTCTTAGAGTTAGGCCACTTGGTTGGGGCATCGGGATTTACAATCTAGCAGATGGTGTTTACCAATTCAAATCCCGCCAACGTGCATGCAAACTAATCTAAGTTAGGAGCACCTATACATGCCAAAGGCCTGTACATAACCGGTTTATGGAATTTGCACCATGTTTTGGGCTTAGCTCGACCTTATCCTTTTGCTCTTGAATTATAAAAGAACGAGCCTATTACACTATTATATCACGTCGTCGACATTATTATTTCTTTTGTTTTGACCATGTGACATTTACTTTTATAGGTTATTTACATATTCCACATTTGTATTCAACGTGAAACTTTCATATTCTACATACTCTTGATCTTTGCAACATTAAAAATAAACAAGTTTTTACAGATACCATATATACTCTGTCGCCTGAAGAGGAAATCAAGTGAAAGCTTGGATATTTCCCCGAGCTTTGAAGGAGGTTCGAGTGTAACCGACGATGCACCAGTTGCAATCCAATGTGAGTCTGTAGAGGACACAGACCATGAGGTAAGTAATCCAAAGGACCAAACCTTGTTTCCATCAAAATGATGTTCCATGCACTAAGCATTAGCCGAAAAATTTCATAGTAATTCAGGCGTCTTCTAACACGGAATTTTTCATCCCAACATCAGTCATCGTATCAAGCAACTCTAGAATCACTCTCCCAATTAGAGATGCTCGATGACAACCCACCGAACTACTACTCGCATTACTCTTACGATCCACAGCCCTATGTTTACGGCAACGGCCAGGTAAGGCGCACGTCATCGCTTGTGGTGCATGCCAATGGTTCGATCAATTGGCGAAACAAATTAACCATTCACTAATTCCTGATTAAACTAATGATCACTATGTCTGGTGCAGGGAAATGATTTCTTTGATCATTGGAGCTGAAGAATCACCACTATGTGCTCTTCAACAACGTGGCTTTTTGCAGGATCTTCGTGTTAGAGAGTTTTCATGTCCTATAAGCGTGCTTTGCTTTGTGTGCCTTTGTGTAATTTGAGAACTACTGTATTGCATAATCTGTAATGGGCTTGTGCCAACCAGATAGTGTCACTAAATTGCGAATACGAAACGACAATTGCAATACCGATCTTCAATTGCGACGGTTCGAGCATTTCGCGGTGACCCATGTCGGACGATGTTGTGTGTATTAGTTCAAATCAACACCTCGGACGCTTTTATCTAAGTCAACCGGCTCGGAGCAAACTCGAAGTGTCCAATTCATAGTTAGTCGGATATGATTGAGGATAATCTAAAGCTTTTGCCGATATCAAAGTTTAGGGGTTGGCCGGCACAAATAAAAAAAAATCAGCAACAACGACCAGTTCTCATAATCTCATGGGCCGGATCCTCTCAATTTGGGCCCATTCGGCCCATTGCGAACCGAGGAGATAAACTCATGGCTCAGCGAGTCACCCAGTTAACTCCCTGCATTACAAACCAAAAAAACTGCAACTGTTGATTGATTTGCCGGACTCCAACAAACAGACGGCCAAGATCAACCCATACACGTCACCATTCGACTCACGGTCGCTCTCGCACATCGTCTCCTCCAATTTGGTTATTCACAAATTGACCCATTAACCCGTTTATGATTTATTTACTCGTAATGTAAGTTTCGTAACTTATACTCAACCCGACTCTACCCACACCCAATCTATATCCTACTCGACTCATATTACTAAAATACTTTCATGTTTAACCCAATTTACTAAAATATTTTCATATATATATATATATATATATATTGCTAAAACACTTCCGTGCAATACAAATCTAGTTGACAATTTTTGTAATTGTTTTTTAAAAAAATTGAGGCTCCGTTTGTTTTCAAGGCAAAAAAAAACTTTTGTTTTTAAGAAAATGACAATAATTTCCGATGTTTTGCTGAAACTTGAAAATGAACTAGAAAATTTTTTTCGTCAATTGATATGGAAAATCTGATTTGATTTCTTCTGTGCACTCCTTTTAATATTTTTTTTTTATTTTCTTGTTTCTTTTATTTTTTTTCTTCTTATTCAATCGATTGCCAGCCATGGCAACAACCGGTGACCAGCCATAGACAAGTTGTAGCCTAGCCGGATCCAGCAAGATCAAGCTCGCCCGAGGCTGTCGAGCTCGAGTCCCACCAAATAGGTGAGGCTTGAGCCTTGCTAGTGCCAGACATTGGCGAGCTCGAGTCTCACCATCACCAAACGTCGGTAAGCTCGAACCTTGCTAAAGGCCGAAAGGCCCTAGCCTGGCCAGATTGGCAAGCTTGTCCCTTGCTTGTGGCTTGTCGTCGTGGCCCGGGACGAAGGGAAAAGAAAAAGAAAGGGAAGAAAAAAGAAAAAGAAAAATATTAATAATTTTGATCTTTTAAAAAGAAAATATTCTTATAAGGTTGAAGAAGAGGGAGAGAGAGTGTGTGTGTGAGCATAGTGGGTTGGAAATGGGTTATAAACTCAACACATTTACATCCATTTATTTCACACTTTAAATTTTAAAAACCATTTAAGGGAAAAAAACCACCAAAAACCCTAAATTATGCCACCTGTGACACATTTATCTCGAACTTTTTTTGTGACACCAAAAACCTCAAACTATGTTATTTGTGACACATTTATCCCTAATTGTATTTTAGTCCATGAGCATTTTCATCTTTTTTTTCTTTTACTTTTTTTTTCCTTTTTTTTCCCTTTCCGGCGAGAGCCGTCCTCGCCGGCGTCGGGCGAGGGTCGCCTCGCCTGGGCGGGTGATGGCGGCCCTCGCCTGACTCAGGAGAGGGCGAGCCTCGCTGACATAGGGCGAGGGCCGCCCTCGCTGTCAGCCCTCAACCGACTCAAGTGAGGGCGACCCTCACCCTCGCCAGACACCGGCGAGGTCGCCCTCGCTTGAGTCAGGAGAGGACCGCCCTCGCTCGCCTAGGCGAGACATCCTTCGCCGGCGAGGGTAACCCTCGCCGGAAAGGAAAAAAAAAAAAGAGAAAAAGCAAAAAAGACGAAAATACCCATGGACTAAAGTAGAATGGGGTACATGTGTCACAAATAGCATAGTTTGGGATTTTTGGTATCATAAAAAGTCTGGAGTAAATGCGTCACGAGTGGCATAGTTTGGGGTTTTTGTGATTTTTTCCCTATTTTAAATGGGTCATATATGGATCTAAGACTCATTTAACATGTCTAATCACGGCATACCATAAGATGATGCACTATTAATCATATTACATGCTATGTAATTTTTTCATAAAGGTCATGTAGTGTTCGGGTCAGTTTTCATGCACCTTGACTTGTCTGCCGCTCCGAGTGATCTTATGGGCACACTTTTCCATATTGGTTTGCTTCATTCAACATTTTACTTTTAATTGCTTTCAACGAGTTTTGAGCCAAGGCCATCAGGAAAAAAAATATGAAGCATTCATATTCATGCTATGCCATTTATGGATACTTGCCATGTCATTTTCATATTATATTCTGCCATGCCATCCTGTGTATATACTTGTTATCCGATCATTCTCATATCACATACTTTGTCATTCGTGCATTTTATTAAGGGCAAATTGCACAAGCAATCCTAAATTTTGTGTATGGAATTGAATCAAGTTTTAGACCTTTTAATTAGTTCAATTAAGTTATAAACATTCTTAAAAAAGATTAATTGAGTCCTTTTAATGAACAATACCTAAAATTTGCCTACGGGTCACTCAAAAAATGTTTATAGAGAATTCTTAAATTACACTTTTCAACTTAACTTTAGGAATTAATTGCGTTTTTCAATAAAGGTTCAGGACATAATTGAATCAACTAAAAGGTTAAGAACTCAATGGTAAAGGCACGCGACTTGATGGAACCAATCCAAAAATTTAGGACTCAATTATATTATGTACATAAGATTTAAGACTCGTGGTGCACCTCTCCCATATTTGTGTAACCCAATTCTTTTCTCAATGAAAAAAAATGCCTTCAAATTTTGCGAATGTATTGTCGTGCGATTTTTTCACTTACCTTGTGATTTAGGATGCACTCAAGGAAAGCGTTGCTTCAACGTTGTAGGCGTCCTAAGAATTTCATTCCAGATATTGTGATGGTGAGATTAGTCGCGTTAGCAAATAGTTCATATTCCAAGCCACTTCATGTAAATAGCTTCTTCTATATGATGTGGACGACCCCTTTCACGAGATTCATAGCTGAGGCTCTAGTGATGGTTTCCCATTTTCTAGTTCACTGTCCGATCTCCATCTGCACGAGTGGGGTGGTTCAACATTTTGGACATTGACTATGCTTGGCAAAAGGGCACTATAAGTGCCATAAGTTGTGTACATAAATTACTTTGGTGCCATAACTTTTTTTCAGATCACTTTAGTGCCAAGTCGGAGGAAAAGAGATCACTTAAGTGACTCCGGCTAAAATTCCGGCAAAAAAAAGAGTTACGTCAGATTTCCGACGAGGCACGTCAAATTTCTAACGAGCCATGTTAGCATCGGAAATTAATAAAAAAAAAAAGAGTCACTTCAGATTTCCAGCGACCATGTCAGCATTAACACTAAAGTAATCATTTTTCAAAAAGTTAACATCAAAGTGATCCGAAAAAAAGTTATAGAATCAAAGTGATCTCCGTACACAACTTATGACACTTATAGTATCCTTTTGCTGATCATGCTTATATGGCATCGCATGGCAACGCGAGAGAGAGAGAGAGAGAGAGAGAGGGGGGGGGGAGGAGGACGAATGTTGTAGCTTTGACCCAGGCAACAATTCGTCCCTTGCCTCCATCGCAAATAAGGTGGCCAGGCTGCCACAACCACAGTAGCACATCTTCGATTGAGACCAAGGGTTTCTTTTTGTGTCGTGGCTGAGGTCACGACTCAGTTCACTCGGTTGGTGAGGTCACTCGTGTTTTTCGTGAATGGTCTCCATTTGCATACTCTCGATATGTGACAACTGTTAAATTTTCCGATCCCATGATTCAATGAGCGAACAACATCGTGTCGATATGATCCGAAACAATGCAATAATTCCTCAATTACTTGACCTTCTGATCCTCAATTTTGATGCCTCAGACCCGCTGTCGAGTGCAATTCATAAGTTAGTTAGAATCATTTTTTTTTTGGTTGCCAACTAAGGATTAGTAGTAAAACTAAAGTTGGCTATTAAAACCTTGTTTATAAACTATTTACAAAATCAAAATGCGATCCAAAAACACTCCCGATTAGTGAAAAAATTTGTAAGTTGTCTATCCGTTTTTATGGACCAAGTTCCCCAACAAAAGAGGTGCCGAAATTACCACACAAAATGATTATTACTTGGGATTGGATTTTACCTATAGGTAACATCACAGCGCTTTGCCCCACTTGATGTGGAACTTGACATCTTGCGCGTCAAAATGAAGAATTCGTTGAATTAGGTTTGTTTCTTCTCAACGAAAGTACAAACATTAAAATGGGTATTAAACCCGTATATGACCCATTTAGGGTCACTATAACTTTGAAAAGCCCATTTTAAATGGGTTTTAAAGTTTTAAGCCTATCGCAAATTGGTCTAAATAGATTTAGTGTAGAACATATTTCCAACTCACTCATTAGGCCCACACATACTTTCTCCCTTTTTATAAAAATATTTTTAAAAAAAAAATTGAAATTAGAATTATTTTTATTTTTTCTTTATTTCCGATTGATGGGTGACCACGGTGATGGCCGGCAACTAGCCACAAGGGAGGACGACCTCACCGGAGGCTGACGAAGCTCGAGCTCGTCAATCTGGAGATGCCGAGGCCTTTCTAGCCTTGGGCGAGGGTCGAGCCTCGCTAGCCTCAAGCAAACCTCAAGCTGGCCTGATTCTTGCAAATCGAGCCTCGCCAGATCCGGCGAGATCGAGCTCAATGAGGTAGAGCCTCACTTGGGGCCGGCGAAGCCTTAGCCTCGCTGGATTGGTGAGCTTAAGCTTTACCGGCCTCCAGCAAGCTTGTCCTCACTTGTGGCTGGCCACCTACCAAAAATAATCGAAAAAGAAAAAAAAAAGTAAAAATCAATTTAAAAAATAAAAATTATAAAAGGAATGCATGAAGTAAAATAAATCAAATTTTATATACCAAATGTCGAAAAATATTTTCTAGTTCATTTTTAGGTTTCAGCCAAACACCAAATTTTTTTTTTATTTTCTTGGATAATGACTTCATGGAAAAATTTTATAGAAATGTTGCATTTTTTGCGAAACAAACAAAACCTCAATTTTCAAAAAAAATTATAAAAATTATTCACTAGCTTTGTATTGTATGAAAATGTTTTAGCAGTATAATTTTTAATATGGATCGAGTCGAGCATAGGTTGGATATAGGTCGGGATATTTACGTTACAAATAAATGAGTCACAAACAGGTTAATGAGTCAATTTGGATTGAACTATTTATGATCCGACCCAAACCCGACCTGACTCGACCCACTTGTTCAACAGGTCTAATCAAAAGCGATGAAAAATTCGAGAAAAGTGTCAAAAAAGTCCTAACCTTATTTGCATTAGTGCCAATTTACTTCTAAACCTTTTAATTGTGCCAATTTAGTCTTAAACATTTTGACCTGATACATTCAGTGGTCAGCTTTTGCTGACATGGACACTGGCCGGCCAACGTGGCACAACCGGCACTGACGTGGACATTTTTTTAATAATTTTTTTAATTTTTTTTCTTTTATTGTCTCCTTTTTTTCCTCCTCCTTTCGGTGACCAGCATGGCCATGGCCAGTGAGGGTTGGCCTTGCCGAGGCAAGGGCGAGCACTAGACCTTGCCAGAGCCTGTTGGCCTTGCCGGCGCTTACCCTCGCCTCGGCGAGGACCACCCAAGTGAGGCCAACCCTTGTCGGCCGCTGGAAAGAGGAAGGGAAAAAATAGAGAGAAAAAAAGAAAAAAAATCGAAAATTGTTAAAATATTATTGAAAAATATCCACATCAGCACGAACCGTGTCACGTAAGCTGGCCGGTGTCCATGTTAACAATATCCGGAAGGACTAAATTAGCACTAGGTCGAAAAGCTTAGAATTAAATTGGCGCAATTAAAAGGTGTAAGATTAAATTTGCACAAGTGCAATAAAATTAGGACTTTTTTAACAATTTTTCCCCGAAAAATTCATTTGGTCGCATTTGTTCAAACCAAAGGCTACAAAAGGACAATTTCCACGGCCTTGCTCAGATTAAAAGGCGATGACGTTCGCAATGCAAATCCATTTTTGTCGCCGTAGACATAACCTAGGGCTACAAATTACCACTTTGGTCGCCAAAGGACTAATCTGGTCTGCTCTAATGCGATGAAGCTCAAACTTTGGCACGCTTGGTTGGAGAATGACGGCAAAATATTACTTTCACCATGTCTGATAAGCTTCTAATCTAATCAACTTTCGTCTCTCAATGACCCAAATAAGCATATACATTCGTCAGAGGAAGAATCGGTGAGAACAGAGTTCCTTTCCTAGAATAGTTTGATCAGAACAGACTGAGCCGATGCATTGAGCTTCTACGTGGGCATACCCGGAGAGGCAGACAACGCAATCGCAGACTATAGTATCCCTATATCTTGTAACATGGAATACTTAAGACAAACAGGTAGATTTAAGATTGGATCAAGTCGAGCTCGGGGAAGACTAAAGTCGAAGAGTCGCCTTCAAATCGTGCTGCACTGCAATCTTGCTTAGTGTGTTCAGCCCAGGCTCGTCTAGATTCCTGCCGACGATAAGTTTTAGAACTTAATTTAATGGGTAAGCTCTTATATTGTTGCAACATAGGGCAAGCGGGGCCATTATTGAAAGGAAGCGAATTAAAATATGATTGAAAGCACAAGGACTTTATAGCATTTCAACAAATTATTTAGAAGCTTTCCCAGCAATACTTAAACATTATTCGAACCTTAGAAAATTAAGAAACTATTATAGGTAAGTTTATATATGGCAATTTTTGTGCGTTTTGAATGAATTTAGGTGTAAAATGTGTTAAGTAATCGTAAAAGACATGAAACTTTAAAAGGAGAATAGACAAGAGACGAAAGTCACTATAGATAAAGTCGGGTGTTCATTTGTAGTAACTTTAACAAAATCATGCATCCAACAGGAAACATAAGCATACATAGATCTTAGTTCGATGTTAAACCATTCTACCAAACACAGTCTTGTAATGGTCTCTTGAATAATTGGATAGAAATGTATTTTGCTTTGCTTTCATTGGTCATACAAGGCTGACTTGTGGGCGATGAGAGGAGATTAATGGGCAGAAGTATGGTCAATTGTTCTTGACCATTCTCTTAAAATTTGTACATCAAACATACTATTTCCATAAAGGTATGAAAAATAATAGAATATACTGAAAACTTAACAATAAGTTATTGTTTACTTCCTTGTGACTTGTAAGTTAAGTTACAAACTCTGAGTTTAAGTCATTATGAGGACCACCTTCTTTAGGATAATTCATACATGCAATGCCGGATCGAGAAATTGAGATTAGAGTGAGGCGAGACAAAGATATTCATTAAATAGCATAAATGATTCTTCTCGAAAAATTGTTACCTTGAAAAAATAAGAATTTTTTGGACCTAGGGAAGTGGGGCTGCCACTAAGGGTGTCAATGGGTCGGGTCGGGTCGGGTTTTCATGATACCCAACCCGATCCGAAATAATGGACATGTGTGCTCAGCTCGACCCGAAACAAGACTCGAACATGATATAACCAAGTAATCGGGACGGGTCAATCCGGGTCGAGTCGGGCCGGGTTTCGTGTTTCAAACTCAACAAAACGATTTTATTCTTGCTTTCTCATCATCTCAAAAACCTGCCAAATTCATTTCACACCTAAAAATGAATTTCTGATTTCCACGCTCTTGACCCGCACGTATGCAACACTCCCTTCTACTTCCTAAGTTTCTATCCTTTCACCCTGCCCCGTCTCCTCCGTTGCAGCACGCCGAAGATGTCCCTTCCGGGCATATTTTGGCAAATTTTCAATAGATGAGGAACTCCTGGTTGAAAAATTGGCATATTTTCCAATCTATGGAAGCTGGGAAGAAAAAGGAAACTCAGAGACTTGAATGCTAAAAGTCTCCTTTTTTTCATTGCAGCTCATCACCAGAATAGGGATAAAAAACCCAAATTTGAATGCTAAAGTTAACTTAGAAACCCACAATCTGCTTGCTACTCCCTTTATTCGTCATCGTCTTCGTTGGGAAGCCAACTTCCAGATTTGAAACAAAGCCTCGTCCATGGCCGCAATAAGCAAGGTCGAGATCCCGATTGTTATTGGGCTTCAACGGAGGGAGGGAACTTAGATCAGGGCTTGCACGGCGACCATGGTGGAGTGGAGGGCTTGTGGATGGAGGTTGCAGCTTCGGCGTGATGCTGAACGCGGATGCCAGCTCCGCCGAGATCAGCGGCTGCGAGAGCGGCGCTAGATCGTCCACGCCCGGGAGGCCGGTCTCCCACTCAAAAACCCGATCGTTGCCGCCGTATTCGCTCATCCTCACCTCCTCGCCCATACCTGTGCCCCCGGTCACCGTCGGAGAAGCCCGAGCTCCTATATCGAACCCTGAAACGGCCGGAATCTGACCTTGGAAACGACGGATGCTCCGCAGATTGCTCGGCCCTGAGATCTGATAGACAGAGAGACCTCAAGATCTAGGGTTTCCTTGTTTGGGTTTTTCTTGTTTGAGTTGGGCTTGGGTATCCGAACCCAATAAATTCAAAACATGACCCAATTATTTTCTTGTTACCTAAACAAATTAAGACCCAACCTGATTCAATACGAAAATTTTCTGTTCCGATCGGGTCGTGTTCGGCGCGAGTTCTTTTGACATCCCTAGCTGCCACTACCCCTGCATCCGTCAATGTATACATGTACGGATTTTGATTAGACCTAATCATGGGCCCATTGGCAAGCTAGCCCCGTCCAGGCCTTGAAGCACCGCTTTGGATGGTTGGGGCAATTAGTTTCCATTTTAAACTGGACCCGTCCGATATTTTGTGATGAAAATTCAAATATTTTTCAAGTACGGGCGGCACTTGAACGGGTACTTTTAGACCATGTAGGCCTGGTACTCGACTCGGTCTACCGAGGCCCCATCTCTTGATCACGTCTAGCCTCGAATTCTTAGACCTGTTGGTCACTGTTCAAATATAGAGCTCGATGGGCATTAGCAGACAAAATTGTCCCAAGATCTTGGCGCACTTTTCCCGGCGAGGATAGAATGGAAATTTCACCAGTAGCTTCTTCCAGGTGCCATCCTCCTCGTAGAAGATGGAAAATTTGCAGTGAGCTTCCCTTGTGAAGCAAGGGCTTGGGAAAAAAAGAAGGCTTCTGGCACAAGGGAAGACGACCCACAAAGCGGCAAAAAAGCAGAAGCTTGAGCCGATGTTGAGCCCAATTATAAATTGGCATCCCCAATTTGGTTATGAACCCGCAGAATTTACTCGGACACTCAAGTTCACCTCAACTTCAACTGCATCAATTAGTCTTAGTAAATTAGCGAAACTCCGCTTTCTCCATATGGAGCAATTTCAAGCGGGATTCAGATTTTCTCCACCCGAGGAAGAACTCGTCAATAATCACCTGATGAGAAAGGTACTTGGATACGCCGACAATTGCCTCATCCCTGAACTCGAGGATTTCTATGCATGGGATCCTTGGGATTTACCGAGAGTGTATCAAGGCAAGTTTCATTCGCCTACTCCTTTCCCTTTTACTTAGACATGCATTGCGATACTTATTTGTGACATCATAATTTTTATTACTCATAGAAAAGTTGTTCACACACTACCCGCACTTATGGTGTTATGATAAGTTGTCCTAAAGTTTTTTTTGTCATGTATGGGTGTAGAAATATCGAATGTTCCATCGGACGGGTGGGATTGGTACTTCTTTTGCCCTTCGCCTTACCTAGCCCAAAATAGTGAGCGTGTGAAAAGGAAGACAAAGAGCGGTAATTGGAAGATTACGAGCCAAAGGGATTATATCAAAACCCGAAGCACCAGGGTTTCAATAGGCACAAAAAAGATTTTGACCTTTTACAGAAGTCGAGTTAAGACTGGATGGGTCATGCATGAATATCAACTTAATCCCGAACTTCTCAATGGATACTCGTCAACCCTCCAGGTTCTCCAATTGATCTATTTAATATATCTCTTTTTTTTATGTGCAAAATAAATTAGTGAGAAGTGAATCGATAGCGCATTAGGCTAGGCTTAAGAATGTAGGATGATGGTTCTTGTAAACTACAACATAATAGCAACCGCTTTCTAGAGAATGAGCCAATTGACCTCTTAGAGTTAGGCCACTTGGTTGGGGCATCGGGATTTACAATCTAGCAGCTGGTGTTTACCAGTTCAAATCCCGCCAACGTGCATGCAAACTAATCTAAGTTAGGAGCACCTATACATGCCAAAGCCCTGTACATAACCGGTTTATGGAATTTGCACCGTGTTTTGGGCTTAGCTCGACCTCATCCTTTTGCTCTTGAATTATAAAAGAACAAGCCTATTACACTATTATATCACGTTGTCGACATTATTATTTCTTTTGTTTTGACCATGTGACATTTACTTTTTTAGGTTATTTACATATTCCACATTGTATTAAACGTGAAACTTTCATGTTCTACATACTCTTGATCTTTGCAACATTAAAAATAAACAAGTTTTTACAGATACCATATATACCCTGTCGCCTGAAGAGGAAATCAAGTGAAAGCTTGGATATTTCCCCAAGCTTCGAAGGAGGTTCAAGTGTAACCGACGATGCACCAGCTGCAATCCAACGTGAGTCTGTAGAGGACACGGACCATGAGGTAAGTAATCCAAAGGACCAAACCTTGTTTCCATCAAAATGATGTTCCATGCACTGAGCATTAGCCGAAAAATTTCATACTAATTCAGGCGTCTTCTAACACGGAATTTTTCATCCCAACATCAGTCATCGTATCAAGCAACTCTAGAATCACTCTCCCAATTAGAGATGCTCGATGACAACCCACCGAACTACTACTCGCATTACTCTTACGATCCACAGCCCTATGTTTACGGCAACGGTCAGGTAAGGCGCACGTCATCGCTTGTGGTGCATGCCAACGGTTCGATCAATTGGCGAAACAAATTAACCATTCACTAATTCCTGATTAAACTAATGATCACTATGTCTGGTGCAGGGAAATGATTTCTTTGATCATTGGAGCTGAAGAATCAACACTATATGCTCTTCAACAACGTGGCTTTTTGCAGGATCTTCGTGTTAGAGAGTTTTCTTGTCCTATAAGCGTGCTGTGTTTTGTGTGCCTTTGTGTAATTTGAGAACTACTGTATTGCATAATCTGTAATGGGCTTGTGCCAACCAGATAGTGTCACTAAATTGCGAATACGAAACGACAATTGCAATACCGATCTTCAATTGCGACGGTTCGAGCATTTCGCGGTGACCCATGTCGGACGATGTTGTGTGTATTAGTTCCAATCGACACCTCGGACGCTTTTATCTAAGTCGACCGGCTCGGAGCAAACTCGAAATGTCCAATTCATAGTTAGTCGGATATGATTGAGGATAATCTAAAGTTTTTGCCGATATCAAAGTTTAGGGGTTGGCCGGCACAAATAAAAAAAAAATCAGCAACAACGACCAGTTCTCATGATCTCATGGGCCCGATCCTCTCGATTTGGGCCCATTCGGCCCATTGCGAACCGAGGAGATAAACTCATGGCTCAGCGAGTCACCGAGTTAACTCCCTGCATTGCAAACCCGAAAAACTGCAAATGTTGATTGATTTGCCAGACTCCAACAAACCGACGGCCAAGATCAACCCATACACGTCACCATTCGACTCACGGTTGCTCTCGCACATCGTCTCCTCCAATTTGGTCACTCACAAATTGACCCATTAATCCGTTTATGACTTATTTACTCATACTGTAAGTTTCGCAACCCATACTCAACCCGACTCTATCCACACCCAATCTATATCCTACCCGACTCATATTATTAAAACACTTTTATGCTTAACCCAATTTAAGAAAACTTGTTTCTTATGATTTTTAATATATATATTGCTAAAACACTTCCGTACAATACAAATCTAGTTGACAATTTTTATAATTGTTTTTGAAAAAAATTGAGGCTCCGTTTGTTTTCAAGGCAAAAAAACATTTTTTTAAGAAAATGACAATAATTTTCGATGTTTGGCTAAAACTTGAAAATGAACTAGAAAATTTTTTCTGTCATTTGGTATGGAAAGTCTTATTTGATTTCTTTTGTGCACTCCTTTTAATAATTTTTATTCTTATTTTTTATTTTCTTGTTTCTTTTATTTTTCCTTCTTCTTCGATCGATTGCCAGCCATGGCAACGACCAATGACCAGCCATAGACAAGTTGTAGCCTAGCCAGATCCAGCAAGATCAAGCTCGCCTGAGGCCATTGAGCTCGAGTCCCACCAAATCGATGAGGCTTGAGCCTCGCTAGTGCCAAATATTGGCGACCTCGAGTCTCACCATCACCAAACGTCGATAAGCTCGAACCTTGCTAGAGGCCACAAGGCCCTGGCCTGGCAAGATTGGCAAGCTTGTCCCTTGCTTGTGGCTTGTCATCGTGGCCCAGGAAGAAGGGAAAAGAAAAAGGAAAGGAAAGAAAAAAGAAAAAGAAAAAGAAAAATATTCATAATTTCGATTTTTTAAAAAGAAAATATTCTTATAAGGTTGAAGAAGAGGGGGAGAGAGTGTGTGTGTGTGAGCATAGTGGGTTGGAAATGGGTTATAAACTCAACCCATTTAGATCCATTTATTTCACGCTTTAAATTTTAAAATCCATTTAAGGTAACTCTTCAAAATTGAAGTGGCTTTATTTTTTAAAGGGAAAAAATCACCAAAAACTCTAAATTATACCACTTGTGACACATTTATCCCGAACTTTTTTTGCAATATCAAAAACCCCAAACTATGCTATTTGCAACACATTTACCCCATTGTACTTTAGTCCATAGGCATTTTCGTCTTTTTTGTTTTTTTTTTCCTTTCCGGCAAAGGTGGCCATCGCCAAATCTGGCGAGGGCCTCCCTCGTTGGCGTCGGGCAAGGGTCGCCTCGTCTGGGCGGCCGCGATCGCCCTTGGTCTCAGCCCTCGCCCGACTCAGGTGAGAGCAACCCTCACCCTCGCACAACACCGGCGAGGTCGCCCTCACCTGAGTCGGGCGAAGGCCGCCCTCACTTGCCCAGGCGAGGCGACCTTCGCCGGCGAGGGCGACCCTTGCCAAATCCGGCGAGGGCCGCCCTCCCCAAAAAGGAAAAAAAAAAAGAAAAAGCAAAAAAGATGAAAATGCCCATAGACTAAAGCACAATGGGGTAAATGTGTCATAAATAGCATAGTTTGAGATTTTTGGTATCACAAAAAAAAGTTCGGAGTAAATGTGTCACAGGTGACATAGTTTAGGGTTTTTTGTGGTTTTTTTTCCCTTTTTTAAATTGGTCATATATTGATCTAAGACTCATTTAACATGTCTAATCACGGCATAGCATAAGATGATGCACTATTAATCATATTACATGCTATGTCATTTTTTCATAAAGGTCAGGTAGTGTCCAGGTCAGTTTTCACGCACCTTGACTTGTCCGCCGCTTCAAGTGATCTTATGGGCACACTTTTCCATATCGGTTTGCATCATTCAACATTTTACTTTTAATTGCTTTCAACGAGTTTTCAACCAAGGCCGTAAGGAAAAAAATGAAGCATTCATATTACATGCTATGCCAATTGTGGATACTTGCCATGTCATTTTCATATTATATTCTGTCATGACATCCTATGTATATACTTGTTATCCGATCATTCTCATATCACATACTTTGTCATTCGTGCATTTTATTAAGGGAAAATTGCACAAGCAATCCTAAATTTTGTGTATGGAATTGAATCAAGTTTTAGACCTTTTAATTAGTTCAATTCAGTTATAAACATTCTTAAAAAATAACAATCGAGTCCTTTTAATGAACAATACCTAAAATTGCCTATAGGTCACTCAAAAAATGTTTATAGAGAATTCTTAAATTACACTTTTCAACGTAACTTTAGGAATTAATTGCGTTTTTCAATAAAGGTTGAGAACATAATTGAACCAACTAAAAGGTTAAGAACTCAATGGTAAAGGCACGTGACTTGATGGAACCAATTCAAAGATTTAGGACTCAATTACATTATGTACATAAGGTTTAAGACTCGTGGTGCACCTCTCCCGTATTTGTGTAACCCAATTCTTTTCTCAATGAAAAAAATGCCTTCAAAGTTTGCAAATGTATTGATGTGCGATTTTTCTGCTCACCTTGTGATTTAGGATGCACTCAAGGAAAGCGTTGCTTTGACGTTGTAGGCGTCCTAAGAATTTCATTCCAGATATTGTGATGGTGAGATTAGTCGCGTTAGCAGATAGTTCATATTCCAAGCCACTTCATGTAAATAGCTTCTTCTATATGATGTGGACGACCCATTTCACGAGAGTCGTAGCTGAGGCTCTGGTGATGGTTTCCCATTTTCTAGTTCACTGTCCGATCTCCATCTCCACAAGTGGGGTGGTTCAGCATTTTGGACGTTGACCATGCTTGACAGAAGGACACTATAAGTGCCATAAGTTATGTACGAAAATTACTTTGATGCCATAATTTTTTTTTCGGATCACTTTAGTGTCAAGTCGGAGGAAAAGAAATCACTTTAGTTACTTCGGCTAAAATTCCGGCCAAAAAAAGAGCCACGTCAGATTTCCGACGAGCCACATCAAATTTCTAGCAAGCCATGTTAGCATCGAAAATTAATAAAAAAAAGAGTCACGTCAGATTTCTGGCGACCATGTCAACATTGGCACTAAAGTGATCATTTTTCAAAAAAGTTGACACCAAAGTGATCCGAAAAAAAGTAATAGCACCAAAGTGATCTCCGTACACAACTTATGACACTTATAGTGTCCTTTTGCTGACCATGCTTATATGGCATCGCATGGCAATGAGAGAGAGAGAGAGAGAGAGAGAGAGAGAGGGGAACGGATGTTGTAGCTCTGACCCAGGCAACAATCCGTCCCTTGCCTCCATCGCAAATAAGGTGGCCAGGCTGCCGCAACCACAGTAGCACATCTTCGGGCGGGACCAAGGGTTTCTTTTTGTGTCGTGGCTGAGGTCACGACTCAGTTCACTCGGTCGGAGAGGTCACTTGTGTTTTTCGTGAATGGTCTCCATTCGCATACTCTCGGTATGTGACAACTGTTGAAATTTCCGATTGTCGCGACCCTAAAAAATTTTGTCAATTTCTCGGGCTAATGGATTATTAAGATTGAACTTAACTCGGGCCCTCCCAAGCCCTACCAATTCGCAACTTAGGGTTTAAGTTCTTAACGTGCAAATATTTTCGTGCTTGGAGTTGCCACTAATCATTTTACGGTAGGCTAATTAGAAACCTAAATAAAACATAGGGAGATATGTTTTATTCCTACGAACCAGAGATTCTAAGCTCGGGGACTTGATTACGCTAGATCTAGTCTAACGTCCTTTCGGTACCTTTTCATTTCAAAAATATTTTGACAGGCAGTTTGGATCTATTTTAACTTAATTACTAACATGTGAGGTGTTCATGCGGGTGAGCAAACGACCAATTTAACACCCAGAAATCAAAGCATTAAATAAATTGCAAGCTTAGGAAAACAACTTACCTCGAATCCAGCAAGCATCTACGTTGTCAGCGAAAAATCATACAGACGATCCTAATATGATTTTTAATTAACAAGGCATTCACTCAATTTCTTTTTTTTTTATTTTCACTTTATTAAATGAAATCTAACCTATATGCAATGACGTGCAAAAATATGACATGCGAATTAATGCAACCTAACATGCACACTATATGACACGCGACGACGTAACCTAATTCTAATGACGTGCGAATGATTTATTTTTGATATTTTCTCATTGAAATTCGGAATTAAATGAAATTCGGAATTAATGAAAATGCCTAAAATAACATGCAATCTAAGATGACTTCTCTTTTTGGTATTTTCTATTTAAAATTAGAAATTCAAAAATACCTAAATTAACATGCAATCTATGATGACTTAATCTACTCTAGAATGATTTCTTTTTGGGATTTTTGATTAAAATTCGGAATAATAAATAACGTGAATAATCCGTTAGGATTTGAAATAATACCTAATTTAAATTAGGAAACATGCCACGTTAAGTCCTAATTTAAATTAAATATTTATCTTATCCTTCGGGATATATTCAAAAATCCTAGACATGTAAAAATTCTAATTCAAACTCTAACTAATATTTTTTTTGAATTTTCTGTTTTTATTTGAAAAAGAAAGATAATCAAATAACTAAGGATAGCAAACAATTCAAATCAACCACGCGATCCGCCAAATTTGTTTCAAACTCAGATTAGGCACAAAATTCAAAATATCGGTCATATCTAAAGGGTTATAGATATTAACGGATATTCGATCATTCAAATTTGGAAAGCGAATCAAAATCATTATCGCATTCAAGTGGTTATGAATAGGATAATGATTTCCCGTATCGCTGCGTATCGGACCTTAGGATTAAGGTCGGATAGTTGTCCAGATACGTTGCTAAATTAGGAAGTTTTCCTAATTTGAATATTTGAAAATATCGCGGATATATCAAACATTATCCATATCTACCGGATATACATGTAATATTCCAAACGATTCAAACTAGGAAATTAGAACATTCTGAAAATATATCGGATAATAATCTTACCTAATTTGGATAACTTCCAAATTTGAATCGAAGTCGGGATTGAGTTGTGGATCGAGATTGCGACGACGATGACAGCAACGGGCACCGGCGAGGCTCACGGTGCGGCGGCTGTTCGGTGGATTTGATGCGTGCGTGGGCGAGTGACTCCGAACAGAAAATTTCAAGACTGAACGATTCCCGAAAAATGGGCGTAACTTCCTCAATACACGTCGGATTGACCCGATTCCAAAAGCCACAGATCAAGGACTCGTAAATCTACAACTTTCGTGTTTTGAGTTTCCACAAATAAGCTCTGTGGAGTGAGCGATTCTGGGAGGAAGTGGACGAGGAGCAGCAACGTTGGTGAAGAATCAGAGAAGCAGCAACCATCCACGTTGACGCCAAAGGGGACTCAACACAGCAAGGCGTCTTCGGGCTTCTGTGGCGAGAGAGAGAGCAAAAGTAGCAGCGTTGGGTGGAAGGTAGCGACATCGACGGGCGGTTGAGGTGCGACGACACGCGGCGTCCCTGGTGGTGATGCACGTCGCTTTTCTCTCTCCCTCCCTCTCTCTCACTTGTGTCTCTCTAAAAATTTCTGATATCTAAATTGTGACCTCCTCTCCTCCTAAAATCTGACCTAAAAGATGTATTTATAACGCTAACCTAGGTCAAATAGATGGGCTTAATGTCCTAATGGGCTTAAACTTGGGCTTGGACTCTAATTAACATTAAAATGGGCTGATTTAATGTGGGCTTCTAATTAATTAAACACAATGGGCTGAATTAAGCTCAAATTAAAACAACAGAGCCCGTTCAACTTGAAATTCCCGGCCCTTGCATTTCGAGCGTGCCGAGTCTCGTTCAACAAATTTTAAACTCGCTTGCCACCGCCAATCCGATGCAAAATGCAATTAAACCTAAACTATATGTTATGCAATTTAAATATTTTTTGTTTAGGGGTTAAAAATTTAATCCCTATTTTTCTATGCAAATTACACTAAATGTCGTGCCAAAATTTAGGTGTCAACACCGATCCCATAATTCAATGAGCGGACAGCATCGTGTTGATATGATCCGAAACAATGCAAGAATTCCTCGATTACTTGACCTTCTCATCCTCAATCTTGGTGCCTCAGACCCGCTGTTGAGTGCAATTTATAAGTGAGTTAGAATCATTTTTTTTGGTTGCCAATTGAGGATTAGTAGTAAAACTAAAGTTGGCTATTAAAACCTTGTTTATAAACTACTGACAAAATCAAAGTGCGATCCGAAAACACTCCCGATTAGTGAAAAAATTTGTAAGTTGTCTATCCGTTTTTATGGACCAAGTTCCCCAACAAAAGAGGTGCCGAAATTACTTCACAAAATGATGATTACTTGGGATTGGATTTTACCTATAGATAACATCACAGGGCTTTGCCCCACTTGATGTGGAACTTGACATCTTGCGCAACGAAATGAGGAATTCGTTGAATTAGGTTTGTTTCTTCTCATCGAAAGTAGAACCATTAAAATGGGTATTAAGCCCGTATATGACCAATTTAGGGTCACTATAACTTTGAAAAGCCGATTTTAAATGGGTTTTAAAGTTTTAAGCCTATCATAAACTAGTCGAAATAGATTGAGTGTAGAACATATTTCCAATCCACTCATTAGGCCCACACACACTTTCTCCCTTTTTATAAAAGTATTTTTTTAAAAAAATTGAAATTAGAATTATTTTTATTTTTTTCTCCTTTTCATTTATTTTTATTTTTTCTTTATTTTTGATCGATGGCCGACCACGGTGATGGCCGGCAACTAGCCACAACTGAGGACGACCTCACCGGAGGCTGATGAAGCTCGAGCTCAATATGTAGATGCTGAGGCCTTTCTGGACTTGAGCGAGGGTTGAGCCTCGCCAGCCTCAAGCAAGCTTCAAGCTGGCCTGATTCTGGCAAATCGAGCCTCGCCAAATCCGGCGAGATCGAACTCGATGAGGTGGAGCCTCACTTGGGGCCGGCAAAGCCTTGGCCTCGCTGGATTGGTGAGCTTAAGCTTTACCAGCCTCCAGCAAGCTTGTCCTCGCTTGTGGCTAGCCACCTGCCAAAAATAACGGAAAAAGAAAAAAAAGAACAGAAAAAAAGTAAAAATTAATTTTAAAAAATAAAAATTATAAAAGGAATGCATGAAGTAAAATCAAATCAAATTTTATATATCAAATGTCGAAAAATATTTTTTAGTTCATTTTCAGATTTCAGCCAAACACTGAAATTTTTTTTTATTTTCTCGGATAATGACTTTATGGAAAATATTTTATAGAAATGTTGCATTTTTCGTGAAACAAACAAAACCTCAATTTTCAAAAAAAATTATAAAAATTATTCACTAGCTTTGTATTGTATGAAAATGTTTTAGCAATATAATTTTTAATATGGATCGAGTCGAGCATAAGTTGGATATGGGTCGGGATATTTACATTACAAATAAATAGGTCACAAACAGGTTAATGAGTCAATTTGGGTTGAATCATTTATTACCCGACCCAAATCTGACTCGACCCGACTTGACCCACTTGCTTAACAGGTCTAATTGAAAGCGATGAAAAATTCGAGAAAAGTGTCAAAAAAGTTCTAACCATATTTGCATTAATGCCAATTTAGTTCTAAACATTTTAATTGTACCGATTTAGTTTTAAACATTTTGACTTGATACATTCAGTGGCCAGATTTTGCTGACATGGACACTGGCCGGCTAACGTAGTACAACCGGCACTAACGTGGACATTTTTTTAATAATTTTTGAATTTTTTTCTTTTAATTTTTTTCTTTCTTTTATTGTCTCCTTTTTTCCTCCTCCTTTCGGTGACCGGCATGGCCATGGCCAGCGAGGGTTGGCCTTGACGGGGCAAGGGCGAGCACTAGACCTTACCAGAGCCTGTTGGCCTTGCCGACGCTTACCCTCGCCTCGGCGAGGACCATCCAAGTAAGGCCAACCCTTGTCAGCCACTGGAAAGAGGAAGGGAAAAAATAGAGAGAAAAAAAGAAAAAAAAATCGAATATTATTAAAATATTATTGAAAAATATCCACATAAGCACCGATCGTGTCACGTAAGCCGGCCGGTGTCCACGTTAGCAATATCTGGAAGGACTGAATTGACACTAGGTTGAAAAGCTTAGAACTAAATTGGCGCAATTAAAAGGTTTAAGACTAAATTTGCATAAGTGCAATAAAATTAGGACTTTTTTTAACAATTTTTCCCCGAAAAATTCATTTGGTCGTGTTTGTTCAGACCAAAGGCTACAAAAGGACAATTTCCGCGGCCTTGCTCAGATTAAAAGGACTAATATGGTCTGCTCTAATGCGATGAAGCTCAAACTTTGGCCGTAGACATAACCTAGGGCGACAAATTACCACTTTGGTCGCCAAAGGACTAATATGGTCTGCTCTAATGCGATGAAGCTCAAACTTTGGCACGCTTGGTTGGAGAATGACGGCAAAATATTACTTTCACCGCGTCTGATAAGCTTCTGATCTAATCAACTTTCGTCTCTCAATGACCCAAATAAGCATATACATTCGTCAGAGGAAGAATCGGTGAGAACAGAGTTCCTTTCCTGGAATAGTTTGATCAGAACCGACTGAGCCGATGCATTGAGCTTCTACGTGGGCATACCCGGAGAGGTAGACAACGCAATCGCAGACTATAATATCCCTATATCTTGTAACATGGAATACTTAAGACAAACAGGTGGATTTAAGATTGGATCGAGTCGAGTTCGGGGAAGACTAAAGTCGAAGAGTTGCCTTCGAATCGTGCTGCACTGCAATCTTGCTTAGTGTGTTCAGCCTAGGCTCGTCTAGATTCTTGCTGATGATAAGTTTTAGAATTTAATTTAATAGGTAAGCTCTTATAATGTTGCAACATAGGGCAAGCGGGGCCATTATTGAAACGAAGCGAATTAAAATATGATTGAAAGCACAAGGACTTTATAGCATTTCAACAAATTATTTAGAAGCTTTCCCAGCAATACTTAAACATTATTCGAACCTTAGAAAATTAAGAAACTATTATAGGTGAGTTTATATATGGCAATTTTTGTGCGTTTTGAATGAATTTAGGTGTAAAATGTGTTAAGTAATCGTAAAAGACATGAAACTTTAAAAGGAGAATAGACAAGAGACGAAAGTCACTATAGATAAAGTCGGGTGTTCATTTGTAGTAACTTTAACAAAATCATGCATCCAACAGGAAACATAAGCATACATAGATCTTAGTTCGATGTTAAACCATTCTACCAAACACAGTCTTGTAATGGTCTCTTGAATAATTGGATAGAAATGTATTTTGCTTTGCTTTCATTGGTCATACAAGGCTGACTTGTGGGCGATGAGAGGAGATTAATGGGCAGAAGTATGGTCAATTGTTCTTGACCATTCTCTTAAAATTTGTACATCAAACATACTATTTCCATAAAGGTATGAAAAATAATAGAATATACTGAAAACTTAACAATAAGTTATTGTTTACTTCCTTGTGACTTGTAAGTTAAGTTACAAACTCTTTGAGTTTAAGTCATTATGAGGACCACCTTCTTTAGGATAATTCATACATGCAATGGCGGATCGAGAAATTGAGATTAGAGTGAGGCGAGACAAAGATATTCATTAAATAGCATATATGATTCTTCTCGAAAAATTGTTACCTTGAAAAAATAAGAATTTTTTGGACCTAGGGAAGTGGGGTTGCCACTAAAGGTGTCAATGGGTTGGGTCGGGTCGGGTTTTCATGATACCTGACCCGAACATGATATAACCAAGTGATCGGGACGGGTCGATCCGGATCGAGTCGGGTCGGGTTTTCATGATACCTGACCCGAACATGATATAACCAAGTGATCGGGACGGGTCGATCCGGATCGAGTCGGGTCGGGTTTCGTGTTTCAAACTCAACCAAACGATTTTATCCTTTCTTTCTCATCACCTCAAAAACTTGCCAAATTCATTTCACACCTAAAAATGAATTTCTGATTTCCACGCTCTCGACCCGCGCATATGCCAACACTCCCTTATGCTTCCTAAGTTTTTATCCTTCCGCCCCGCCCCGTCTCCTCCGTTGCAGCACGCCGAAGATGTCCCTTCCGGGGCATATTTTGGCAAATTTTCAATAGATGAGGAACTCCTGGGGAAAAATTGGCATATTTTCCAATATATGGAAGCTGGGAAGAAAAAGGAAACTCAAGAGACTTGAATGCTAAAAGTCTCCTTTTTTTCATTGCAGCTCATCACCAGAATAGGGAAAAACAAAAAAAAAAACCCAAATTTGAATGCTAAAGTTAACTTAGAAACCCACAATCTGCTTGCTACTCCCTTTATTTGTCATCGTCTTCGTTGGGAAGCCAATTTCCAGATCTGAAACAAAGCCTTGTCCATGGCCGCAATAAGCAAGGTCGAGATCCCGATTGTTATTGGGCTTCAGCGGAGGGAGGGAACTTAGATCAGGGCTGGCACGGCGACCATGGTGGAGTGGAGGGCTTGTGGATGGAGGTTGCAGCTTCGGCGTGATGCTGAACGCGGATGCCAGCTCCGCTGAGATCAGCGGCTGCGAGAGCGGCGCTAGATCGTCCAGGAGGCTGGTCTCCCACTCAAAAACCCAATCGTTGCCGCCGTATTCGCTCATCCTCACCTCCTCGCCCATACCTACGCCCCCGGCCACCGTCGGAGAAGCCCGAGCTCCGATATCGAACCCTGAAACGGCTGGAATCCGACCTTGGAAACAACGGATGCTCCGCGGATTGCTCGGCCCTGAGATCCGATAGACAGAGAGACCTCAAGATCTAGGGTTTCCTTGTTTGGGTTGGGCTAGGGTATCCGAACCCAATAAATTCAAAACATGACCCAATTATTTTTCTTGTTATCCATGCAAATTAAGACCCAACCTGACTCAATACGAAAATTTTCTGTTTGGGTCAAGTCGGATCGGATCGGGTTGGATCGTGTTTGGGCGGGTGCTTTTGACACCCCTAGCTGCCACTACCCCTGCATCCGTCAATGTATACATGTACGGGTTTTGATTAGACCTAATCATGGGCCGATTGGCAAGCTAGCCCCGTCCAGGCCTTGAAGCACCGCTTTGGATGGTTGGGGCAATCAGTTTCCTTTTTAAACTGGACCCGCCTGATATTTTGTGATGAAAATTCAAATATTTTTCAAATACGGGCGGCACTTGAACGGGTACTTTTAGACCATATAGGCCTGGTACTCGACTCGGTCTACCGAGGCCCCATCTGTTTATCACGTCTAGCCTCGAATTCTTAGACCTATTGGTCACTGTTCAAATATAGAGCTCGATGGGCATTAGCAGACAAAATTGTCCCAAGAACTTGGCGCACTTTTCCCGGCGAGGATAGAATGGAAATATCACCAGTAGCTTCTTCAAGGTGTAACCCTCCTCGCATAAGATGGAAAATTTGCAGTGAGCTTCCCTTGTGAAACAAGGGCGTAGGGAAAAAAGAAGGCTTCTGGCACAAGGGAAGACGACCCACAAAGCGGCAAAAAAGCAGAAGCTTGAGCCGATGTTGAGCCCAATTATAAATTGGCATCTCCAATTTGGTTATGAACCCACAAAATTTACTCAGACACTCAAGTTCACCTCAACTTCAATTACGTCAATTAGTCTTAGTAAATTAGCGAAACTCCACTTTCTCCATATGGAGCAATTTCAAGCAGGATTCAGATTTTCTCCGCCCGAGGAAGAACTTGTCAATAATCACCTAATGAGAAAGGTACTTGAATACGCCGACAATTGCCTCATTCCTGAACTCGAGGATTTCTATGCATGGGATCCTTGGGATTTACCGAGAGTGTATCAAGGCAAGTTTCATTCGCCTACTCCTTTCCCTTTTACTTAGACATGCATTGTGGTACTTGTTTGTGACGTCATAATTTTTATTACTCATAGAAAAGTTGTTCACACACTACCCGCACTTATGGTGTTATGATAAGTTGTCCTAAAGTTTTTTTTGTCATGTATTGGTGCAGAATATCGAACGTTCCATCGGATGGGTGGGACTGGTACTTCTTGTGCCCTTCGCCTTATCTAGTCCAAAAGAGAGAGCGTGTGAAAAGGCAGACAAGGAGCGGTAATTAGAAGATTACAAGCCAAAGGGATGATATTAAAAGCCGAACCACAAGGGTTTTAATAGGAACGAAAAGGATTTTGACCTTTTACAACAGTCGAGTTAAGACCGGATGGATCTTCAACCCTTCAGGTTTTCCAATTAATCTATTTAAGATTTCTCTTTTTTTTTTCTTGTGCAAAAAAAATTAGTGAGAAGTGAATCGATAGTCCATTAGGCTAGGGCGAAAAATGTAGGATGATGGTTGTTTTAAACTACAACATAATATCAATGGCTTTCAACAGAATGAGCCAATTGACCTCTTAGAGTCAGGCCAGCTGGTTTAGGAGTCGGGATATATAGTCCAGCAACTAGAGTTAACCTATTCAAATTCCACCAACGTGTATGCAAACTAATCTAAGTTAGGATCACCCTGTACATGCCGAAAGCCTGTACTTAATCGGTTCATGGAATTTGCATTGTGTTTCGAGGGCTTAGCCTACTCTTATGCTTGTGCTCTTGAATTATAAAAGAACGAGGCAATTAAATTATCGTATCATGTCGTCGTCGACATCATTATTTTTTGTTTTGACCACGTGACATTTACTTTTACAAGTTTTGTTTTTCATCTACATATTCCGCATTTGTAATCAAAGTGAAACTTTCAAATTCTACTGACTCTAATCTTGGTAACATTAAAAACAAACAAATTTTTACAGATACCGTACATCCTCTGTCGCTTGAAGAGGAAACCAAGTGAAAGCTTGGATGTTTCACCAGGCTTTGAAGGAGGTTCGAGTGTAACCGATGACTCTCCGGTTGCTTCTCAACATGAGTCAACAGAAGACAGATCAGGAGGTAAGTAATCCAAAGCACCAAACCTTCGTTCCATCAAAATGATTTTCCATGCACACAGAGCATTAGCCGAAAAATTTCCAAGTAATTCGGGCATCTTTTAATATGGAATTTTTCGTCCCGACATCAGTCATCGTATCAAGCAGCACTAGGATCACTCTCCCAATTGGAGATGCTCGGCAACCTACCGAACGACTACCCGCATTACTCTAACCATCCGCTGCCCCACTTGTACGACAACAGCCAGGTAAGGCGCGCGCTGTCGCTCGTGGTGCACGCCGATGGTTCGATCAATTGGCGAAACAAATTAACCATTAACTAATTCCCGATTAAGCTAATGATCACTATGTTTGGTACAGGGCAATGATTTCTATAATCCTTGGAGCTGAAGAATCACCACTGTGAGCTCTTCAACAACGTGGCTCTGCAGGATCTCTGTGTTAAGAGAGTTTTCATGTACTGTAAGCGTGCTGTATTTTGTGTGCCTATGTATAATTTGAGTTTGAGAACCACTGTACTGCATATTCTGTAATAGGCTTGTGAGTACGAAACAATGATCGAGATACCGATCTTTCATTGCGTTGGTTCGGGTGGCACCCCATGTCGGATGATGTTGTGTGTATTAGTTCAGATCGACACCTCGGACGCTTTTATCCCAGCTTGACCGGCCCGGAGCAAACTCGAAATATCCAATTTATAGTTGGTCGGATATGATTTGAGGATAATCTAAAGCTTATGCCGATATCAAAGTTCAGCGGTCGGCCGGCACCAACAAAAAAAAAAAAAGGCCCGACCCGTTCTCAAAATATGATGGGCCGGACCCTCTCGATTTGGGCCCATCCGGCCCATATCGAACCGGGGGATGAACTCGCGGCTCAGCGAGTCACCGAGTCGACTCACTGCGCTTTGCGAGCGTTGATTGATCCGCCGGACCCGAGCGATCCGACGGCCAGGATCGACCCAGACACGTCACCGCCCGTCCCCCTAGCCGCGCGCATCGTCTCCTCCGATCTGGTCACTGCTCCCCAACTCACTCGAAGACGCCACCGAGACCAGCCCCAGAGCTCACAGAAAAACCCTCGCCCTCATCCCCCCGCCTCCGTCGAGCCGCGCTGCGCGACCGCCGCTTCTGGCCGCGCGACCCCCCGCCGCCGCCGGCGAAGATGATGATGTCGCCGGAGCTCCAGCCTCGGTCCTTCCGCCCGTATATCTCCTCCTCGGTCAGCGCGCCGACCTTCTCCTCTCCCTCCTCCTCCTCCTACGGCAATGGATCGCCGCCCTACTCCCCTGCTCCTCACGGCTCCACCCCCGGCTCCGGCGATTTCTCCGGCGGGGGGTCCCGATCGGCGAAATCGTCGTCTCGATTCGCTCCCTCCGCCTTCTCTCACAACGCCCGCGTCGCCATCGCCCTCGTCCCCTGCGCCGCCTTCCTCCTCGACCTCGGCGGCGCGCCGGTGGTCGCCACCCTCACCCTCGGCCTGATGGTGGCCTACATCCTCGATTCCCTCAGCTTCAAGACCGGTTCCTTCTTCGGCGTCTGGTTCTCCCTCCTCGCGGCTCAGATCGCCTTCTTCTTCAGCTCCTCGCTGATCTCGACGTTCAACTCGCTGCCCCTCGCGCTCCTCGCGGCGTTGCTCTGCGCGGAGACCAACTTTCTGATTGGTGTGTGGGCGTCGCTTCAGTTCAAGTGGATTCAAATCGAGAATCCTTCGATCGTGCTCGCGCTCGAGAGGCTTCTCTTCACTTGCGTTCCCATTGCGGCCTCGGCGCTCTTCACTTGGGCAACGGTCTCCGCCGTCGGTATGAACCATGCGGCCTATTATCTGATGGCGTTCAATTGCGTTTTCTATTGGCTTTACTCGATCCCTCGAGTATCGTCTTTTAAAGCTAAACAGGAGATGAAGTATCACGGTGGAGAGGTTCCAGATGATAATTTGATCCTCGGGCAGCTCGAGAGTTGCATTCACACACTGAATTTGCTCTTTTTCCCTTTTCTCTTTCACGTTGCCTCGCATTACTCTGTGATTCTCTCGTCAGCTGCTGCGGTTTCCGACTTGTTCCTCCTTTTCTTTATCCCTTTTTTGTTTCAACTGTATGCGTCGACAAGGGGCGCACTTTGGTGGGTGACAAAGAATGCCCATCAGCTGCAGAGTATTCGCGTGGTGAATGGTGCAATATCGTTGGTGGTGGTAGTGATTTGTTTGGAAATAAGAGTTGTTTTTCACTCTTTTGGGAAGTACATTCAGGTTCCACCGCCATTTAATTATCTTCTTGTGACAACTACAATGCTTGGAGTGGCTGCTGGGGCTGGTGCCGGTGCTCTCGGTATGGTTTCGGATGCTTTTAGCTCGGCGGCTTTCACTGCTTTGGCTGTAATCGTCAGTGCTGCTGGTGCAATAGTTGTGGGATTTCCTATAATGGTATGCATTTTAACTGCCTTGCATTTTTTAGATTAAGTTTAAACATGTATCATTTGTGGACATTGAATTCGTATTATTGTAGTATAGCTTCAAGAGTCCTGTTATATGTTAAACAAGTAACTGGAAGCACTGCCATGGGGTAAAGGGAAAGAGCAGATAACTTCAGTGCCAATGAATGACAAGTTTGGTCTTTATTTGCAAGTTTCCATTTTTCTTTTGAAGTATACTATTACGTTCAATAAAAATTCGTTAGCACATAGATTTGGAGTTCTCTCTGTTATGGCATTTTGGTAGATATAGGTGCATGATAAAAAAAAAAGTAGTGTTTGTTGTTCCATCGCTTAGGTATTACACTCAATAGTTTATACTTTATTGGATGATAGCTATGACTATTTAGTGACATCTTAGTTAGCTTGTCATTACGTGAACCTTTAGTAGTTATAATGTCTCCACTAAATCAGTGACACTAATTTCAATGTGGGAAACATCAAACTCAGTCTTTTGCTGGAAAAACCCTCTCCCACAATCCCATGTCCAGGACTGATGACCCTTTTCCCTGTGCAATGTCCCTCTCTGCCATTGCCGCTATGGACCCTATGACAATACTGATGTAGTGCAACATTTTGGCTGTTGCATCATTCACGCTACTTTCATTACAGATAGATGATGTAATGGTAAAAATTGCACAACCTTCTTGTAGCTGCTTTCTCTTCGATTTGGAATCATGTCACTACATCCCATTGTTTCAACTGACACCTAAACTGTAATATGATTAATTCACAATAACTAGAGACCATTTTCTGTTTGCTCCCACAATTATATTCTTTTCCTGCCACATGCAAAGCAAATTTAAATGGACAAGAAGGGCTGCTATGATGGATTTTGTCGGGTGCCAACTTATGAAATTAGCAATTTTTACTGATGTTATGTGGAATTCCACTGTAGACCGGTTCTTTTTTAGGGCAACATCGTGTTTGAGTTGTTCTGTTTATGCTGTGCATTTGATGCTTGGTGGTAACCGTGAAACTTACAATTTACAAAGCAATATGCTGCTGAGGGTGGTTGACAGAGTTGGTGATGCTCTGATTTTGACAATAATGGGGTTTGCTTGTGCCTTTTTTCGTTCTTGTTTTACTTGGGGGGGGGGGGGGTTGGGGTTGTGTTTGGTGTTTAGTGAGGAAGGAGGAAGGGCATTAGAAGCTCTTGCTGATTGCTGCTTTGTTTGATATAAGATGTTCTACTTTGGCTTCTTGCAATGGTGTTTGAAGAGGTAAAGGCAGAAGCTCTGAAGGACAAGTATGTATCTTTGTGAAATTATTCTTGCTCTGTGAGATGGATAAAATTTTTTTCATATGGCTAGAAATCACTAAAAGTTTATGTGGATGGTCATGGTAACCTTTTCTTTTCCTTAGCTGAAGGTGTTCACCCTTTGACTGGTGATTTTAGGAGTTTGTATAATTCCATAAGATTCGAGGTTCAAAGTCTAAGTTAATCTATCTATAGTATTGGATGAAAAGAATAAACTTCCTTGGTTTTTAAATGTCTGCAGTTGCTTTTACGCCTTTACACAATAAGGGCCGAATAGCATAGAGAAGGTGGTGCATTCTGTTGCTTGTAGGTTGAGTATCTGATTATTTCATAGCATTTTGCCACATGAAGGATTCATGCTCAGAAGCAGTGTTCTCAAAGGTGAGATGGGGGCTTGCCCCTATGCGCCAAAGCAAGGCAAGTCTGAGCATTGACACCTTGTCTGGTCTCAAGGGAGGTGACTTCATGTAGGCACTGCCTAGGCAAGTGTTTCACAATGCCTAAGGTGACTGGAGAGAACTCAGAACTTGGACCTAATTTAAAGGTGGCCGGGACCTATTATCTTAAGTGGAGAGAGAGAGGCATGCTGCAAATTAGAATTGTCTGGAATAATGCCCTGGAGCCAAACTGAGCAGGTTGATATCATTGGCTAGAGTTAAAAGATCACGCAGCTTCTTTGTTTTATCTTAGTGTTGTTTGTCTCGGCAGTGTAGCCTGAAATCTGTTCTTTTCTTGACTATAGGCCTCAAAAAGGTCGGAATATGTAGAGGAACTTTCTGACTTAAAAGCGCTGAAGATATTCCGGAGCATAGTCCCAAATTAAGATGCAATTGAACTCTATTGCTCTCGTGTAATGGAACGAACAAGTTTGATAACACATGAATCCTAAGCTTTTAAATTAGAGCCTCTCATTGCTCTGGCAAGTGCCTTGGGCGCTTAGTGCCTTCAGCATTAAATTTTTTAGCGCCTTACGAACACTTGGCAAGTCTTGATTTGGTATCAATAATTCCTTGAGAAAATCAACAGTGAGCTCTTGCCATCTGCAAGTCTTGATTTGATATTTGATCATTAAATAGCTGGTTGTAGTTTGACTTTTAATTGCTTGGTTAAATTAATCCATAGGGATTTTCACATGGCATTTACAATCAACATTGGATACAGCAATTTATTATTTTTAACTTTTGATCTTGCAGTTTCTTCCATTGCCATCAATCGCAGGCTTCTATTTTGCTCGATTTTTTACTAAGAAGAGCCTCCCATCGTACTGTGCATTTGTGGTGCTTGGAAGCTTAATGGTCGCATGGTTTGTTATGCATAATTTCTGGGACCTGAATATCTGGATGGCAGGCATGTCATTGAAATCCTTTTGTAAACTCATTATCGGAAGTGTTATTCTGGCCTTGACGGTTCCTGGTTTAGCTCTGCTGCCATCAAAACTGCATTTTCTGATTGAGGTTGGCTTAATCAGTCATGCACTGCTTCTATCCTACATTGAGAATCGGTTTTTTAGTTATTCCAGCATATACTACTACGGGTTTGAGGAAGATGTGATGTATCCAAGCTATATGGTAATATTCACGACTTTTCTGGGTTTGGCTTTGGTGAGAAAACTGTCTGCAGAACATCGTATTGGACCAAAGGCAGTTTGGGTATTGACTTGCTTGTACTCTTCAAAGCTAGCTATGCTTGTCATTACATCAAAATCCGTTGTCTGGTCTTCAGCTGTCCTACTGCTGGCAATATCTCCTCCTTTGCTTCTTTACAAGTAATGAGCTTAGTTTTTCGTCGGAACATATTTCTGGTGTTTATCTTCACTAAAATGATAATATTAATTCTGTTGGGTACTTCCCTATGCATTGCAGGGATAGGCTCAGAACTGCTTCAAAAATGAAAGCTTGGCAAGGTTATGCACATGCTGGAGTAGTTGCTCTATCGGTTTGGTTTTGCCGTGAAACAATTTTTGAAGCCCTACAATGGTGGAATGGAAGAGCTCCATCTGATGGTTTACTTTTGGGTTTCTGTATTGTCTTGACTGGATTGGCTTGTGTGCCTATCGTTGCTCTTCACTTCTCGCATGTACTGGTAAGAGTTGTGCTCATGGAGTGGGAATTCACTCATTATGTGTGGCTATTCTTTCCTGGCTAACTGTTTCTTTGGCATGTTTCTTTAAGTGGATTGCTTTTGGTTCGGTACCATTCAGGAGTGTTGTTCAAATTTCCATACCTTTTGAGTGATCTATGTTGACCTCTGCCTTCATTTTTTTTCCTTCCCTCACTGAAACTAATCTTTGTTTCCTTTTGCCTTGCAGCCTGCTAAGAGATGCCTAGTCCTCATTGTGGCCACTGGTCTGCTGTTTATCTTGATGCAGCCCCCAATCCCTCTCTCATTGACTTACCGTTCTGACTTAATCAGAGCTGCCCGTGAATCTGCTGATGACATTTCAATCTACGGATTTGTGGCATCAAAGCCCACATGGCCATCATGGTTGCTTATTGCAGCTATTTTGCTCACTCTTGCTGCTGTAACATCCATCATACCCATCAAATACATTGTTGAGTTGAGAACATTTTACTCAATAGTCATGGGAATTGCTTTGGGTGTCTACATATCTGCAGAGTACTTCCTGCAAGCCGCTGTCTTGCATGCCCTAATTGTTGTGACAATGGTTTGCACTTCTGTATTTGTGGTGTTCACCCATTTTCCATCTGCCTCGAGCACAAAGCTCTTACCATGGGTATTTGCTCTACTTGTTGCTCTGTTCCCAGTGACTTATCTGTTGGAGGGCCAGATGAGAATTAAAAACATCCTTGGAGATGGTATTATTGGTGAAATGGAAGAGGAAGAGAAGAATTTGACTACTTTATTGGCTGTCGAAGGTGCAAGGACATCTCTTCTTGGTCTGTATGCAGCAATCTTCATGCTCATAGCATTGGAGATAAAGTTTGAATTGGCCTCGTTGATGAGGGAGAAAGCTGTCGAAAGGGGTGGGACCAGACAGTCTCGATCTGGCCAAAGTGGCTCTGGTACTTTTCCTTCTAGAATGAGGTCCATGCAGCATCGACTTGCATCTAATGCTCCGACCTTCACTATCAAGAGAATGGCAGCTGAGGGAGCTTGGATGCCATCGGTTGGGAACGTTGCCACCGTGATGTGCTTTGCCATATGCTTAATCTTGAATATCAATCTCACGGGTGGCTCAAACCGTGCCATTTTCTTTCTGGCACCTATTTTACTTCTCCTCAACCAAGATTCTGATTTCATTGCTGGATTCGGGGACAAGCAAAGGTATTTCCCTGTCACAGTAGTTATATCAGGATACTTGGTCTTGACTGCCTTATACAGCATATGGGAGGATGTTTGGCATGGGAACACAGGTTGGGGGTTACAAATCGGTGGGCCTGATTGGTTCTTTGCTGTCAAGAATGTGGCACTCCTAGTTCTTACATTTCCCAGCCACATTCTTTTCAACCGGTTTATTTGGAGTTACAAAAAGCAGAATGATGCCATGCCATTACTTGCGGCCCCTCTTAATCTGCCATCTATTTTGATATCTGACGTGCTTAAGATTAAGATATTGGGTTTGTTAGGTATAGTGTACTCCTTAGCCCAGTATCTAATTTCTAGACAGCAATACATATCTGGTCTGAAGTATATTTAGGCTCATACGTGTTTTTTGTACTATATGATTTGGCAATTTTCAAAGGAGATGTGAAAGGTCAATTTCTTCCCATTTTTCTTCGTTGGGGGTTTTTGATGCCCCAGAATTGCCTGAACTGGGTGAATCCCTGAGTTATGATAGCTTTCCTTGTTACTCTTGAAATTACTATCCCTTCCAAGCTTATCTCCAGAATTGGGTTGAGTCACAAACTAATGTCCGATCTAGCAGACTAGCACTTGCAGGTACTGTAATCGTTACTTCTACTGGGTGTTGCAATGTTGGTCGGAATAAGGCCACTCGAGACACCTGCTTGAAATCTTGTAATCGCGGTATTGATTCATCTGTGAGTTTCAGTTCATTATGGTTGTCGTGTTATACCTCCAGGACTGGCGTGTTGTAAAGTAGCAGAAGTTTTCGATGGTTAGTGTACATCCTTGTCATGCAGGACTCGTGCCATTGAAGGTTAACCGATGACGAGGAGTTTTCAATGTTTTGCTAGTTCTCTTCCCTTCTCGGCTTTACTCATTTGTGGAGGAGTCGGTTTTTGAATTCAGAGATTTTTTGGGCCATATCAAAAAGCACGCCAGATAGTTAAATACCAGAACAAGTGCAATCTGGGTCTTTTTAACAGAAGTTGTAAGCATAGAGTATCAACATTCCTTTAGCCCCGTCATCCTTTTGGTTCTTGGGATAATTATACAAAGAGTACTCAATTTATTTTACGGCGGTTAATTTAATCCTAAATTTTTTAATTTGGCTAATTTAGTATTAAATTTTTTGACGATTTGTTGATGCAGTCATTTTAGTCAATTTTGGCTAGCAATTGCTGATGTGGACGTTGACTCTCTAATAGGGTATCATTGGTACTGATGTAAATAATTTTTGTAATTTTTTTAAAATTTTCTAAGAACTTTTTGTTTAATATTTTCTTTTCTTTTCTCTTTCTTTGTTGCCTATGTCCCTTCGCTAGATGTCGGGACCTCGATGAACAAGCAAGGGTGACGCGGTCCTCACCTTGGCCTCGTGACCACAACAAGGGTGTTGTGGCCCTTGTTAGCCCTAGTAATGGCTCGTTGGCCCTCGCCAAATCTGGGCTAGCAAAAGCGTTATGGCTTCACTCGTGGCTAGCAACCTTCGTCGGCCATTGCTAAGGCCACAACAATTGACGTGGGGAAATAGGGAAAAAAGAAAAGGAAAGGAAAAAAAATATAAAGAGAGAGAACAATTAGAATATTTTTGAAAGATTATAAAAATCGTTTATGTCAACGTTGGTCGTACCACGAAAGATAGCAGGTGATGATTGGATCCACATGTTAGCGATTTTAAGCCAAAATTGATTGGAATGACTATATTGGTAAATTATCCTAACTGGAAAAATTTTGGACTGAATTGGCCACTGTAAAATAAGTTTATGATTTTTTGGATAATTTTACCTTTCGTTCTCGTAGACATCAAAACTACCATTGAAGCAACTAAACTATAGAAATAGGACTTGCTGCGACACAGAGTTTGCATATGCACTTGACATAGTCCATCTTTTTCGAGACAAAAACTTTCAAAAGCACCTTTTATGTGGTAAGTCACAACTTTGCAAAAAGAACATTGTTCGATGTTGTTCAATATCATAAAACAACAAAGGACTACGCAAGAGACCTAATAGTTATGGCACCATTAACCAAGTTTAAATATCATCATAGAAGTTGCAACCATACAAAGCCAAGCCTAGAATGGTGAGTCTTTCTCATCTATCTTCTCTTAGAGAAGCATTTTCACATATACTTGCTTGTCATCTCCTTCCAATCCAAAAAAGAGACAAATGTTCTCAGGATCCATAACAAGTTTTCTGCACAATTTCATTCTATCCAAGGTACTTAGAGACATTTTAAGATGCTTCTCATTGATTTTTCTCTTGTCAATGTCCAAATCTTTTAGCATGTCCAATACGACCAACAATAATCTCCATCCTCTCGGTAGCTTTTCTCCAAAGAAAGAGCCAAAAGCATCACTGCAATTCCAAAAAGTACACTGCTTGGGCTCTTTAGTTCAAGTCTCTTGTGACTTTCGTTAAGTTAGGACGTGTGACTTTTGTTAAGTTAGGACGTGAACTAGAGAGGTTAGGACATGAATTAGAGAGTTATGGAAGAGCATGAGCTTTGACTCTTTTGCTACTTTCATGAAGTTTAAATGTGAACCAAAGAGTTACAGAGAAGAAGTAGCTTTAACTTTCTCACCGCTTTCGCAACGCTTTGACGTGAACCCGGAAGCTACAGAGGAATTTTGAAGCTTTGACATTAGAAAATAACTATTGAGTATTTGTTGAATTCTGTCTCGGGCTTTGATCCAAACTGAGTTTTGATATCTAAATTGAAATTTATGGCAACCCAACTTGAGAAAAGCAAATGGAGGTTTAGCGTGCATAAATTAGGAGAAAAACCAAAGAGGAAGACCAAAGTTTAAGTTGCCAATTTATTACACTTTACGTCATTCATGCTAAGTATTTGGAGAGAAATGCATACGTGCGAATTCAGCACACTCCATTTCGATTCATCGTGAGTAAGATAGAAGCTTTAGGATCCCGCTTCCATCTGAACAGTCTTCGTTTGAATCTGATCTTACTGCAATGATCGTAAGAGCATCAAACATGCTTAACGATTGATCCGGACGGTAGTCTTTCGTTTGTTTTGACAATAAATACTTTCATGAAAACGCTCGCCACCTATTCGACGAAATGTTCTTAAACTCTTGGAACGCCGGCGTCGGGAGTCGGGCACCTATCGATGTCAATTGGGTATGGCGCCGACAAGTGGCGATGGCCAGATTTCTTACCCTCTGCAGAAACTAAAGCAGTAAACAAATTTCCAATTAAATCGCGCCAAATATGGAAGAACGAAGAACACTTTTTTTTGAGTAACCGATTTTTGCATAAATTGAAAGGGCGCCGCACGACAAGATAAGAGCTGAATTCGACGACATAAGATGGAGCCGAAACGACGTCTCTCTCCTCCCCTCCCCCTCTCCATCAAACCCCACCGCCCACGCCGCGCGATGCCGTCCTCGCAGCTCCGTCCTCCCATCTTCTTCCTCCTCCTCCTCATCGCCGCCGCAGCATCCCCTCTCCTCTTCCTCGCCCCGACCCGACGCCGACGCCGTGGCCGCACCAGTTCCACGCGGCCCTGTTCATGAACAACTCGGGGGGCGCGCTCCAGCTGGTCGACCTCTGGTACGACTGGCCCAACGGCCGAAACCTGAACGCCATCCGGGACCAGCTCTCCCCCTCCGTCCTCCACGACGTCGAGTGGGACAACGGCACCTCCTTCTTCTACACCCCCGGCGGCGGGGGCGGCGGCGGGGGGAGCTGCCGGACCCTCCACTTCGAGGTGGGGATCCTGCGGCCCGACTGGCTCGAGGGGGCGAGCTACCTGGGCCGGCGGCGCGTGGACGGGTTCCTGTGCGACGGGTGGGAGAAGGTGGACTTCATCTGGTACTACGAGGACGTGGCCGCCAAGAGGCCCGTCTACTGGGCCTTCTTCAACGGTGAGTGCCATCTCGATGATGCTTTCTTTCTGTGTTCCTGACTTGTCTTTGCTTGATTTCTGTTAAACCAAGATTTGATTGCTGTGTCTTTTTCTTTAATTATTGCAAGTGATGAAGCATGCTCGGCGGTCTACGTGCTCGAGTACAAACCCGGGTTTATTCTAAGAAAAAAATCACAAAAAATCTCAAATTGTGTTACTTGTGACACATTTACTTCGAACTTTTTTTTGTAACACAAAAAATTTAAAACTATACTATTTATGACATATTTACCTCATTGTACTTTAATCTATGGCATTTTCGTCTTTTTTACTTTTGCTTTTTCTTTTTTCCTTTTTTTTCTTTTTTGGCGAGGGCGGCTCTCGCCAGATCTGGCGAGGGCGGCTCTCGCCAGCGTCGGGCGAGGGTCGCCTCACTCGCGTCAGGCGAAGGCCACCCTTGCTCACCTAGGTGAGGCGGCCCTCGCCCGACTTGTCGGCGTCGAGCGAGGGTTGCCCTCGCCTGAGTCGAGCGAGGGCCGCCCTCGCTCGCCCAAGCAAGGCAGCCCTCGCTCGATGCCGGCAAGGGCTGTCCTCGTCGGAAAAAAAAAAGCAAAAAAGATAAAAATGCCCATGGACTAAAGTACAATAGGGTAAATGTGTTATAAATAGCATAATTTGGGGTTTTTGGTGTAAAAAAAATTCAGGATAAATATGTAACAAATAACATAATTTGGGGTTTTTGGTAGTTTTTTTCCTTTATTCTAATATCACATTCTATGAGTTTGGCCAAGGAAATGATATCAAAAGAGGTTAGTTTATTTCGAAAAAAAATGAATGGTTTAAAAAATAATTATTTTATCACTTGTAAAAATGAACGGAAGAGAAATATTATCATCATTCATGAAAAATATTTACACGTAGATCATTGTTTATAATGAGCACTTTTTTCATTAACTAATTATTTCAAGTAAACATTTTTAGGAAATTTTTTTTCGAATTGTTCATTTTTCACGAAACGAACCGAATCTTAGTGAAAATATTTCCCTTGTTTTGTTACGAATAGGGACAACAGCACCAAAGGTCACTGAACGTTTTTTTTTTCATTTTTGGGCAGGTTTTGCTATAATCGGTTCTTGAACTTTATGTTTTCTCGTTCAATATTATCTTACCATTAATTTCCTAGATGAAAGTAATGGTAGGGTCTGCTAACTAGTTCATGTGCGCCCGAGTTTGTTTTTTCATTTCGAGCGTGTCGGATGCTAGTGTTGATTTTAGTGGCGATTTATCGATAAAAGTTGTCTATTTTGCCACTTCCATCCATAAAATTAAAGGGAGCACGACATTGAGCATATAGTTAACTTGGGTAGTGTTATGTTTGATGTGTGAAGGGATGAAAGCTCATGTGATGACATTTGAAGTGGGAGCTGCCCTGGAAGATGCAGAGTGGCAAGCCCCTGCCTATTGCTTCGGGGAGAAGGGAGGAGGAGATGCTGCTAAACTCGCCACTGCTTCCGGCGATTCTGGTGGATATCCGGTGAACGGACTCGGAACGCTTGGACGTTCGATGAGTTTGACGAGTCTATGAACGTGAGTGAGCAAGCTCTTGGTCGTGTAATAAAAGTCGTATTCTATCATGCCGAGAGAAAGTGATCGCGTTCTAATAAACGATGGTCCCGAGTTGGAGTAGGTGCCGCCAAACTACGCCGTAGCGAGCACTGGACCATGCTCCAGGCACTGATAAATTAATTGACTCGTTAAATAATTCAGCCTCAGAACATGTCTCCTCCTTTAAGAATCAACGAGGTGAGGCAACAATCCCTTCTTCGAACCGAGACTTCATTTTTCTTCTTTTGGAGAGATGAATGATTTGAGCAATATCTTTATAAAAAAATGATCGTTCATATCGTTCATGAAAATGACCGAATAAAAATATATTTTCATCGTCCATGAGCATGTTTAGAAATGGATAATTGATCAATTATTTTAAAGGATATGAATAATTATTTTTTAAAAATATCATTCGAATTATTATTATTATTCTTTCTCCTTTTTTTTTGCGAAATAAGCTGCGCAACGAGATGACTTAGGATAGGTTCAAGGATGGCCTTAAATCATTGGAAGCATAAAAGCCATAGCCAAAGAATCCATCGAACAGTCGCATTCCACCACCCACCAAGAGAACGAGATGCCATCCTCCTCATTTGCATTCGCCATCTCCGCTCTCTCCCTCATCCTCCTCCTCGCCGCCGCCGCCGCCGCCGCCGATCCGAGCCCGACCCGAGCCCGACCGGGGACGGGCGAGTCCGACCCGACCCCGACCCCGTGGCCGCACCAGTTCCACTCGGTGCTGGTCATGAACTACACGGGCACGCTCCAGCTGATCGACCTCTGGTACGACTGGCCCAACGGGCGCAACTTCAACATCATCCGGGACCAGCTCTCGGCCACCCTCCTGTACGACCTCGAGTGGGACAACGGCACCTCTTTCTTCTACACCCTCGACGGCGCGTCCCCGAGCTGCCGCACCACCCAGCTCGAGGTCGGGATCCTCCGCCCCGGCTGGCTCGAGGGGGCCACCTACCTGGGCCGGCGCCGCGTCGACGGGTTCCTCTGCGACGGGTGGGAGAAGGCGGACTTCATCCGGTACTACGAGGACGTCGACACCAAGAGGCCCGTCCACTGGCGTTTCTACACTGGTGAGCTCTGACCAAAAAGTTCGAGGCTAATCAAATTCTTGTTCTCTGAGGCTTTAGAACTCCCAAATCGTGTAATTTACTCGTAATCGTGTGCTAATTTTGGTTTCAAAAGAACTTCTCGGTGCATTCCCAAGTTGGGTTTTCACTGGAGAAGGAAATGAG
Organism: Syzygium aqueum; assembly: GCA_031216185.1. Classification (NCBI taxonomy): domain Eukaryota; kingdom Viridiplantae; phylum Streptophyta; class Magnoliopsida; order Myrtales; family Myrtaceae; genus Syzygium; species Syzygium aqueum. The sequence goes on along the minus strand of CM062237.1, from coordinate 23,759,251 downwards.
GGAGGGCGACTGAGGTTGAATCGAGGGGCGCGCGGAAGAACTTCCGCTTGTTTCTTTTCTTGGTGAAATTAGTGTCTGTGAGCGAGCTGGTTCGTGAATTGAATTTTGCTCTCTGTTTCTGATCCTTGGTCTTGGGTATGCGCGTCTGCAACTGGATCGTGTTTTACTGACTTGGGATTTGCGCGCTGTTGATTGAAGGGAGAGAAGCTCATGTGTTGACGTTCGAAGTCGGAGCTGCGCTTGAAGACGCCAAGTGGCAGGCCCCTGCTTACTGCTTCGACCAGGAACAAGTGGAAGAAGATGAAGTGGAATTGAGAAGAGGTTCTGCTATTCTCTGAAACGTGCAAAAGCTCTTGTTTTGATCCCCTTTTCTCAGTACTGTCTAGTTGTTTCAAGAAGGCTAATAATGATCAATCCACGACCATCAGCAGTTTCAGTTCCGTGACAATGTTTTGTCTACTGTAGTTCTTGTTAGTCTGCTGCTAAAAGGTAACTTTAAACATCACACCTGAGCAATAGAAAACCTGAGGGACAAACACATGGTCCAACACATGGAGTTGGACCATAGTCATTCAAGGAGTGGGGACTTTGGGGAACCAAGATGGGTCGTTCCAACACATGTAACTATTCTCGCCATTAGCTCAAGCGGATCGAGATGCTCTTATTCTTACTGTGATCGAAGTAACCCCAATACATCTCAGATCGAGACCAATCATTGCACATATCAAGTCGAAGTTAGGGTGGATGAACCTCATATCGAGATTGAACTTGGTCGAACTCAATTCTTTCGAACTCGACTCTTGTATCAAGACTCTTTCTTCCCAAACTTATGCCTTAACTTGAATCTCATCATAATATGTACGCCGTAAATTGACACCACCAACACATACATAGAGTTGCAATACATTGTTCTTGTAGAACATGAAATCTTTCTTTTACACTTGGGACGTTACAACTTTCTAACACAAGCTTAACCTTGTGAGAAAAAATCTGTACGTGGCACTTGTAATTGATCCGCGGATGATAAAAATCCTTGACACCTAAAACCCCAATGATCTAACACTAGAGTGAACAGAACAAAGAGAAACTCAAACCCTAAGTCATATATTAAAGATAAAATGTGGCCACCAATCGATGCATCCTCTGCGTCGTCACGAAGCTTACATCGCTCCGGTCCATAGCATTGGCTTCCTGTCCTGTCTAGCGTCTCTTGATCTATATTTTAACCGGTTCCCTGGCCTCAGCCTTGTGCCCTGCCCTGTACTTATACCCCCGCGCCAAGTACAAGAAAACGCCGAAATTGATCAAGCTCAAAATGGTGAGCAGCCAGTAAAAGTAATCGAATCTACCAGTGTTGATATTTTGGGAAAGCCACGACAGTCGCCTTTCCTTCTCGTTACCTGTGACCGATTTCACGATGTTGTTCAGTATAGAGGCTGCGAAGCAACCTAATCCACCGGCCAGAGCGGCATAAGCAGACCCTATGCTTTTCATTGCATCTGGTGCCTCCTCGTATAGAAACTCCAATAACCCCACAATACAGAACACTTCGGCTATCCCGATCAGGCAGTACTGAATCAACAGCCAGTACGCACTCAGGTTCGGCATCGGGCTCAGGAAGCTAGCCTCGTAGCCATGCTCGATGGCGTAATTCCTCCTGAACCTCTCGAAAAGCCCAGCCCACGCCACGGACAGGATTGAGACCGCCAGCCCGATCCCTATCCTCTGGAGCTGAGAAGCACCCAGCGGATGGCCCGTGACGCGTCTGCACAGAGGGACGAACAGGGAATAGTACAGAGAGAGTAAGAGGAATATACTGAGGCCTGGGAAGACGGGCATGCAGGTCACGGGGAGCTTGAGATGGCCCATGTGGGTGTTCATCGTGAAGGCCTGTTGGACCGAGAGGGTCAGGTACTCGGTCAAGACCAAGCTGAGCATGATTGTGCAGGCTGGGATTGGGATGAGCTTGATGAGGATCTTCACTTCCTCGACTTGGGTCACGGTGCAGAGCCTCCATGGACTAGGATCTGGACCATCCTCTTTCAGCTGCAGAGCCGCCTTGTCCAAGCATCTGTGAGGCCATGAACACGTTATTCATCGAGCACACAAGAAGTGTCAGACTTGTCTAAGAAAGAAGTGGCAGAATGTTTCTACCTGAATTCATCTGTGTGGGCAATCTTTCCGCTACCCTTTATGGCCGATTGTTTCCCCAGAACTTCATAGAGGCCCACGAATTCACTGCTCGAGAATTCGGCTTTCCTCTTCCGGAAAGCAGCAACGAGAACTTGGGCAACCCGCGTCAAGGGACTGCCTCCCGGCAACCTGTGCCGGTACAAAGGCGTGCCCACGAAGAACACCATGTTTGATATTCCCATGGCCATGGCCAGAGAACCAAAAGCCAAGCCCCACCCGTGTTCCATCTGAATATAAACGACCAAAGTGAAGGCCACGATTGCACCAACCGTGACAGAGAGATAAAAGAAGTTGAAGAACCTATCCAAGTGGGACTTGTAGTCTTTACTTCTCTCGTCGAACTGATCAGCCCCGAAAGAAGAGACACATGGCCTGATTCCAGCAGCACCGAGCCCGGTTATGTAGAGCACAGCGTATAGGTAAAGCATCTGCCAGGGTTTGGCGGGCTTGCAGTTTCCTAACAGAAGCGCGAGCTTATCGCACCCCTCTTGTTCCGGCATGAATATGCCCATGGTTGCACATAAGGTGATTCCCGTCAAGCCCTGCACACAAATAGTTTGCGTCAAAGGATTAAATCATCAGAATCCTGATGCAGGTCGTAGCAAGGAAATTCAAAATACACACTGACGAGCTTAACTAAAGAATGCACCAGAACATTTGATCTCGCAACAACATAGCAATATAAATCAAGCTAGGACAACTTGATCTGGTACGCTCTTTCATATTTCTCACCGCAAGATAAATCGTGGTGAAAAGCGCTATTGTCCAATATCGGCCTAGGTATGCATCGGCTAGGAAACCTCCTATGACGGAGGAGGCTTGCGATATCCCGAGGAAATTGTTAACTGCGTTCGATGAACTGGAAAAGGGTTTGTGCATAACGTAAAACATGAAAGCCACCATGTTCACCGAGAGGCCAAAATATGCCATTCTCTCTGCCATCTCATTTCCTGCAGAGAGAAAACAGTTAAGCTCCGACAAAACGTTTGCAACAAGAACAAATAAACCAAAGCAATCCTGTCTAGAGAGTATTTAATTTCTCATCGGCTTAGAGAATCAATCACCAGACTGCGAATCTCAAATGACGTTTGCCGGACATCATGTTCTCTTTTCAAAAACAATCAATTTGCTCACCGAAAATGAAGAAGGCCGCGATCCAGCCGCCCGTCTTCGACAGGTCGACAATCGGCTTCCCGTGGATATTGACGGGGGTAGTGCCGCCGGTGTAACCCCGCCCGAAAGCCATCCTCCTGTCGTCAGACTCGATGAAGAAGTTGCCCAGCTTCTTCCTCCTAATCGACTCGGAATTCGAGTTCACACTCGCGCTTGCTTGCGCACTCGCTTGGCTCTCCGGGAGACACTCCGGCGACTTTATCTCCCTGGTACCCATTATCCGAAACTCCCTGAACAACAAAGAAGAACAAGAAGAAGAACTACCAACGTCCCTGAAACCTCGTCCACTCCAACGTCCCTGAAACCTCGTCACTTTTTGAACAAATAAAGAGATTCACGTCATCAGGACCCGTGTGATCAACAACTACAGCTGAAAGGAGAGAAAAACAGAGGAGCAAAAGTTTTCGCTGCACGAACAGATTCACGCACACCCCTTTTTAGTGGGAAGACGAACTTAACTACGTCATCCTACCTGGTGCACGAAGGCAAGCAAAACGCCAAGCCAGTGCCTAAATATCTACCCAATGACTGTTGTAGCCCCAGCTTAAGCCTTTAAAGGGCGGCTATTCGGGACGGATGGCCAGCGCAGTGACACTTTTCCTTCCGGATGTAACAGCAGGGCGACAAGCAATTAAAGCTCATCCAGCTAACAACACATTGTTACCCATTGAGGTCGAAGGAGTCCGGCATTAAATGCTGCATAGAGAGAATATATATATATGGTTAATCGGTATAGATAGAGACTGGGCCATTAATGGCTGCCACCGGTCTTGGAGGCTGCTGCATCCATCGCTGTGGTTCATGCCATCTCGCCTGAGAAGAGCATTTTTCACACAACCACTGTTGCAAGAAAAGCGCGTACCATGCTGACATGATATTTATTGATCCGATTCGATTCGGTCGAGCATTCTCAATGTGCTGTGATTTCGGAACATGCATTGAAAATGATAATTCTTGGTTTGAAGGGCAGCATCGTACTGTTAAATCACCAATATGTAAGCGTAAGGTGATAGATAATGATCATGGATTGGACCCCTACATAGAAATTGTGCGACGTGACCAAGCAGCAATACCAAAACAAGGGCATTTATTAGAGTTATACAAGTAATCATCCTAGCTACCATCGGATTTTGAATTCCTATGCATGTGATTCGCATTTATCATTCGAGAGCACTCGAATGGGATAATTATTATAGAAAAGTTATGATCTATTATATAGATATCAATTCAGCCCTCAACTTTTCAATTTGACTAAATTAATCCTAAACCTTTTAACGTTTTATCAATGTAGTCCTTCCAGCTAATTTTATCCGGAAATTGCTGACATGAATGTCATTATTTCTACGTGGCACGATTAGTGCTGACGTGGATAATTTTTTTAATTTTTCAAAAAGTTTCTGAATTTTTTTAAAAAAAATTGTATTTTTCTCTTTCTTTCTTTTTCTTTTTTTCTACTAGTAAATCAAAAAAATTATAAAAAAATTCAGAAATTTTTTTTAAAAAAAATTTGTCCTTATTAGCGATTTATGGTCAAAATTAGATGGAAAGACTACACTAGCAAATCGTCAAAATTTAAAACTAAATTGATCAAATTAAAAATTTAAAATTAAATTGACATATGTATAATACATTTAAGCCCTCTTTTTTGTTAATTTTCCCGTAATCGAATTGCCATTAACGAGTTGATGTTATCGTTGAAAACACATAGAGTACGCCTGTGATTTTCAATTTTTGCATAGTTTCTATCAATTTGCAAATGGTAATAAATTCAAGAACTGACCCATCATGGCAATGGATTCCCATCAGAACGATGATGTGTCCTGTTCAACCATTATGTCCCACAAACTGCACAGCTGTTGATCAATGAATGCCATCATCATCAGCTCATCGCTTGCAGTTTCCTCAACGACCCAAAATCATTTAAATCTTCGGAAATGACGAAGATGAGGTCACTAAAGTTTGACGAGCTCAAAAGTGAGGAATGGACTATTCCGTTTCCGAAAAAAAAATGCAGTAGAAAAATTTTGCTAGTCACCTGATTTCCCCGATAACTTATTAGTATTCTCGACTCTTTTTCAATTTACAAATTACCAACTATCCTTATCTTTGTAATTTTGTCTGCCTTTTTCTTACTAGCTCTTAAAATTTACATTCTCATATATGAATTTACCAATCTTTATTTGAGCGACTTACGAACTTTTTTCCGATTAAATTACTATCTAAAAATGCAATTCATTCAGGTGGGTTTTTCTTTTCGCTAAGAGGGAAGCATATGTAAGGTGAGACGGAAAATTAAAAAGAGTAAAAGTATCATCTATGTTGTAACTTTACGATTGATTTTTTCTTCACATTTTGATAAACATTGCAAGTCCAAAGTACATTTTATTCAAGTAAGGTACCCATGGTTGGTTTTCTAATAATGTATCTATTGCTCTTCTTGAAGCTTGCATGGCGTACCGAATCATTACTTGGAGAAGAGAAGTGTTTTGAGGCAACCTGGCTACATCATCTTCCCTAGAAGAGGGGGTAGAGTGTCTCGATCATTATCCAATCAACCTCCTTGAATTGCCAATTCCTTCTAGTTCTTTGCCTCTCTCTTCCTTTAACTGCGGAAAGAGACAGGAAGAATGTTTAGAGGATTGGTCAACCTATGGCAACAAGAGATTTCCCTCTTCATGTCATGAATCCAGACACCTTTTAAGTTCCACTGTGACGAGATATGCCACAGTTAGTGCATAGCGATTATGTTTGTTGAGGTCTTCTGTTCAGCTTTCTTTTATCCGCACGATAGTAAAGACACACCCACGCTGTGTGCATGCAAAAAGGCGACACTTCAAAGTTGAGTAAAGCAGCCCTATTGAGAAGTATTTGATTCAAAGAAACTAATAGAAATTCACAAGGAAGAGTATAAATTGAACACGGACATATATATGAAAAGAGAGAAATCATTTTAAGATTTGAAGGTTTTTTGGGAGGTCGTTGTAATATAGAAACTATAAACACTTTAGAATTGAATCATTGGAGAGATGACATGGAATTATAAATTTGCGGATTTGTCCATGGATATATATATATATATATATATATATATATATATATATATCGACACACCATGTTGTTGCAATGGGCATTCTAGTACGTTTGGAAATCCTGGTAGAAAGGAAGAAGAGAGAAAGGACGGAAAGACAACTTTTAAGAAAAATATATATCAACGTTTTATTTTACTTAAATAACCATTTTATTAAACAATGATATTTATTATTAGTATTATATTTTTCTTGATGATTTATTTTTTCATTAAAAAAAAGAGAGGGAAGGTGGCTGGGCAATGGCTCTATTACTATCCACCACTGTTTACGACTCCACCGGGGGTCGAGGGACCATCGCCGAAGCAGTGGCCAGACCCTTGCCTTCTATTGGAGGGGGCGGTGCAACCCTCCTTGGCTGCAGGATAGGGCCGTGCTACCCTCTCCATAAGCTGGTTCTGGCTGGCCAACCCACTTGGTTTTTTCCTTTCTTTATAATTTTCAATTCCAAAATTGTTTTCTTCTACTTCTTTCTTAAATCAGTGTTTTCTTTTTTAATTTTCTATCTCTGTTTTTTCACTTTGCTTAGTGTGTAAATAAACTATTATTTGGTTTGGATGATTAATATTTGTCACTATTACACTCATACAAAGGAGATATTATAAAAAATAATACGTTTTACTGTGAATGAATGTTATTACTATACATGAAACATTTCACCACAAATGAAAATCATTTACTGTACCGTACAGTACATGTGTACAAGGTAGAAGCTGCTTTTAAGAAAAATGATGGACAACTTGATTAGCAGAGGTTAAAAAACTGAAATGGTCCAAATTTATTAAAACGTTTTGCAACGGTGAGAGATCTAACCTTATGGTTAAGTCACTTGACCGTACAACCTCTCATAACGACGGAGTCGCGTTGTACCACCCAGTAGTTTGCGAGTATCTAACTTGTCTTTTTTTTTTTTTGTCCATGTTTAATGATTCGTAATGTAATCATTGAGCAACCAGAGACCGCTTCAAAGCCAAATCTCAGAAATGCCATGCTTGTGCCACTCTTATCCCAAAAAGGAAAAAGCAAGCCATGTCTTAAAGTTAAAGTGCCCGGTATAGTTACTCCTCAAATTATAGCTCTAGATTTCTAATCATCCCTCAGCGGTGACAGTATATTACCGTTTGCAGCCGAAATACAATTCGAAAACACTTCATGAGTGATTATAATGTTGTCTTCGATGGCTCTATGGGGGACCGTGTTGGACACGGTCAGGCCGCTTAGACATAAAAATAGCAGCATGAGCTTAGTTTTACAGAAAATAAAATCATAGGACTTGGAAGCACTTGCACACTCTGATCATGCTTCTCTGTGACATCGTCGTACTTAGCTAAGCACTCGCACTTGGCCATAAATGGATGCATACATAGCAACTTTTCGGGAAGCATAGATAAGGAATTCATACTTCCTATAATGCAGCTTACAGAACAAAAGAGCCTCTCCCTGATTGATCAAAATATTGATTAGGTGACTTCCTCAGTTTTCCCTTCGCTTGATAGTTGACTCTTATGTCATAGGGCGTGGGCGCTGAAATAGATAATGCACTCTAGGCTTTAGGAAAATGCCCTCTCCATCACTTGTTGCTTCTTGTTGCCTGGATTAAGTAACTGGTTCAATTACTCTGCGAGCAAAGAACTTTTCACCTCAGCCAGGAAGATACACTGCAAAACAAAGACTAACCTCATGCGTCAACTGAAGCATGTTTCGGTTGATCAGCTCTGGATGATTTTAAGGAGCTCAATATCAAAAAGAAGTGTCTTGTCTATCAGCCCTTGGTTCCTCAGGACAAAATCGAGAGCTCGCTGACCCTGTTAAAAAAGTTGCTTCTAAAATTTCGTCAAGTTGATAGACTAACCATTCAGATGTTATCAGAAATAGACATTAATATTACCGAAAAGGTAGTGGGCTTTGGACCGCTTTTGTTGAAGTCATTCTCTGGATATCCCAGTTCTGGTGGCACTATGATCCTGCATTGCTGTGAATAAAGATGTGAATTTGAAAGTAACTAGTAGAAACAGTAGAACTCTGGCCATTGTTTCCCTCTAAAGGTAATTAAATAGGATACAAACGAGAGGATCTTCGCTCTGAATTTTATGAAGAAAACAATATAGAACTGCATCAGTATGCTGACTGAAACTTCGGAAGAAACCATAACATACTGTGAACATTGCGCTCATTGTCAAAGAACCCAGACTGAAACTTCAGAAGAAACCATAACATACTGTGAACATTGCACTCATTGTCAAAGAACCCAGACCGAAACTTCAGAAGAAACCATAGCATACTGTGAACATTGCGCTCATTGTCAAAGAACCCAGCCATTTAAAGAATATAAGAGCTGAAGCTGCCATTACCTTAAGCAAAGACTTTTTTTAGATTTTTTGTCCTCTCTTGTTGGCATCAATCACGACGCATTACAGGCATGCATAACTAACAAGCATTTGGATCATCGACCCAATCGAGCATACAGCCAAGATACATATACACGACTCCATACACTTGAACAGGAACAAAGGGAAAGACTAAATAGCCAAGATACAGATGCGGCACCTTCTAACACCCCCAAGGGCCATGCCAGCAACAGCTTCTTCAAATGCTGGTATTACCTGAAAATGAGAACAGGAAGTATGCTTACCTATCTAATTTACTTCAAGTACAGCAGCAGATCCATTAGTAAACAGAAGCAGCAACTGGGCTATTCCGATTCAAAGCAAAGGAAACATGCCAACACACAAGATGAGACTTTACCACGTTATCACTCCTACGTCACTCAGATTGAGCAGCAATTGAATTAAAATGGCGATTGCACTCATGAATGAAGACTAGGTCAAGGCAGTACCAAGCTGGCGCATACGTTTCATATGCACCGCTTACAAACAGAAGCACTTTAAAAAGAATTGCTCAGTCGGGATAGATTAACGTATACGAATACATTTTAATGTTTGTTAAAACCAGGGATATGGATGAATGACACAGAGGATAGCTAAACATTATCCTAGATCACACAAAATGCTATTTGATACGGAAGTAAAATATACTTTTTGATTCCATATTATCTACCATAGCTGTCATAAGGAACCATAACTAACCTCTTGAGATCCTATCTTGAATTTGAAGAAGTCCTTATCATTTCCCTGCATTAGAGGAACAAGGGATAGTGTTTTAAAGTCAATAAATGAGAGATGGAGAGCATAAAAAAGAAGCCTGTATACCTCAAAGGAACCGCCTTTTGTCTTGTTACGAGCTTCAAATATGCGGCCATAGTATCCAATAGTATAACCATCCCAGTCAACCTGTGATTTATTCAATCCGTCACTGACATCATTGACATTAAAATCAGACAATCCTGCAATGATATCACACAATCATATGGATAAGAAGGCCAGTTATGCTTGCTCATTGTTTCTTCTAGATCGGTTTTACACCTCCAGATCAAAAAGTATCAAATGTACGAAACTTTACCATTCATTCTGTCAAAAATAATACGGTCTCCAGCACACACAAGGGATAAAGAAATAAAAGCTTATCCCATTTGTAGACAATCCCTTCTATCAACTAGAAATAAAATGAGCGCACCAGGAGCTATGCTTCAAACACTATCCGTGAAGGATCGTCACTCACCACTACAGTCTCTCCTGCTTTGGGGGTGGGACCATCTCCAACTCTCAAGTCCTGCATTCCTTTAAGCAATGAATGAAAATAGACGAAAAAGGTATTCCTTTAAGCAATGGAACAAAGTATAAGTGCTTCTAGATGGAACAAAAACAGGTTTCAAATATAGCATTGGCGCATGAATGACCTTGTACTGAAGACCTGAATCCGTTTCTGTGTAGTCTGGATATCGCATTTTTGACTTGCCATAATCCTTCCCCCTAATTGCCGGCACTGTGACCATAAAACAACAACAAACTACAATAAGACTAGCAACCACCTCGGAACACTTTCATGTCAAGTCCTTGAACAATTGAAGCGGGCATAAGCAGTCTCATGAGACATCCGTTCATTAGTTTTTGACGAAGGAAGTCGTCAATAAATGTCACGATACACCGAGCAAAACCAGTTGGCAGGCGGGTCAATTTTAACTAACATGGATAGGGGAAAACGATGCGACAGCAGGTAACTAAATAAACCATGACATCTGCAAATGTATCACGTCAACTCGCAGATTAACGCTGGGATTAGATAACCCGACAGGCCGACACCCCTCAATCAGAAAACAAGCGTTCGACCAAAGCCGACAGCATCCAACAGGACCAACTTCCCAGACCGACAAGTAACAATTTTACGACCTTATTTATTCATATCGATTTCATCTCACGCGGTGGAGCAATGCATCGACAAGCATCAGCAATCCACACGAAGCAATCTTCGATTCGAACGGCAACATAGAAGCGGCGTGAGGAGAGGAGATGAGCTTACTGTCGGCGAATTCGGAAGCGAGAGCGACTCGATCGCGCGAAACGCCCCACAGGGCTCCGATTAGCGTCCCCACGGTCGACGGAACCAGAACCTCCCGCCGCCGAAACTCGCGCGCTCCTCCTCCTCCTCCGCTACAGCTAGGCTCTATTGCAAGACACGAAGACTGAGCTAACCGTACTTTAAAACTCATTGCTAATGCTACCTCGTAATGACCGAAGCGGAACGGCCAATCCGATACTGACCGGAAGAACCTGAAGAGGGTAGGGACAGCCGAGGACGGAGAGTCGCTCGCGGTCGCTGCGGAGGCTGAGACCTGGCGGCTCCGTTTCGTCTCTGCGGAGATTCAAAGACGTTGGCAGAAATGAGTCGAGCTTCGGCCGTTCTGAAGGCGAAAGGAGAGGGGGAGTACCGTCGCGGGAGGTGTAGGAGACGGCGGCACGGGCTTTGACGGTGGTCCGACGGCTGAAATGGACGCCATTGACGCGGAGAGAGAGAGAGAGAGAAGGAGAGACTGTGTTTCGCGGGAAGATAATGGCCTTAGCTTCCTGGACCATCTCCAACAAAAAACACAAGAAAAGCAAAAAGAAGGAAAGAACGCTTTCTTTTGACGATTCTGCCCTTTACGTATTTCCTAGTCGATTTTTACGGAAAATTACTAGGTTGGACCAAGGCGGATGTTAGCTCGACTCACGTGCACCGTTGGGTCGGGTGGACTCCCACGTGGAAGCCACCTGATCTTAGTGAATCAGGCTAGATGATTCGAGTGCGCCCAATATTTGTTCACCCTTACATTTTGACAGCCGCATTGCTCCTCTTTCGCCGCACGAACCATGCCACCATCGCCGCCTCCTCACGGCCGTTGTTGTCCCTGACGTTGCTCAACAGTCGCTCAGCTCCCCCCCCATCCCCTAGCTCCGCCGTCTATACACAATGACAAAGGGACCACAACCACAGATGTCATGCCCGACGTCAAGATTGCAGACTAGCCTCAAGCAACCCCGTATATGACCTGTGAGTCCAAGGTAACAGACATCAGATGCGAGGTCAAGGCACTACGGAAGGCTCGGTCGATCCCGATGGCCACTGATAGAAAGAGATGGAGAGGTGGGAAGGGTTCATGACGAGGCTTCTGTGGCTGACGAAGCGCAGGGGGGAGGCTCGGTGTGAGGTTCCCAGCGTGGGCCTCGCTACGGTGGCTAGACGATGGTTCCTCCGTACTTATGAATTGAATCAATTGGTGCTCGTGGATAATGCAAGGGAAGGGACACGACGATTCGGTGACGGCCAGGGCTCGCAAATGGTATCTAGAGCTGATCGGCAACGTTCAAGACTATCCGCAAACGATGGAATTTCTTCCTTCCTTTTTCTATTGCTTTTCGGCCTACTCTATTTAAAATTTGTGAGGGGAAAAGACTAATTCGACTTTCAAGTTTGGACATCGTCGCAATCACTGTTTGAAATCCCTTCCCTTGGCCGCAACAGGGCCCAAGATTTTGGTTCTCCTTTCCATCCTTTGAGCTGCCTGTGCTTCTCAATAAAGTCCTGAAGTGCCTGACAACCGTATGGTAGAAAGTTTTGTCACTCTCAGCCCTTCATTTTTCCGTCAATGTTTTTGCAGTTTTAGGCAGTGTGAAGAAGGAATCCGACTTTTGACTATGAAAATTTTTGAAAACTGCCTCACAAAGGAAGACGACGTCTAGTGCATGTAACAAAGCCAATCAACGGACCATAGAACCTCGACGGAAGAGCAAAGATCTATCATTCTGCTGGGCAATCTTCTCACAACATACAAGACAAACACCAGAGAGCCTTGGAACAAGATTTAGAATAACTTTCTTTAACCACAGCTGAATATAATCCACTTGAAATACAATATCGTCTTTAAAAGACACTTATCTACCAACTTCACAGCTGGAACACTTGATTCATAAGCTTTTATTGAGCCACACCGACAGCAAGTACAGGAACCACAAAGATTACAGGCTAACCAGGTTGATAGAATTTGCCTTTTCTTGCAGGGTATCGAGGAGGCTGTCAAAACTCTTCTTGAAGGAATCGACTCCTTCAACTTCAAGCTGAGTTCCGACATGATTCCAGTCGATTCCCAATTTCTCAAGTGCACTGTAAATACCTTCGGCTTCAGAAACATTCGAATCAATTGTCCTGGATACAATGCCGTGATCAATAAACGCTTGGAGAGCTTGGTCAGGCATAGTTGAAACCTGTTGAGATGGTCAATAAGATGAGCGTTATATAGCAATTTGAGTCAAAACTAGGACACTTCCAAAGAAAAACATAAAACAATTTTGAGGTGAAGAGAGGAAATTCTTTCATTTAGTAATTTCGGTATTCGAAAGAGTGCAACACAAAAAGGGGGAGAAGTAACTAACAGTGTCTGGTCCAATGAGAGGAGCAACGTATAGGGTGTCAGGATATGCTGGGTTCTTTACACTGGTGGATGCCCAAAGAAGCCTCTGTTTCTTTGCCCCTTTCTTTACAAGAGCCTCCCATCTTGGACCAGAGAACTTCTTCTGGTAGAGCTTGTAAGCTAGAGCTGCCTGAGCCACTGCAGCCTGCAGTGATCAATAGATACATCACAACCTGAGCATATCATTGCAAACAGAACTTAGTTTCATGTCCTGAGAATTGACAAATGGATGCCGGCATGTACCTTCCCTCGAAGATCAAGAGCCTCAGGTGTTCCAATCTTCTCGAGCATCTTGTCAATGAGGGTGTCCACACGACTGACAAAGAAGGAAGCAACACTCGTAACCCTGGAGAGATCATCTAACCCAGAGGCTTCGAGGCCATCCAAGTATGCATCTATGACAGCTTCATATCTAGCCAGTGAAAATATCAACTGCACGTGACAAAAAGGTTATTTCATTAGTACATGGATGGAATCTGTTCTTACTTACTGCATGGAAGGCACTTGCCAAGTAATATAGCAACAGCAAGATGCCATCTGCGAGGTTTCTACTAACAAGGAATTTTTCCCTAGTCAATCCCCATAACTTATTCTAAGTGCCTGTCAATATATGTAAAGCATCAAGCAGAAAGACAACCCGTTTAGGTAGATGTCCAGGGAGCAAAAGATTGTGAGTGCACACTGATGCAGTTAAGGAAGCATCCACTGAAGCATGTATATTATCAGAAAAGGGGAAAGGGTTGGTCAATGTTAGGCATCCACCATCCACCAGAACGCAACACTTTAATTGTTTCATGAGAACTCTGGTCATGAACACTTCCTTAATATACTCAGGACCAGGACAGGTAGTACCCACATGTTTCTGCTGCCAAACCAGTACCATAGGCTCTCGGGGCTTGAGATCTCTGTTGACCAACCGCCATTCATTATACTTTTGTTCCTATATTACCTAAACACCCCCCATTAGTTAGAATCCTACTTAAAACACTTGCACAGCATCCATACAACTCAGGACATTTCTCAAGATCAACTGTTTGGCCTCACATACGATGTACTGTCCTGCAGATCTAAGTACCAATAGTTAATACAGATGCCATGAACAGAATGACTTACAGTCACATTGACACTAATCCCGTGCGAGATGACTTGCTTAATTGATGGAACGCAAGGTGCTGTGGCAGGGATCTTGATGTAAACATTGGGGCGATTAACCACTTTATGAAGCCATTTTGCTGCCTCAACAGTCCCTTCGGTATCATCTGCCAGTCTAGGAGAAACTTCAACAGAGACATAGCCATCGCCAGCATCAGTTTGATCGTATATTGGCTCAAAAAGCTTGCACGCATCTTGAATGTCCTTCACCACAAGCTCCCAATATGCACTTTCAATGTCCTTTCCTGATTGCACAAGCTCTCTGCAAAATTTAGCATATGAGTATATAACAATAAAAGATCATCGGAAGTAATTTGGCAGAATGAAATACAGGGATCGAGACGATCCAAGACCAGGCCACTAGGTACAGTCGATGGTTTTGAAAACATCCCGATAACGAGCACCAAATCAAAGAACACGGGACAAGACACAGATTTGAGCAGTATTTTCTTAAGACAGAGTGAAGCAGATCCAAATTCAAGATAACTAAAATGACATCTCAATTTCCAGACTCCATCGTACTCAAGCTTTAAAGTAAACCACAATCTCCATTTGGAAGAATCATTAAGAATTAACAATATCCGCAGCTTTTGAAGCTTTTTGTTAGCTTTTTGTTAAGATGATAGGTTTCGAGCAACTCCCACACGACTTCTTATGTTTATTTACCCTTCAGCAACGGGTAAAGAAGGGAAGAGCTACACACCTGAACTGATCATTATAAGCGTTCGAAGACGATATTGCCTTCTGGAAAATCTGCAAATTGATTGTCATATGTTATCGGCAAGGATAAAAACAAAAAACAAAAAACAAAAAAAAGAAGAGAACTACCAAAATACTGTTGTCATCATCATTAACTTTTCACGGTTTCATTCTTTTAGTTCGTTATGCAAATTATCAACACTCGTAAGGAGGGAAAATTTCTGCACGATCAGGGCCATAAACAAGCATGAACGCGGGAGCTTTTCCCCAAACTTTCCCCCACACAAGCGAGAACACACATTCAAAGAACGGCAATCGCTCCAATTACCGCGGGGTTGCTCGTCACCCCTCTAACGCCATTGGCGATCAGAGGAAGCAGGTCCGTCACGGGTCTGCAGAGGTTGTCGTACCAGGGGCTCTGGCCCTCTCGCTCATACAAATCGTGCAGCACGGTTCTCTTGACCACGCCGCCATTCGCGCCGTTCTGAGAGCACGTGACCCTGCCACAAGAAACAACAAGAAGGACTTAAGATACAGAGATCGCGGCACCAGCTCATGCAAATCCACTCTAGTTCCACTTGCATCTTCCGAAAGCAGAGATCTCGCGGAGAAACTTCAATTTGAAACGCAGGAATCACGGATTTATCGAAAGGCATCGGAGGATCGTTATGGCAGGATAAGGAAACGTCAGGACGTGCAACATAAATTCCACGCTCACAAAACTAATGGTACTCCGTTGAAGAGTCTATCAACCGCGTGCAGAGAGAGCAGAGCCAGGTCGGTTCATAAAATAAAAACGAAGAAAAGAGCAAAATCATCAGCCACAGCAACGATGGCAATGCCGGAGATCCGCGTCGAAGTCGACGGGATCGGTCGTGGAATCAGAGCACGGAGAAGTCCATCGACAGCAGAAACGGAGGGAGGTGTGGGGGGGGGGGAACGAATAGATCAGAACAGGCGCGAGAGCCGAGGGGGAGATCGCGCGCAGAGAGAGCGGGATCACGAGCGCAGAGAACACGGAGGCGCATCGAAAAACTCACACCAAGGAGCCCCGGGAGCGGCGGTTGCATTTCACGGACAGACCGCCGGCCGCGGCGGCGGCGGCGGCGGAGGAACGTGACCGGAGCACGAGGAAGGGGGGCGGCGAAGGGCGGGCGCGGCCGATCGAGGGCCGGAGCGACGAGGAAGGGGCGGGGGCGGAGAGCTTCGAGATCGTGGCCATCGCGGGTGGGGGGGCCGGGGGGGAGAGAGAGAGAGTTAGGTGAGGGAGACGGGTTCTGGTGGGAGAGGGTTTTTCTTTTCACCTCCTCCCACTTTTTGGTTTTTGGGGGTGGTGGGTGCAGGACGATACGAACGATGGCGCAGCAGAGGGGAGGGTGGGGTTCGTACTTATACACGCAAGGCAGCGGAGGACGAGGAGGGAGGGAGGGAGGGAGGAGAAGGGACGCGCCACCTTTCGGGTTGAACCAGCGGCCACGTGGGCCCGGAGGGGATCGCTGCCGTTGCTTCTTTTTTTTTTTTTTTACCCCCCCGGTCCTTTTTCTATTTTCTCTTTCCTTACTATTTCGTGCGAACATTTGGTGGACTTTTTCTTCTGGGGCCTTTTCTTGGGGTGCGGCTGGAGATCAAATTTAGAGATTGGTCGTTCTGTGTCGCCGCCGATGCGCGAGGGGGCAATGGATAAGCTCGACGACCTTTCTTTTGCCCATCCTTTTTGGGGCTATAATTAATTGGATAAATATAGTATTCCTATTCCGTAGTTCATTGCTTCCCCCCCTCCCCCCCGGCCCTAAATTTATGTCCTGACTAAAAATGGCGGAGAGGATCGGGGGGATTCGTCGACATTCATGCCGAGTCACGGGTGAAAGTGAAAAAACGTGAAAAAAAAAAAGAATTGCCCCCCCCCTCCCCGCCCCCGGTAGATTTGCCGTTTTTACGCGCTGTTACATGAAAAACAAAAAAAAAGAGGAGATATTTTAATGAAGGGCGCTCCCCCTCTCTTTCTATTCGAGATTTGCCTCGCTGGCTGGGCACGACCCCAGTTGAATCTTCGGATAAATAACGACACAAATAATCTCTAATTTTTTATTCAACATATGCAATGCGATCCCTGAATTTTAACTTAATATGTAATGTGATCCATGAATTTGTAACGGGTTAAGTTGAATAGGTACCGAAAAGTTTATAAACGATATTACATGTTGAGCCAAAATTTAGAAATCATTTACATCATTTACCCCTCCTTCGAACGCGAGGATCATTTGAAATTGAACAAGAGGTCATGTGACGTCCGACGCTAAGGCAAAATGGAGGGGGACGACGGAAAAGGGCTCTCGGATGTTGCGATCACCGAAGAGGAGAGAAGTTGGCAGAGAATTCGGAAGACTCGACAAAGAGGAATTTAATGCGGGCAGATGATACTTGGAAATATCCGCGAGGACAAAGGAAAATTTGGAATGGAATACCGCATGTCGTGGTCAGATAGTCTTAGAGAAAATCCTCTAGAAAGCTGTATATGAGTTTTTAGAACGGACTTGGAATCGTGCACAAGGTCGGCGCAAAAGAGTGCGAGTTTAAGATCGTTCGGGAACGTAGGCCGGTCAAGGCGGGCCGAAGTTGCCCGGACACTACCTAACTGCTTGAAAAGAGAGAGAGGAAAAAAAAAAAAGAGATACGCATGAACCTTAAACAATAGTTACTATGATATCGATATCCCAAACTTATAGGAACGTGATAAAAGCACCTTCTGTCTGCCTCAAAATATCGTAAACTATATGTCCATCCTTTGCCTACCACAAAAAATCTTAAACTATGTCAATTGCAACGTTAATGCATTTTTTTTTGTGTCACAAACCCGCCCTCTCCAAACTTGTTTAGGGTATTGAGGACACAAAAAATATCAATGTTGTAGTTGGCGACGTTTAAGGTTTTTGGTGGCATTAATTTTAAAAAAAATTAAAATCTCAAGCTCCCACGTGGCTTAAGCAAACCCGCCTTTACCTTCTTCTTTGTTGTTAATATCACAAAAAAATTCCAAATTTACACACATATGATAAATATATCCAAAACTAATTTTTTGACGACTAAAAATCTTAAAATGGTACATCTATGACAAATATACTCTTTATTAGTTTCCGTTAAATTTTATCATCAAATTACTGAGTTTGATGATAAATAACAGTTGACAGGTGTACCGGTTTGGAGTTTTACCCTTATCAATTTGTAATTTTTTGTGATATTAATTCAATTTAACGAAAATTAACATAGGGTAAATTTATCACAAATATACTGATTTATGGTTTTTTGTTATTAAAAAATTAATTTAGGGTATATTTATCACAGATATATCAATTTAGGATTTTTATTGTAAAAAAATTAATTTTTGATAAATTTATCATATGTATGACAGTTTGTAATTTTGTGTGATATTAATTTTTTTTTCTTCATTCTACAACTGTGAATGCGCAATGCGTACGTAAAGTCCTCCAGAAAAAGGGCTTTTGCGATGTCGTCTTGCAAAAGGAACCAATGCATGACCTTATCATCCTGAAAATTACTCCTGTCGCTCTATGTATTGTACAATCTTTCGCTAACTTAGAATGATGACATGATTACACACAATCGCACTGTGGACTGATCATATGAGGATAACATACGATTTTTACTATAGCGAAATTCATATAGGCGAAATTAAATCAATTTTGATTAATGTATAGAGTACAAGCATAGACAAAAGTAAGAATGAGATCCGGGTGAATTTGTTAGAAGATCGGATGAAAGTTTAATTTCAATAGAGTCGCGATGAATCGCCATGAATTCCGTAATCAAGCGCATTGAAATAATTCCAACAAAAATTTATAAAGAAGCTACCGAAGTCTTAACCCGTGCCCAAAGTCGCATGCCGACATAATTCCCCGTGATATTAAGCTACAATCCACAGCATTAAATTTAAGATATATTAGACCTTTCTTTTAATAAATATAATTTGTCGAAACAGCAGCCTCCTATAAATGATAATTGAGTTGGTAATTGTCCTACTTTGCGGTCATTTTTTTCTCATCACAAACCCAAAAGAATTACCACGAAAATCAAGATTACTGTAAATTCCCAAAAAAAAAAACCCAATGACAGAAACCATCCATCAAACTAAAACCATAGAAATTCTCCCAAAAGGAAAAGTCTATATTATTAAAAATTCCAAACCGATTACCCATAACACACTTTCTCACAATTAATTTTCATCTTACGAAAAATCTAAAATTGGTCCCCCCTCACCCAAATTCAATTTCGGATTTTTCGCGAGATGAAAATTAGTTTTGGAAAAAAAATGTGTGATAAGGATACCAATTTGAGATTTTTCACAAAAAAAAAAAAAACTCAACTTGAGATAAATGTGTTACAGTGGCACAGGTTTGACATTTTTAATGGTAACCAAAAAATAGTTCCAACACCATATATTGACCTAATCCATGGAAACTGTCCTCAAAGAAACAAATCCTACCAAGGTTTCCAAATGGGAAGATTTGCAAAAGCAGAGAGGACCCAATAGCAACTCAAATCAGACCAGATTGGTAAAGGACAGATCTTTGAAATGCGGCTCATCATGGGTTGGGAACTTCAGTTGCACCCAAATCTCTTGCACCATCACCCAACGAATTTTGGGTACATTTAGTGTGGGGCGTGTGTGCGGCGAGCTAGGGGTCAACGAGCCAAAAAGGAAACTTAAGTCAGCAGCCGCCAGTCCTTCAATCCTCATTTCAAAGGAGTCCCATCACAAAGTGCAAAAACAGAGGAGGCTCTGTTTTGTATGAAATTCTGTACCGCTACTAACATTGGATCTTGGTCCCATTGGTTTGTTTAATTACCAGGAATCAAAATGGTTTTGTTTGTATCTAGGCAGCAGGTTGCCTGTGTTCCATTCCGTGTGCTATCTACCAAAAAGCATTGAGGAGAGAGAGAGAGAGAGAGAGAGAGAGAGTAGGTGGGACAGCGAATGCATTATTATTTGGAGAGAGGAAGGCCAAATGTTGAGGTGTCAGTGGGGCAGATAGCAATTTGGCCTGTCCTTTTCCCTTACAGAAAGTTTGCTTAATCATCCGCTAATCTTGACCCTTTTTGCACCTTAAGAGATGCTCTCAAGTCTCAATCGCACAATTTGGTTTTCTTTTTTGGCTGCCCCTGTTGTTACTATTGTATTGTATCATTTTCTTTTATGATGTACAGTGGAATAAAGCCATGTCATCCTTAATTTCTCTTTGTAAGCGAAAAGGTGGGAAGGGGCAAAAGGTGTTGGCTACCCTCGGCGTAAAGAGTTCCACACCCGTGATTGCAATGTTCGATTTGAGCCGTAACTGATACTTATTTTGAGCGAGCCTGTCATCGTCGCACCACCATATGCAAGTCGAGGTACAATCGGAATTGTCCTGCGCACAATGCAGAAGGGCAAATTAGGATTTTTGAGATTAAGGAGTAACTAGAAAATTCGAGGAGGCTCCAAATCACATGGGAATAAGGCCCTGCTTGTGAGGTTGGGTGGCTAAATTCCCCGCCTTTATCGCAGAGCCCTACCACTGCACCAAGCAAGTTCAAATTATAAATACGCGAGGGAGGAATCGAACTCAACAACCGAAGATGGAACCAAGGCAGTTGGGCCAATTTGGGGAGCTGAGGGATCGCAACTCTCTGCTCCGATCGCTTTCTTGCATTGATAAAGAATCATCGATACAAGGAAGAAAAGAACGACACGATCAGTTTGGTATTCCCCACTCTACAAAGCTAAGTTTGCCATTAAGAAGAAGGGCCGAGAGAGGTCAAAGTAACTCGGTAGGAATGAAACCTCAAAACTCGGTCACATTTGCATTCTTCTACAGAACTCGGTCATTTGACAGTGGCCATAAACAACATTTTATGTGCGAAGATCACGACTCTAATGTTCAGTGCTACTTGATTTCTAAGACACGCACAAACATGTACAGGTCTTGAAAGCTGCACGATGATCTGAGGCGACTCTTTTGGGGGGATCGAATTGCCTTGGGAGATGATCAACATCGAATACAGTCTCCAGAAGAACAGGACGAAACCATTTGCAAAGAAAGGTCGCGGCCCAAATTTGAGGAACTTCGCCCAAGCCCATGCTCAAAAAGAAGCAAGAGATCAGCTAGAGGATGAAGCTCACCGACGTATATCATCCAGAACTCTTTCGTTTATCTCAATGATTTTTAGACTGCTTGTCCGACACAAAAAAGAAACGCGTACCGTGTAGCCACTCGAGTGGGACTCGCCCTTCTTGTTACATCAAGATTGGATCTGATTCTATGACGCGTTCACAGGGACGAGAGCCACGGCCAAGGGAATGATCAACTTTAGGCTCCACAACCAGATTCCAAACATCGTCTCCTACATAAAATCCGGAAGATGACTGCCCTGGCTTTCCCCTGAGATCACCAAAGAAAGAAAGGTTGTTAGTTTTAAGGCAGGAAAGAGAGATTGGACCAATTTAAGAGTGCTCGCGTCTGAAGAGGCTAACCTCTGCAATAACACCTCCTGCTCCATTGACTCTGCCGAACTAAGATTTACCAGCCGCACCCTCTAATATTAAATAATCTTGCCTGAGCCTTATTGCAGTGGATGGAAACTCGGCAGGACAATATCCTTTTAAAGATGAGACCTTTCGTTCCTAACTGGGAACTGAAGCCTTCCATATTTTCCGTCTGATTCCCCGCAATGGGAGCCCTTTCGAGTGGGCAAGAACTCAAAAGTTTCTGCATCACGACATGGGTCATTAGGCTTGGTGCTACAGTTCATAGTAGTTGAATTTATGTAGTTGACTTCTCTCAATGTACGATCCGTGAGGAAAACTTTCCTACAGCACTTTTCGTGATCTTTCCATTCCATTCGAAAACGGGCGCCCGTTTCCTTGCACGACAACCGACTTCATCCACATCTTGAAAGCTTCTCTCTTGTCATTTATGGAGAACAAGAAGCATAAGCTGTGGCAATTGGTACTCAAGAATGAAGCCTGGCCATCTCATCCACTGCACTTTGTTTTTCTGTGAGAATTTCGTCTTGTCCTAGTTACATTCCCTTTTTTGATTTATTTATTCATTTTCTACGCGCGCAAGGAAGATCACAGGGTAAACCACCGTGCCTCCGCCACTCCGGCTGATTCTGCCATACAATTCAAAGGCGAAGTGGCTTGATTTGCACAAACAGAAATCATAAATTTCAAATTATCGAATATGGTTCTCGAGGGAAAGTGCTATTGGTTTACCTATCTCGACAAAGCCTAACCACCCTTTTGACTTTGAGTGTGCTTCCCAAACTGATAGGCGAAGGTTCTTTTTTGGGGTCTAAAGAAGCCAAACACGGGTCCCTCTTGTATTGACATCCATTAAAGACTGGTCACCTTACTCAATAAGAACATTGAAGTGGAATTTCTTAATTCAACTAGCCTTTCCCTTCTATATTTTGTGCAATCTTGTGCAAGTCAGCGGCAATTTTCAGTTTTTTTTCCCTTGCACTGTTGGATAAGTCCTGCGCAAGCTTGTGACTGGATCAACCTTCGTATATTTCCGGCAGCATCTGTTAAGAAATTATGTTATTTTGCAGTGATATCACTCTAATCCGCATTTAGTTTGTAGTTAATGCACAAGCCTGTCCATATGATTAGGAACGAGGAAATTTATCCAAAAAAATTTATTGTACGAAGGACAATTCAGACTTTCTTTTTTTGGTCGATCAATTCAATATTAAGTATTTCAATTATACCAATTTAGTCATAAACCTTTTGAAGATTTGCTAATATAATCTTTCCGGCCAATTTGGATAAAAAAAAATTGCTGACGTGGACATCGTTTGTTCTACGCAGTATGGTTGGAGATGGCGTTAATAATCTTTGCAATTTTTTTAAAAATTATGAATTTTTTATATTTTTTCTATATTTGTTTTCTTTTTATCTTCAATGTGGCCGGCCACACCCGCAAGGATTGAACCTCACCAAATTTGGAGAGGGCCGCCCTCATTGGCCACAAAAGAAAACAAATGAAAAGAAAAACGAAAGAATAATAAAAAAAAATTAGAAATTTTTTTAACAAATTGCAAAAATTGTATATGTCAGTGCCGACTGTGCCACGTAAAATGACCAGTATCCACATCAACGATTTCTAATCAAAATTGGCCAAAAGAACTATATTGGCAAATTGTAAAAAATGTTTAGAACAAAATTAACATAATTGAAACTTTTAAGACTGAATTTGCCGCCGTATAATAAATTTAGGACTTGTTTGGTTATTTTCTGCTAGGAATGTTTATCAGAATGCATAATTGACGTGCAAGATGCGAAGTGCGATAGTCTTACACCCGAAAATTAGAGCTCAAACAGAGCAGTTGATGTACTCGATTCAGATTGTCCCATCTGACATTCGGTCCAAGCGAATTTATCAGTCAGGAAACTCTCAACGAAACTCAAACCAATAACTTGGATTTGTTTTCGACTTCAAATCCTCGACGTAAATTCCACGTATACGTACAAAGCGAAACATCGATACTACGCTGTCAAATGGCAATATCGACGATACGAACCCCTGATCAAATCTTAATCATCTGCAGTACGCATAATACGGAACATATCTTTCACATCTAAAGAATCATAACATAAACGAATGCAGTAAAGTTTGAATCATGAAAATTCTAATTTGCGACAAAACTGAGACATTTTGAACTAAAGAACGTGAATTATTACATGTTTGAGTAAATCGCTTGCATCAGAAAGATATGAAGGTTGTGTTAAACATCTGTCTGTTTGGCTCAGCTGGGAACTCAAGCATGGGATGCCAAAATCAAAACCGAAATAAAGTTGCCGACCTTGCTATTTTCCAAACCAAAACAAAACTAACAAATCGATAGATCAAGAATCTTGGGCTGATTTAGTTCGGTTTGTTGATTTGCCTTGAATACCGTCAAAGTCTAGCCCAAGCAGTAACTAAAGGTGGAGTCGGTTTTTGGTTTAGTTTCTGCCTTCTTGTGGAAAGTATAAATGAACCGCTCTTAATTCTATACATCTTATGTACCATGCAAAATGATGTGCCAAACAAAGTGCTGACGAGAAGGCCTTTTTACCATGGTTTTAGATCCCCAACCGGGCCAGCCGTCCAGTTCAAGACCTTTTCGCTGGGCTTCAGGTAAACACTCTTGTGGTGCGGCAGCTTGCGAGCCAGTCCGTTGAGTATCTGGTGGAAAGCGTCTCCTGATTGAGCGGGTTGAGGGAACAGCATCGCCCGTTTCATCGAAGGATTTGCGAGCAGCCTCTGCTTTCTTAAGATCACTTCTGGAGAAATAGATGTCAGGATCGTGTCTAAGTTGTGGACGTCTTCCTCAGCCACGAAAACTCCGATTTCCTCCCATGGTATAGCGTCCGCAAAAGGCAAGACGATGTTGTCCGCTATGATCACGGGGATACAGCCGAACACGACCGCTTCCACGAGCCGAGGACTCCAGGGGGCCCATCCCAGGGGGCACAAGCAGAATACGGCCCTTTGCATGTCTTCATAGTATGTAGTTGGATGGTCCGTTGAGATGTCGAAGAGTGGATTGTCCTTGAAGTTCTCCCAAACAGCTGCCCTTGCTCCTCTATTGGTCAAACCAAAGTAACGGTCAAGGCAATGCTCTCACCCAACCAACATAAAAGACAAAATAGCTCATAAGAGAGTAACAACACTAGAGAATCCAATCTACCTCAAATCACTTTGTAAACTTTCAAAAAGAGAACTAGATCTGTACCTTGCATAATAGCCACCTTCAGGGTCATTGTTCACGTCATAAAATAAGCCACGGAAGTACACAAAGATGGAACGAGGAGTGTCTTGAGGAATCAGGTGAGCCTGCATTTTCTGAGGGGGCGCATAAGGAGGAATCGTTATCGAACCTTCCTTCAAGCACACATGGTTTCTCTGTCCAAAAGTCTGGACTAAAGTAGCACGCCAGAGTAATGACAGAATTCCACGATCAATAGCTTTCTCTTCCTGCGAAAATGATGCCCAACAACAACCATAGATGTGTGTCAGCATGACCAAGTCACCCACTGATCTTACATGGTCATGAAACAGCAATCTACTCAGAATAAATCATTGTGTAGAGGATTTTTGATTGAATCATATAGACAGCTACCAAAAACCAACATAAATGATAGACCTCCATCAGCCTTGTCTCTGTCTCTCTCTTCTTTGTGTCAAAAACAAGGGCAAAGCTGAGGATAAGCTACTAATATCAGAATCCCTCTTTCACTATACATAAATATTAGATCAATTAAATCTCAATTGAACATAAATATCCTCAACATTACAAGAACTGGGACTTCATATAGCCTCTTTCTGTCTTCAAGCAAAAAGTAAAAAGCTTTATTTGTCATCCAACATCATAGCACAATATTCTAAAACAGGAATATATAAACAAAATTTTACCTGATAATGAAAGCACGCTCCAAAATCATGGGGTACAACAAAGAAATGATCTGCCCCTTCTGTCCGATTCCAATATGGCCAATTTGAAGAAATCAATTGGATTGCGCTTCTCATCATCCTAGGAGATTTGAAGGGTAACGGCAAGCCAGTGGGCGTAAGATCACATGTGGTGTATATAGGGGTATAAAACCAGTCTGCTTCCTCAGGATTAAGAGTACGAACAGCGCTAGATAATAGAAATCTATGCATAAAGATTTCAGCAGCAAACATGTGGTTGAGGCATCTAGGGTCCTTCTGGAGGAGTTTTTTGTTGTATTTGCTCGGAAGCTCGTAAACATACACTTTCAACCTTCCCACTGGATTATCCTCAAGGACATCACCCGCACTTCCTGCCAATCATTATCAACAGCATAAATAAATTCCCAGCTCTCTCAGAAACTTAATCATCTCACGTCCATGCGAGAGTCCAAGGACTACTGGTCTTTACAAGATTTTAGCGACCAAGCTAGAGTTTCAGGCAAAAGCAGATTCACAATTGACAGCACCCAGAAAACAGAATAAGGTTCCCAATTCATATTGATCAGTTCATGTAGTAAACAATCCGGATGTGTCGAGGCCTAATACATAGTTACCCTCCATAAAAGTCTTCCTATCAAATATGTAATGAGCTCTAGCTCAGGGCACGAAGGTAATCTATAATAACCACTTATCCAATGCAGCAGACTGCCAAATTAGAGAGATTTCTTAATGCACAAGCCGAAAATTGTTCAAAATACTGTTCATGCTCCCACCTCAAGAAAAATCAATGTCTTAAAAGAATCATCCGTACAAGAGATGTAGGTGAAATGCTTTAAGTGATGGATCTAGTCCTACGCACACGACATACGATGCATCTCATCCACAGAGGAACACAGTCAATGAAACATCTGTCATGTCCCCTGCCACCGGTCTCAGCACCCTCATAAGCTGCATCATCGGGGACCATCCTTGGCTCATTTTCTATCCCTCTTCCAACATCAAGTACTGACAATTATTCCACAAAAGTCGATACTTATCAGTCGAAGTTCATCTCCTACCAAACTCCGTACAGCGACACACATCACGCACATTCAAAGCACATTCAGGGAAAATTCCATCTCTCGACTCGGAAACATTACCTGAAATCCGCTCCGTGTGCAGCCTGTGCTCCGCACCGAGGCTCCGGGCAAACGCCCCAGCGAGAGCGACCGCGAAAACCCACAACCAAGCCCTCATCTTTCGACCTCCAACCCAACCAGGAGCGCCAAATCCGAAATGGGTCTCGAGCGTTAGGTGAGGGAGGACGACCAGGGATCAAGAGGGTCTTTATACGAAGGTGGTCATCGCCACCTTGGATCGGTGGGACGTCAGAGGGGGCAGTGGTTGAGGGGTTACCTTAGAGTTTAGTCTTCAGTCCCTCCCCCCCCTCCCAACGGGACTTTCGGAGGAATATGAAATGGAGGTTTCCAGGTCAGGCTGGGGATTGATGGGGAGAGCTCGAAGGGAATTTTGCTTCAAGAAACAGAGAAGGGGACGCGTTCGGAACGAAGCTTTGTATTTTTCTTTTCAAATGAACCGACAGAGCATGAAGAAATTTTGCGCTTGGGGTTCCCATGAAAGCTGTGTTTCCTTTGCCGGTTTGATGGCAGGTCCATCTCATTAGCCCCTACAGTCTATTAAGCAAATATATAATCAACCAGTTAATTCAGTAATTAATTCAGCACGTTCTTGGCTCTACCCCTTATACTAAGAAAGGACAATGACACAAATTACCCTTAAATTTTAGCTCAATATGTAACGTGGTCTCTAAACTTTTAATTTGTTCAATATCGCCATTAGATTTTTGATACATAAATGTACTACATTGAACAGGTATCAAAAGTTCAGGGACAACATCGAATAAATTAAAAATTCATGGACTATATTGCATATTGAATTAAAGTTCAGAGACTACATTGAACAAATTAAAAATTTAGGAATCACGTTACATATTAAAACAAAGTTCATGTACTGTTTGTGTCATTTTTTCTTACTTAAAATACAAAAGGAGGGCCTTACTTTTTACCTGTTTTTTTTTCCTGCCTTCTAAAATTTATTGACAAATAATCTTAAATTGAGTGGGGGTTTTTTTTTTTTTCCTAATACTGATTTCATGCACTTACTGATATCTACTTATTAATTATATTGACAATACATGGGTTAAAATTAGAGTTGAGAGAATGTTCCTATTTGTGGCCGCTGTATGGCTAGTTTAGTCGGTGTTCACGTACATTAACGTGCCAACGGCGTGGCTCGTTAAAATTGCACATGAATTCACAGCTTGGCATTTGAATAACTTGTCGAAAGCGATTTTTTAGCTGAACATTACTTGAATATCATACAATCCACACACACATATATATAGTATTAGGATGAGGAGAGCACTTCCCACGCATGTGCATAAAAAAAAAGGGTTTTGCAGAGAAGGGGGATTGGCTGGAAGCATGGAAGGGATGGAGAAAGCAGGAGGAGAAGGGAAAGAGTGGTTGAGATGAGAGAGAGATATGGAGGGAGAGAGTGAAAGAGGCGTTGGAAGTAGGTATCTAATACCTACTAATGACGATATCAACACCTGTTTATTTATAAACGAGTATTTTATAAGGACAAGACGCGTATAATTACATAATCGTAGTTTAATATTTTTCGAGTAAATAAGTAAAATTGAGAGGTGCACTAGGAAATAATTCTAGTGCTTTATTTACTACTTTCTCCATGTGCTAAGCACTGCTTTTTGCCCTTCCGTATCGATAATTTGACCTCGTTTTTGTTTTTGCTACTTACAAATTTTACATATCAAGATGGAGTAACTAATAAAACGCATCTCTAAATTAATTATTCGATAATTACATATCAAGAGCCCAGGTCGTGCGTCAATGGGCCAACATGGAGTCCAAGTCACTCCATGTGCCAGCCGAGCTGGCCTGCCGAACAGGTTGACTGCTCATTGAACAGGACGCAAGCTCGACGTCGGTTCATCTTCTACTTGGATTTTGACTCGCGTCTTATTCTATCCACAAGATCAGCAGGAGAAAGTATTCAGTAGTTACATAGGACCATGTCATAGGCTAACGTATCATATACATATACATATATGTAGTCATCGGCAGCATTGCATCCAAGCCAACTACTGCTATACAGCTATAGCCGAGCCACCCTCCGTTGTCGCGGTGGCTCGCAGTTGTTGCTGTCCATGGATGAGCATTTAGATCTGAGAAGCGGCTCGCAGTAGTCGTCATGAAGGCTTGTGTCTGTGGATGCCCCAAATCTGGAGGTGGATGATAAAGAAGTGAGGACTGTCAGTATGCCCTGTCTGTGAATACTCCAGAGCTGGAGGTAAACGAAGAAGAAGATGATCTTGCGGTGGCTTGGGCATGGACCATGGCTCCAGATCCGACGATGGACGAATATGGCCGCGAGAGACGACAAAGGGGGTGGCATTATCCACAAACACGAGCTCATATCTAGGGCATACAGACGGTCATCAGTTCTTGTTCATCCACCCCGAGATCATCTTCTTCTTCTTCCACCACCAGATTGGGGCATCCTCCGTGCGACGACAATTGCGAGCCGCCCCTTAGATTTGGGTGGCTCAGCCATGGACGGCAACAACTGCGAGCTGCCGCAATGACGAAGGGTGGCTTGACCATGGATGCACAATAGTCAGCTTGGACGCAGTGCCGCCGACTCCGCTGGTGACTGCAGATGAGGAGGTGGCTGTGGATGGAGAAGAAAGGAGAACAATTCCAGCTAGATGTTTTTTTTGTCGTTTGTCCAAGTTATTGACACATGTCAAGTTGTGATTGAACTTCAGTAAATAAATACATGCCACGTCAGCTTATGACGTGGTATTATGCAATCACCGAATACTTTCGCGATCGGTAGAGTATTTCATAAGCTTGAGTTTACTCTATTTGGCTGTAGGTTTCCAGGTTACTAAAAAGATATTATCCTCGTGGATGAATTTGATAAACAGAAACTACAATAAAAAATTTTAGGTACCTTGTTTTGCGTTTAAGAAAAAGATGATCGGGGTCACAACCATATACCAGTGGAGTAAATGGTCGTACGTAAAAGAAATTCAAGCCACCGTGACCGATAGGAAAGGGAAACAAAAGATAGAATTCGCCATTACTGGAGAGAACTTTAAGAAAAAAAATGGAAATTTTTTCTCAATTAGTCATTCAAAGTTGAGTTCACATCCATCTAGTTAACTTAGAAGAATCCAACTAGTAGGAGGCATAGCCTCTATGTGACACTAGAAATGGAAAAATTGTCCAAGAAGTCTTAAACCTATTCTACGGCGGTCAATTTAGTCTTAAATTTTTTAATTTTATCAATTCAGTCCTAAATCTTTTAAAAAGTTACAAATTTAGCCATAAACCTTTCAATTATGCCAATTTAGTCTTAAGTCTATCGACTATTTGCCAATTCAATCATAAACTTTTTAACGAATTGCCAATTTAATCTTTCTGACAAATTTTGATTGGAAATTGCTAACGTGGTGGTCTAGTCAGCACCAACCGTCCTACGTGGCGCTAAAGTGGATAATTTTCTATTTTTTTAAAAAAAATTGAATTTTTTATTGATTATTTTATTATTAATTTTTCATTTCTTCTTTGTTGAGCGGGTTGGCTGAGGTGGTTGGCCATTGGGCAAGGGCCACGAAGCCCTCGTTGGCTGTGGGTGAGGGCGTCGCGACCCTTGCCAGCTCGCCTGCCTTCGCTATGGCTGGCGACGGCTTGGGCGAGGGCTGCAATGGCCTCGCCTCACTAGATCTGGCGAAGGCGTCGTAGCCCTCCCTGGATTTGGCAAGGGCTCACGAGTCCTAGCTAACGCCGGCGAGGGCGACGCAAGCCGTCGCCCACCCTCGCTGTGGCTGGCAATGGCCTGGGCAAGGGTGCCCTTGCCTCACCAAATCTAACGAAGGCGTTGCGGCCCTCGCCAGATTTGGCGAGGGCTTGCAACCCTTTCTGCGGCCGGCAAGGGCATCGAGAGCTCTCGCCTAGGCCCTTGTCGACCACAACAAGGGCGGGGCGAGGGCCTTGACACTCTCGCCCACAGCCAGCGATGGCTTCACGGCCCTTGTCCCTGGGTTGCTCGCCGGCCCTCGCCTAGTGGTTGGCCGTCTCCGCCGGCTCAATGAAGAAGAAGAAAGGAAAAAAAAATAAAGAAAATAATAAATATAGATTCAATTTTTTTTAAATAAAAAAATTATCCACGTCAGCGTCAGCGCCACATAGGATGGTTAACATTGACGTTAGCGATTTCCGGTCAAAATTAGCTGGAATGACTAAATTGACAATTCGTTAAAAGGTTTAGGAATAAATTGGCAAATAGCTAAAATGTTTATGACTTAATTGACACAATTGAAAGGTTTATGATTAAATTGGCAACTTTTTAAAAGGTTTAGGATTGAATTAGCAAAATTAAAAGGTTTATGATTAAATTGGTTGCCGTATAATAGGTTTAGGACTTTCTAGACAATTTTCTCCACTAGAAATTCCACATTTATGTGATAATACATGTTTTTTTAATTGTTGGGATTGACCAATGTAAACCGAGTCATCGTGATTTCAATGTGATGCTGGCTCTTGAATAGCTTGAACTTATGTGATAATCGACCTTAACCCATGAGAGGTTAAGTTTCAACTACGCAAGTAAGTGACACAAACACTACGAAACAATAGTGTTGGATTTGTCCATAAGATAGTTGATATATAATGAACTGATAAGCAGAAACTTTAAGCAACTTATATATAGAATATCAGTGCTTTGGCCGACCTAAAGTGTTTCCGACCATAACCAAACGAATGGACCAAAATGGGTTTCAATGAAAATTGAAAACATATAATACTAGTTCTTCTCTTGCTAGGGTGGTTTATCCAAGTTGGGCCTGTGGAACTTTCGCTTCAAATGATGCATGGAAGCTGGTTGGGGGCTGTGATGGCAAAGTTCCCTAGTTCAGGCTCAGTAGGGTTTTATTGTCTGGTCGATCATATTTGCATAGACTGCAGACTCTTGGACAATCGAGAAAGTGGTCTGACATTCACAGTCAATGTGCAGCATGTAAACACCACGAGGAGATCCACTAGGAATCATCACTGGTGAATGGAACATGGAACTGAACTGGTAAGAGTTGTCTTTTGCTGCAAAAACGCAAGTTCCAGGCGAGATGAAGGTGATCTGCAGGATAGAGATTAGTACGAGATAAAACATGAAGATTATTAGCATGTAATAGGGTTACAGAGGAAGGAAAAATTAGGATAGAAATGTAAAGACAGTAGTTTAATAATTGTATGAATAAGTTTTATTACATGAGTAGGCAAAAGAAAACGTGCGTATGATGGTTAAATACCAAATGAATTGCCCTGCAAGTTTGAACTCTTGACAGATAAATATAGTATAAGATGTTAAACCAACTGCCCATTGTTAAATGAGTCATTACTAGAGATTACCAATGGTATAGTTAAGCAATGTTTTATCTGTGATTAACAATAGGCGGTCAAGAATTACTTTAATCTGAAATACCCACTTGGGGAAAAACTTAGGTGACCATCTCTAGTAGTTTGGGCTTTTATTATCGAATTAGATTAGATTATATTATATTAGATTATGCTAGGCATTAGAAGCTTGCTGGCAAATCCATTTCCATCCTTGTTCATTGCAACTCATTGTATTGTCCGTGCTAATTTTCGAGCAGTACCTAATGCGATGGATCTTCTTTAGGTGAGAAAAGAGATGACTCCTACGTATCAATTGCAACCCCGATTAACCGAGTTTTGATTAACCAATACGACACGAGACCTAAGCCACCTAATTGGGGAAAACCTACTCTGCCTAAGCGAATGCAATGGATAGAGAATTTTCATGGGAAAATTGAGGTCATGCCAAGAGTATGTTTTGGGCAGATAGGTCATGGCAAAATGTTGGATGGTTCCTGCTTCCTAGATCATTTGGAAAACACTTCCAATAATGATCAGTACGATCGTAAAAAAGGCCCCACCCGACTCGATCTGGACTGATCTAACGATTAAGGATGATTACTGATAACTGATTATGTTATATTCAGGTAGACCCGACCAGATCCGAAATAGACCCGACCAGATCCGAAACCGTTGACGTCCCTAATAATTAGGTCAAGGCACGGGGTGAAATTTCCTCGTGGACCACATCCCATCACAAATGGGAAAGGAGCATTTTATCTCCACCGTCTGGTCCCTTAGAGTTGAGGGTGAGGTTTGGCTGCTTGTTGAATCATTTTCAAGCTGACGAAGGCACATCCTCTTTGAGCTAAGAGGCTCGTCCACACATTTAAGAGGGGGGAGCTTCCACCGCCCAACTAGACGACGCCTCATTCATTGTCATTCAATGTCGTTCACCGATCACAACCATCGTTCCATAGAATGAATGACAACTGCCATCGTTCCATAGATCACATGGGCATAAATATCTTTATTTAGAGTCCGTTTTGTCTCCCAAAATATAAATAATTTAAAACATATATATTTTAAAAATAATAGCTCATGCGGCTTGAAATAATTTATCAATAAAAAAGATTTTTATTATCGATAACAATTTATATCTAAACATTTTCTTAGACGTTGAAATTATTTCTCATCCATTCATATTTGTAAGCGATACATGTACTTATTTTTAAGAATTCTTTTTCAAGTTGTTCATTTTTTGCGAAATAAATGGTGAGCCTTATATAAAATTGGAACACGTGTCTTCGTTAAATCGCGTCCTGTTTTTTTATAGATCATCCTCTTTTGAACAAAACAGGGGTCGGGACTCTGAGTTCATTTTGCATATTAATATAAAATATAGTTAGATAATCCCTCATTGTCGTTAGGGAAATGTTTTATGTAACCGACAGAATTATTGTACTGTTGAGAGAAGATAATACAAATCTTCCAATAATTGCTAATTTTCCACATTAAAACTCATTACAACTAATGTCCTATCTTTTCTCGAACAAAACTCGTGTTTTCTTAGTGAGGAAGGGTGCAAATTATAGTTGGAAGCAAAATGAGTGAAGAGCGCAATAAAAGTCCTCCTTGCGACGAGAATGAGCAATCCCTTGCAATGGCTTCGTATAATATCTTAAGTAGATTTTAGGACACGGCATTCAAGATATCGAGAAGTCATCAATTGGAATCGCATGGATGTATATTTTATCGCAATTTATCCAGAATTTATTATAATTGTACCAATTCAGCCCTAAATATTTTGTAATTGTGCCAATTCAGTCCACTCGACGGGCTAAATTGACGTCTGCCAGCACCGGACGCTGTTGTGGCAATTATTATTATTATTTTCATTTGTTTCGAATTTTCGAATTAATTTATTCTTTTCATTTCTCCTTTTTTTTCTCTTTTCTTTTTCCCTTTTTTTTTCTCTGTTCTTTCCCTTTCTTTTTTTTTTCCTCCCTTCATATTCAACCTTTGGCCAGTGTTGTCGGAACCGGCCATCAGCTAGAGGTGGGGGCCGAAAAGATGGGCCTCGTCCTCCCCTAGCGAGGCTTGACCTCGCACAACGCCGTCACTAGCAAGGCTCGATGCCGTCATTGGGCGAGGTTGGCCTCACTAGGGGTGGGCAAGGTTCACCCTCGCTAGCAACCGGCGGGGCCGACCTCACAGGCAGAAGGTTGAAGATGACGGGAGGGAAAAAAAAAGAAAGGGAAAAAGAAAAGAATAAATAAAAAATATATATTAAAATATGTGGTGGCCATCTCAGCATTGCCTGGCATCCACGTCAGCACCGGCCGGTCCAAATTAGCCGAATGGACTGAATTAACACAAATACAAAAGATTTATGGCTGAATGAGCATGATTGCAATAAATTCGGAATTGTTTTGATGATTTTCCCTCTCGAGAATAAATGTACAATTCTAGGTCCCTGTACATCTCGAGAAAAGATTCCCGGTCCGTATGGATTGGGCCCATCGCAACCGTAGATGCTACGAGTCCCACTCGAGCAACATTATTTGTGGAACGATTGGGACGGGACCTGTAGACCCACAAGCGGGCACAAATTTCCCATCGGGCAGGGGAACAGTTCGTACAAAAATGGCCAAAAGCCCGTTAGCTTTTCTCTCCCCCCGACAAACAGTCTAGAAGAAGTGAACAAATAACTTCATCCGACACTCGCAAATGGTCAAAAATCTTGAAATTTCGCAGATCCAAAGTACCCCTAGACTTATTGCCAAGCAGCGGAAAAGTCTCAATTTCTAGAAAGGCGAATATCACGAAAAAATTTAAATTAACACATTTATAATAAATTTATTTCAAATTGATTCTTTGATCACCAAAAACTTTAAATCGGTACACCCGTGATAAATTTACCATATGTTAGTTTTCGTTAAATTTTACTGTTAAATTTCTGAATTGGATAGCACATGACAATTAACGAGATATACTGATTTGGGGTTTTATTCTTTGATTGCCACATGTGTATAAGTATGTGGTTTTTCGTAACATTTATCCAATTTAACGGAAAGTATATTTATCACAAATGCAACAGTTTTGGATTTTTAATTGTTAAAAAATTAATTTAAGGTAAATTTGTTATAAGTATAGCAGCTTGAGATTTTTCGTGATATTAAACCTTGACTCTTTTTTTTTATCGTAATAAAGACTATAAAGTAGGTTATTAATACTTCAAAAATCGAATACTTTCTTAAATGTCGAGGACCCCGTCTACATCTACATCATTAAGTTTAAAAAAACAAAAACCTTCCTTTCGCCTTGTCTTTCACAAATGTTGATGATGTCTCTTTTGAGACTTTTCCACGACGGTGAAAAGTTTAGGTGCTGAAATGTCGACGCGTATAGACGTTCGTGCTTCGTACGCATCTTCTCTTCGTTTTCCGAGCCTATAACGAGTAAGTAAAAGCAAATCAACCTACTCTTTTGGTAGTTGTATTGGGAACTTACGGAGATGTTCTCGTCCTGTCCCTGTAAAACTATATATGAATTCGGGGCATGTTTGTTTGCACTCACCAGCACTGCATTTGAAGGGTCTTCCTTCAGTCATTAATATCTTCTTTCTCCTCCTCCTGCTCCTCCTGCTCCTCCTCCTCCTCCTCCTTCGTCTTCTGCTTCTCTCCCTGTCTCGCGAACACTGAAGCTCTGAGTGATTCCTCCGGTTCCAGCGTGGGGAAATGGAGTTCTCCGACGAGAATGTGGGCGGCGGAGTGGAGGAGGGGGAGGCATCTCGGGAGATCAGCGAGGACGAAAAGAGCAAAATCGACATCATGCGAGCCATCGTGGAGCGAGAAGATCCTTCTGCCAAGGTCCTCTGTTTTCCCCGAATTCTTCGTCCGTTTCCGTCGCCTGCGTCGCGTTCTCTTGGGATCGCGCGGCTCTGCCGATTCTACGTGAAACGTTGTCGATTTGCAGAGTGAAATGTGTGTCCCGATTATCACGAGCGAGGGAAGTGAATTCATGTTGCTCTCTGTGTCCTTAATTGCGTGAATATATTCCTTATGCCGGAACCAAGCTAGAGAGCAAGATCGACTGCGATTCAAGTTGAGCTGCGTTTCTCGTCAGTAATCCATTACTCGATTTTGTTGGAATCGGAGCTGTATTATCTAGTGCTCTGTAACTAGCTTCCAACTTACATGGTTGCAATTTCTCTAGAGTAGCAAAATTAGAGTTTAGGCGATCCCGTCGACCACTTGGGCGTGGACATGTCGTCATTGCAAAGTCAGCTCCATGAATTTAATTTACCTCGTCATTACGTAATGAGTTTTAGTTGCAGGATCTCGATGATTTCATGATGCGGAGGTTTCTGCGAGCTCGTGATCTAGATATAAAGAAGGCTTCTAAGCTGTTTCTGAAGTACCTGAGCTGGAGACGGTCTTTCGTCCCCAATGGGGCCATATCGGCATCAGAAATTCAAAATGACCTTGCTCAGCGGAAGTTGTTTATGCAAGGTCTTGATAAAAAGGGACGGCCTATAATAGTCCTATATGGGGGTAGACATAATCCTTCCAAAGCAAGTCTTGAGGAGTTCAAGCGTATGATACTTCTCTGATTCTTCCAGATTTTTCTTCTAACCAATATGAATTCATCGCGTCACACAAGACTTACCATCATCATATTATTGAAAAGAAATTTAGGCAGAAAAGTACTGAATTCGGCTAAAGTCGAGTTGTTTTACCGAGCGCAGGTTCTGTGGTCTACGGTCTTGACAAAATATGTTCCAGGTATCTCTTCTCCTTATTGAGACTCTGCACATCACAGAAATCTAAAACCATTGGAATGAGAGTAATCTTCCGAAAATGAACTCCTTCAGAAGCATTCTGGTTAAGATGTCTATCCTGTGAGGCACAAAAATTGCATGTGTCAGCATATCGCGTGATCAAAAAAGAATGGGCATATTACTTGCAAATGAAGCTCCTTAAATACTATATCTAGAGCCACCTTCCTCAACGGGAATAGTGTCGGAAAGTTTCCACATTCGCAGACCGGTCCCTTATTGGTTTCTCGATTTCCAGCTTCCTAAGAACTGTGATCAACCCAGGTCTTTCTTTTGCATTTGCTTACCAGTGTTGGTCAAATTTTAGCCAATAACTTAAGCTGTTTCTTGGGCGTCGATCTGTCAGAATGCCTGGAGGGCAGGAGAAGTTTCTGGGCATAGCAGATCTCGAAGGATGGGGATACAAAAACAGCGACGTTCGTGGATACTTAGCAGCACTGTCAATCTTGCAGGTTCAATCTTCTGTCTCCTGCTTTTCTTTTGTATCAAGTTGATGCTGATGAAAACATTAAACTAGAATCCAACCCCTCCTTGAACAGGCAAAATGTGAAATTTTGTCTTTTTTTAATTGCACCTTACCTGAAAGTAGGTTTTAACAGAATACAGAATGTGCAAACTGAAAATTATGACTGTTTTGGTTGGTTGATGCCAGGACTGCTATCCAGAGAGGCTGGGCAAGCTCTTTCTTATTCATGTGCCCTACATATTTATGACTGCATGGAAGATGATTTACCCATTCATCGACCCTAAGACGAAAAAGAAGGTACTGTTGGATTTTTTACTTCTTGCTCGCCATTTGAATATCGTACGTTGACTTACTCTCAGAGTTCTTAAATTTGATTAGTAGATGAAGATTGGAACTTTTGGAATTCTCCTTCGTATTTAATTGGAAGAACACATAAACAGAACGTAAGAGCTCAATGAACTCCTATTGCGGCTACAAGCATTAAAGATTAGCAATTTGTACTTTAATTTGTTTGTGTTGCGGAAGCAAGTGATCGAATAATAAAATAGACATAACAAGAAAATAAATTGGATATCAGATTTACGTGGTTCGGTCGTAGTGACCTACGTCCACTGGGAGAGCAGTAACGAATTCCACTATAGATCAAGCGATACAACAGAGATTATAACCACACTCGAGTCACTCAAGCACTCTCAATGTTTCTCAAGCTCCAATTATATCCAAAAACTTAGGTAGTGTTTAGCCTCACGATTACTCATGAAATAATCTATCAATCTCACGAAAGAATTATACGCAAGTCTTACTGAAGAGACTAGCAAGTATCACCTAGAAATGGGTGAATAGGTGACTTGAGTACTTTTAGATCAATTTAAAGTGAAAATAAATAATCACAGGTAAAGTCTGAACAATGTTTAGATTTTGAAAACTTTGAATGGCAAATATGTGAATGTGCAATTAACCAAATCAAAGGAGTTTTAGGGATAAGAAAAATTGCACGTAGATGCATAGTAGTTCGGCTTAGATCAAGCCTATGTCCACTCTCCCATGCTGACAGCCTATCGGTCAGATTCCACTAGAAAATCAATTAAGAGATTACAGGTTCCGAGTGATACTACTCTGTGAAAGATATGTCACTCTATCTCACTCAATCACTATTACAAAAAGTCTCTCAAGATTGCAGATTTTAGATCACAAAAGACAAGTGACGCTGGTTGGAGTTTGCTCAAACCTTGGAATGAATAATTCTGAATTCTGTCTATCCTTCTACTCCTCGAAATGTCTCATCTTATACTCCTCCATTTTCAAAATAGTCGTTGGAAAATCTTTAGATGATCATTTTCCAGTCTTCACCTTAGACAGATTTGTATAAAAAGGATTGAGTAGCCATTGGATAATAAAATCTGAATCCCACTTAATCTGATTGCCCATACAACCAGAACTTTGGTTTCCAAAAGAAGAGCTTCTTCGTGAAACTTGTCTTGGGTTTGATTGTCAATCATATATTAAGATATTTTGTTATAAATATTCCTTACAAAATAGCCTTTAAGATTGAAACGATCAAGATTTTTCATTTGTGAAATCCAAATCAGATTACTAGCAATTATTTTCATTCTAAGTTAGCGTCAAAGTCTGCATAAAGTTTGGTTCTTGACTCGCCTTCATAACTTAAGTCAAGATAGGTTGATCTACAGACCTTTAATCTTTTGATACAAACTGAAGTTCTTCGTCTGTCATATATAATTTTTTAACTTCATCTTTGTGGTATAGAATATGAACTTCTCTTTCTGAATCATGTAAAGTCTAAACTTTCATATTATAATTCCCTGGATTTAAATACTCCACAACATTTGTCAAACTTACAAAATTCTCATAAACAGTTTTGTCAACTTCAAAATTTATTAGGAAGTTTTCTCAATATTTACCACAAGATTTAATCGGCTTGAACACTAAGCCTTCTTGGATATAATTCACGAGTAAACCAAACGTGGATTTCACACCATTATCATTTGCTCGCAAGTAGACCTCAGCTTCACCGGCAAAACAAGGCATGAAGGTCCACTCTGCATTCGTCTTTGCGACAGACCATAACCCTTGAGAATATATATATTATATAAGCCACCGGCCTGGCCAACAACAAAAAAAGTCCAAGTTTCCTCCACTTTTTTGCTTTTTCTATTATTTTGTCTGACACATGTTAATTAAGTTCATACGTAAGTCAAAGTCCTCGATCATACTTTCCTATTTTGATGGCCGATCACACCAACGCAGACTCGGACTTTAATGCGAAAGTCGATTTCCTTCCTTCTTTTTTTTTTTTTTTTTATCTTCGAAATTCAACTTGTTGCTTCAAGCTCAAACTCGATATATATCCTAACAATCTCCACCTTGGCT
Source organism: Syzygium aqueum (assembly GCA_031216185.1). Taxonomy (NCBI): domain Eukaryota; kingdom Viridiplantae; phylum Streptophyta; class Magnoliopsida; order Myrtales; family Myrtaceae; genus Syzygium; species Syzygium aqueum. The sequence continues at coordinate 23,719,471 of CM062237.1, read as the reverse complement.
CAACATTTGAGCCACATCATAACCGCTGTGATAGCATCTGAATTTCGATGCTACTCTCCCACAATCCCTATGGGCTTAACTGCCACGGATGTCATTCAAGTCCAAGTCTCGCTTGAACTTTGCCATAGCTATAGATTTCATCAGAACACCAAATCCACATGCACCTTTAATTGCTCCATGAGAATTTTCCGACATGACCTCATTTACCACAGATAAAACAAAACATCATTGCATCCATATCTGTCAGGAGATCGAAAACACACATTGTCAATATCAGAAGTTACGGCAATTGTTGGCTCTTCAGGCTCTACCTCGCTATAAGCACCATCTGTGATGAATACCAAGCTAGTACCCGCTACCTTATGAGTTTCTGATTGTAACTTCACCTCAAGCTGAACACCGTTCGGATTCATATAAACACTGTTAGTAATACTCATAATCAGAAGTACTGGATACTCGTTAAATGTAACTAATAGGTGAATTTAATTTCGAGCACCACAACCGATAGCCCCACTCACCTTGTGAATAACCTAGGAACATGCACTTTCTTGCCCTTCCATCGAACTTACCATCACTAACTCGAACATAACATAGGCAACCAAATATTTTAATAACAAAATAATCAGTAACGTTATTTGACCACACTACTTCAGGAGTTCGACATCCAATCGCAGTTGATGAGAATCTATTCGTCAGGTAACTTATCATACTAAGCGCATCTGCTAGAAATCTCTTAGCCATACCAATACTAGAGAGTATTTTATGAGCTATCTCTAGTAATGTTCTGCTCATTAACTCTGCAACATGATGTAGTTCATTAGCACTAGTGCAGTGTTTTATTATGCCTTCCTTCATGCAGAATTCGTTTGACAACTTCAAGCAAAACTCCATGATACTGTCGGTTTGCATATGCTTCATTGTTTTACTAGTCTCCTTTTCGATCAAAAATTTTAACTATCTTATCCTGATAACAGCATCAAACTTGTGCCTAAGCACAAATACCCATGTCTTCCTCGAGTAGTCATCAATAACTGTTAGCATAAATTTGGTACTCTTCCTCAAAGGAAACTGTGGCAACTTGCGAACATCTAAGTTTATGCAATTTCCATGGTTTCTTTGATAACCGTACTGAACAACACTTTCTACCGTTGATTTAAATCACAACACCTGCATACATTCAGTTAATTAGAAACATAACAACATAGCAAATTTCTTCACTTAGAACCTTCAAGCTTCTCTCCCTAATGCGTTCCAAACACATATGCCACAATTCAAACTCTCAAACAGATGCATTCGACGTCTCCACAGTAAATTCTATCACTATCTCACCTTGAGGCTATATAGGCCATTGTGCTCGATTCCTTTCATTATAATCAAGGCACCTCGAACAACCTTCAAAATTCCACATTCTGAAGAATACTGACACCTAGCTGAATCCAAGGTACTCAAGGAAATCATATTTTTCTTCAACTCTGGAATATGCATCACTCCAGTCAATGTCCACACAATACCATCATGTATTATGATTCTAACATTACCAACACCTATAACATTGCACTCAGAGTTGTTCCCTAACTGTACTTTACTACTATCCGTGCATTGATAAGTATTAAACTGATTCTTATTTGGTGTATCATGAAAAGAATAACTAGAATCCATAATTCATCCATCAAACGATGAATAATCAGTGACAGATAATACATAATCAGCATTATCTAAATTACCATCGGCTATAGCTGCAACATTGCAAACTTAACTATAATTCCCTTATCCTTGTTGTTTTTCAGCTTAAAGTAATCTCTTCTAAGATGCCCCCTCTTGCCACAACTCTAACAGATAGCACCATTAGTCTTAGACTGACTACGTCTATTCGAGTTTATACCACTTCTGCTAATGCGTGTACTAGTTCTTCCTTTATATTCACATACTAAGCAACATATAGATTTGACATATTCTCTTCTATGGATGTCCTCTCTCAAAATCAATTCTCAAATCCCATCAAACGACAAGCTTGTTGACCCAGCAATAACAGTAGTATTCCAACTATTAGGCAATGAGGGTAATATAATCAAATCACGTACCTCATCTTCAAAGTCAATTTCAACTAAATTCAATTGACTAACAATCACATTAAATTCATTGATATGATCAGTAACAGACACACATTTGCTTATCTTCAAGTTAAACGGATTTTGCATCAAATAGACCTTGTTGATCGTAGTGGGCTTCCCGTGCATGTTCGATAAGGCTTTCATTAAACCTGCAGTGGTATTCTCTTTCACGATGTTACACGCGACGTTACGAGCCAACGTCAGCCGAATAACACCCAAAGTTTGTCTATCCAACAATTCCTAATCAGCTTGCTTTATCGTCTTTAGCTTCTCCCTAGACAGGGGCAAGTGCAATTTCATATGACATAGATGAATTCTCAATCTGCATCTTCCAGAAACCAAAATCCTTCCCATCAAATCTGTTAATTTTCACTTTTCCTTATTTTGTCACCATCGATTCGCTTCAACTCAGCCAAACCTGGCTCTGATACCAATTGTTTCGAAAACAATCGATTGAATAATAAAATATACAGAATAAGAAAATAAATCGGATATCAGATTTACGTGGTTCGGTCGTAGTGATCTACGTCCACCGGGAGAGTAGTAACGAATTCCATTATAGATCAAGCGATACAATAGAGATTACAACTACACTTGAGTCACTTAAACACTTTTAGTATTTTTCAAGCTTTAATTACACCCAATAACTCACGTAGTATTTAGCCTCATAATTCCTCACGAAATAATCTCTCAATCTCGCGAATGAATTATACATAAATCTTACCACAAGATTTAATCGGCTTGAACACTAAGTCTTCTTGGATATAATTCATGAGTAAACCAAACGTGAATGTCACGTCATTATCATCTCCTCGCAAGTAAACCTCAGCTTCGGCGGCTAAACAAGGCATGAAGATCCACTATGCATTTGTATCCACGACAGACCATAACCCTCGAGTGTGTATATATATATATATAAGCCACCGGCAGGGACAACAACAAAAAAAGTCCAAGTTTCCTCTTCACTCTTTTTTTTTCTTTTCCTATTATTTTGGAAACATGTTAATTAAATCCATACGCAAGTCAAAGTCCTCGTTCATACTTTCCTATTTCGATGGCCAAACACACCAACGCAGATTCGGTCTTTAATTTGGAAGTCGATTTCCTTCCTTCTTTCTTTTTTCTTTTTTATCTTCAAAATTCACCTTGTCGCTTCAAACTCAAATTCGAGATATATCCTAACAGTTTGGACATAAGGAAAATTAGTGCAGCGCAACTGACCATAGTTATGAGAAATCTATATCAGAAACTGTTGCTTCATTCCTGCTGTATTCAAGGTAGATGGTCGCCATGTTTCAACTGTCAAGACTGTCCCAAGATTAGCCCTCTATGAAGTTTTGTCTTTTACTGCTGGAGCATCATGTCCACCCTCGAAACTGTGCAAGTGCATATGTCTTGCTAACCGATTCTGAACTCATCTCTCAGATTGTTTTCGTCGAGAACAAAAAAGAGATTGCTACTCTGCTCGGGGACATCGATGAAAGCCAACTCCCGGATGTTTACGGAGGCAGGTTGCAACTTGTTCCCATTCAAGACAGCTAAATTGTACTCAGATTACAAGAAATTTCTCCTCTTTTCTTCTCTGGCCGTGGGCCTATACTCTAGAATATGAAGAAGATGTTATATGGCAAAATGTGGAACAATAGCCAAATTCACGGCTGAACTGTCCTGATGATAGGTATGTCTGTCGGTATTTAAATTCTTTGTTTAAGGGATTTCTAATGTGATCGCTTAAAAAACTTGTGGGGTTAATGTACCAGATAGTGGGGTCCAATGTACTCTACTCTTCTTAAAAAATGATTTGTTATGTCCACTAGGAGCTTTCAGTGAGGGCTGCTTGACCTAGAAACCGGCTAGAACCACCTTGATTGATTTGATACCAAGCCGGTTCTTAGGAAAATCGATTTGATTCAGGGTCTTCAAGAACCTAACATCGGCTTAGGACCAGTTGACTTCTTCATTTTAAGGTCGGAATCGTCGCGTCTCACCTAGGAACCTACTCTCCCGCATAAATCGATTCTGCCTTTATTGAAGAAATAAATTTTGCACTTCCCGATATTCAAGACATGGGCTACAAATCACTTAACTAAGGAAAGTCCTTTATTAGACATAGTTTTCTAATTATAAAATGTAATTATCAACTTTTAGCTTTACAAATGAAAAAGGAATTTGAATAGCTTTGGCACCTAAGACTCGACTTGGAGCCAGCCAGTTCATTTCTTGATTGTTGGTCCAGAACCGATAACCCTAATGTCCGTTATGAAATGATAATGGAGTATAAGAAATATTTTTTTGGGTTAAGTATACTTTTGATCCACTAATTTCTATTGAATGTTATACTAGGTTGTTGGATTTCTTTTATTTTTATTTTTTGGCAATCAAGTCATCTATCTTCTCGTGGTGGAGATGCAAACAATAGCGATGATAGAATCCAAACTTTGGCTACGTTTGGTTCAGCTTTTTCAAGCGGTTTCAAAGCCCTTTGGAGAAAATTTGGGGTGTTTGCACAAAATTTTTTGGGTCCTTTTTAGTTAAATGCTGACATTAGCAAAGTTGAAAGCCCAAGATAAAACAGAACCTGCAGTAGGCTTTCGGCATTTTCAAAATGGTATTATGGGGGTTTAATGACTTTTTTTTCTTTCCAATATTGTCCTCACTGATAATTATGCATTCTACTTTTGCCCTCAAAACATATCGTTCATCTTCTTTAACCATGTCTTTCATCTTCTTCAAGCATCGTTTGTGTGCTTACTAGTTGCTGAGTAGTTGAAATTAAGCAATCGGTCAATGAAATCAGGGGCCGATATCCAAGTCGCGTAGGTCAAGGGTTGACCCATCATCTTCTTCAACCCATCAGCATCTATCTTCTACAACCCTTCGACCGCAGTTGCCAAGGTCGCGCATCCTCGTCAGCCCTCGCCCGGGTCACGCCAACTATCGAAGGGCTAGATCTAGGTCACCTATAGGTTGCGCAACCTCAGTAGCCCATCATCTGGTGTGGCACGATGAATCTCAAGTACTACACAGTAGCCAACGCGAGAGAGTTAACATTTTGATGGAGTAGAAGCGAGGGAGCTCATTAAATTTTACCATGAGAGCTAAGGTAAGATCTAAAACTACACCGGTGCCTTAGCCCTCTCTTCAACTTAGCAGACGAGCAGTGCCCCTTTGTTTGTTTGTTTTAATTTTTTTAATTCCAAATTACTTTGCAAGAAATTACACCAAATGTCGCTAACCAAACGCTATTTGCTTTGAGCAAAATAACTTGAGCCAAACGCATCCGATTACTCCTTCCTATTTTGTGTGTGGTTGTGCTTGTGTGAGAGAGATGATTTCTTTTTTTCTAATTTTTTCATTTATCTTTTTTTAGGGAAATTTGCACAAAACCCCGTGAACTTTATGTGGCAGTACATGTTCCCACCTGAGCTTTCAACTATTAAACACTATTTTTTAAAATTTTATTTTGTTATAGCCGTTAACCCTCACTTATTTTTTTTTCCGATAGTATGTGTTATGCACATGACTTTAATGGGTAAGAGTATATTTTCATCTTAGTTTTGAAGGAAAGCTCTTTTTACCCAAATTTTTTTAAGAAAATGGAAATATAGAAACAGGGAGAAAACTAAATAAACTAGGATTACTAACAATAGAAGAAATGAATATAAATAATAACATTAAATAATAGAAATAAATTGTAAAATCATATAAATTTAGCGGTTTTAATAGAGTTAAATGATATTTTAAGAAAAAACGAACAAACACAATCTAAATAAAAAGTGCAAAGTAACAAAAAAGTCAAATGACAAAAATTGATGACTTATTGTCTATATTTAAAGGGTTAACTTAGATAAAAAGTGATTGATTAACAAAATGCTATAAAAATTTACAAAAGGAAATGATGTCCTCAACTCATAAATGGAAATGATTAACTGATATTTAAAGTGATTTTCTTATATATATGTTTACTCATTTTTTGCATTAATTGATTATCCAAAAACATATAATGATTATCCAATTTTTGTTATTTGTCCTTTTTTGGTATTGGGGCCTTTTTCCTCTTTACTTGCTACTTATTTCTGTTTCTTTTTTATTAGTATTTTTATCAATTTTTAACAATCCCAATCTCAAAATAATTATTGGTATTTTATTTTTATACCAATATTTTAGTTATTTTATTTTTTTCAATTTCTCCATTTTTTTTGGTAAAGGTAAGAGAATTTCTCTATTTTTTTCATTGCTAAAAAAAGCAAGATTAAAAGAGAGATTTCTAATCTAAAAAATGAGATGAAAATAAATATTTAACGCTTAATTTCCTTTCAATTTCATGGACACTACCAAACAGAGAAAGTCAATCCCTTTTCAAGGGAAAAGACTTTCTTGTAAAATGATTTCCTCGTACATAGAGTTTTTCACGAAATAAACATCTTTGTGTTCTTCTTCATCGCACGTTCACCGCATCACCTTTGTAGCTCATTAGTGTATATCTTAGGAGTTGCAACTGGCCAAGAAAGACAGAGATGTTTATTATAAGCAAAACTTACGAATTAGGTTTAATTCATGAATTAAGTACAGATATAACATAGAAAAATTAAAAGTTCAAGAACTACATTACATATTGGATTAAAGTTCATGAATTATATTGAACAAATCAAAAGTTCATAGACCACATTACACATTAAACTAAAGTTCATGGACTGTTTATGTCATTTTCCCTTACTAAAATACAAAGGGAGGGCCTTGCTTTTTACCTTTTTTTTTTGTCTTTTCCTGCCTTCTAAAATTTATTGATAAATAATCTTAAATTGAATGGTTTTTTTGTTCTTCTAATACTGATTTCGTGCACTTACGGATATCTACTTATTAATTATCTTGACAATACATGGATTATAATCAGAGTTGAGACAATGTTCCTGTTTATGGCTGTTGCATGGCTCGTTTGGTTCGTGTTCATATAAGTAATGTGCTAGCGGTGTGGCTCGTTAAAATCAGGCGAGAATTCCCAGCTTGGCATTTGAATAACTTGTCGAAAGCGATTTTTTAGCTGAACATTGAGTTATATAGCGAAAGGAACGATTTTTTTTACTTGAATATCATATAATCCACACACACACACATCTATATATATATATATATATATATATATATATATATATTCCCACGCCTGTGCATAAAAAAAAGTTTGCAGAGAAGGGGGATTGGTGGGAGCATGGAAGGGATGGAGAAAGTAGGAGGAGAAGGGAAAGAATGGCTGAGATGAGAGAGAGATATGGAGGGAGAGAGTGAAAGAGGCGTTGGAAGTAGGTATCTAATACCTACTAATGACGATATCAACACCTGTTTATTTATAAACGAGTATTTTATAAGGACAAAACGCGTATAATTGCATGGTCATGGTTCAATATTTTTCGAGTAAATAAATAAAAAGTGAAAAAGTACATGGGAAATAATTCTAGTGTTTTATTTACTACTCTATCCATGTGTAATTTGCTGCTTTTTTCCTTCCATATCAATAATTTGACCTCATTTTTTGTTCTTGCTGTTTACAGATTATATGTATCAAGATAGAGTAACTAATAAAAAGCATATCTAAATTAAGGGTTAATATCACGAAAAACCCAAAATTGATGCATTTGTAACAAATTTACCCCAAACTAATTTTTTGATCACAAAAAATTCTAAATCGGTACAACTGTGACAATTTTACCCTCCGATAGTTTGTGTTAAATTTTACTATCAAATTTCTAAGTTGGATGACACGTGGTAATTGACTGATATATCAGTATAGGGTTTTACCCTCCGCCTGTCACAGGTATACCATTTTTTTATTTTTTGTTATATTAATCCAATTTAATGAAGGGTAAAATTCTCACAAATGCACCAATTTTGGGTTTTTAGTGATCAAAAAATTAGTATCGGGTAAAATTGTCACAGGTGTACCAGTTTGCGGTCAAAAAATTAGTTTGAGGTAAATTTGTCATAGACGTACCCGTTTGGAATTTTTCGTGATATTAACCCCTAAATTAATTATTTGATAATTATATCAAGAGCCCAAGTCTTGCGTCAAGTCCTTGCCAGGCCCCGCCCAATCATTGTTGGGCCTCGAGAAATGGTCAACCTCACCGAACGGGCCTACAAGGAGCCCTAGTCAACTCCCTATTCTAGCCGAACTGGGCTGCCGAGCTGGTTGACTGCTCATTAAACGGGTTGCAAACTCAACGTCGGTTCACTGTCTACTTTTGGATTTTGACTCGCGTCTTATTCTATCTGCGAGATCAGTAGGAGAAAGTACTCAGTAGTTACATAAGTACAGTGCCATAGGCTAACGCATCATGTGTATTTTTTTTACTGAAGCCCAATCGCGACTCGACACGTGTCGACAACTTGAGCAAGCATAAAAATCAAAATCAAAATGTAGCTGGAGTTGTCCTCTCTCTTCCCTCACCTTCTCTATCTACGGTCATCTCCTCCATCTGCAGTCGGGGGCGGCATTGCATCCAAGCCAACTGCTGCTGTGCAGCTGTGGCTGAGCCACCCTCCGTTGTCGCGGCAGCTTGCAGTCGTTGCCATCCATGGATGAGCACCTAGATTTGAGCAATGGTTCGCAATAGTCAGTCGCGGAGGCTTGCGTCCGTGGATGCCCCAAATCTGAAGGTGGTCGAGCAAGAAGATGATCTCGAGGTGGATGATAAAGAAGCGAGGACTATCGGTATGCCCCAGATATAAGCTCGCGTTGTGGCTACTCTAAATCTGGAGGTTAACGAAGAAGAAGTAAGATGATCTTGTGGTGGCTTGGGCATGGACCATGGCTCTATATCAGGCAATGGATGAATATGGCCACGAGAGACGATGAAGGGGGCAGCTCTGTTTACGAGCCGATGCAACAGTTGAGGGACGGCTTGGCATGGACCTCCCAAAAACGCCTAACTTCGAGCAACGACGAAGGGGTGGGACGCGAAACTACTGTAGATAGAGAATGAGGAAGAGGGAGACAAAAAGAGAGGCAGATATATATATATTTTTTTGTTTACTTGACATGTGTTAATGTATTGTTGGATTTTGGCACACAAATCCTTGCCACGTTAACATATGAAGCGGTACCATGCAACCACTGAATACTTATTCGTTGGGAACAGAAATATTTGGTCGTAGTGCCACGTCATAGGCTGACGAGGCAAATACTCATGTGCCAAAATCTAATCATACATTGACACATAGACATGACCGTGACAAGTAAATATAAAATATTAAAATATCTACCTCTCTTTTTCTCTCTCTTCCTCCTCCTCCATCTACGGTCGTTTCCCGCCCACCCCTTCGTCGTTGCTCGTGGTCAGGCATTCGGGAGGTCCATGGCTCCAAGCCATATCTCCGTCGTTGTCACGGCTCGCAAACAGAGTCACCCCCTTCATCGTCGCCGTGGCCAGATCCTGAGCCATGGTCCGTGGCCAAGCCACCGCAAGATCATCTTCTTCTTCGTCCACCTCCAGATATAAGGTATCCACAAACGCGAGCTCAGATCATGGGGCATACAGATGGTCATCACCTCTTGTTCATCCACCCCGAGATCATCTTCTTCTTCCTCCACCTCCAGATTGGGGCATCTATAGACGCAAGCATCCGCGACGACGATTGTGAGCCGCCGCGTAGATCTGGGTGGCTCAGCCATGGATGGCAACGACAGCGAGCCACCGCGACAGAGGGTGGCTTGGCCATGAATGCACAACAGTAGTCGGCTTGGACACAGTGCCGCTGACTCCGCTGACGACTGTAGATGGAGGAGGTGGCTGTGGATGGAGAACATGGAGAAGAAAGAGAACAATTCCAGTTAAATTTTTATTTATTATTATTTATTTATTTACTCAAGTCATTGACACGTGTCAAATTACGATTGGGTTTCAATAAAAACTACATGCCACGTCAGCCTATCATGTGATACTATGCAACGGCCGAATACTTTCTCAATCAGTAGAGTATTTCATAAGCTTAAGTTTACCTATTTGGATGTAGGCTTCCGAGTTACTGAAAAGATATTACCCTCGCGCGTGAATTTGATAAACATAAACTACAGTCAAAATTTTTAGGTACCTTCTTTTGCGCTTAAGAAAAGATGATCAGGGTCACGACCAGTATACCAGTGGCGTGCCCAGCTGTACATAAAAGAAATTCAAGCCTCTAGTAACTGTGATCGAAAAGAAAGGGAAACAAAAAGATAGAATTTGGTATTACTGGAGACAACTTTAAGAAAAAAAAATGGAAATTTTTTCTCAATTGGTCATTCAAAGTTGAAGTTCACATCCGTCTAGTTAACTTAAGAATCTAACTAGTAGGAGACATAGCTTCGATGTGGCACTAGAAATTCCACATTTATGTGATAATACATTTTTTTATTGTAGGAATTGACCAATGTAAACCGAGTCACGTGATTTCAATGTAACATTGGCTCTCGAATAGCTTGAAGTTATGTGATAATCGACCTTAACCCAAAAGAGGTTACGTTTCGACTACGCAAGTAAATGACACAAACATTACAAAACAATAGTGTTGGATATATGTACATAAGATATTAGATATATCATGAACTGATAAGCAGAAACTTTAAGCAACTTACAGAATATCGTTGCTTTGGCCGACCTAAAGTGTTTCCGACCATAAGCAAACGAATGGACTAAAAATGTGTTTCAATGAAGATTGAAGATATATACTAGTTCTTCTCTCGCTAGGGTGGTTTATCCAAGTTGGGCCTGTGGAACTTTCACTTCAAATGACGCATGGAAGCTGGTCGAAGGCTGTGATGGCAAAGCTCCCTGGTTCAGGCTCAGTTGGGTTTCATTGTCTGGTTGATCATATTTGGATAGACTGCGGACAATTGGAAAATCGAGAAAGTGGTGTGACATTCACTCAATGTGCAGCATGCAAACACCTCGAGGAGATCGACTAGGAATCATTATCACTGGCGAAAGGAACATGAAACTGAACTAGCACGAGTTGTCTCTTGCTGATAAAACGCAAGTTCCAGACGAGATGAAGGTGATCTGCAGGATAGAGATTAGAATGTGATAAAACACAAAGGTCATTAGTATGTAATAGGTTACACAGGAAGTAAAAATTAGGATAGAAATGTAAAGACAGTAATGCAATAATCATGTGAAAAACCCTTGTTACATGAGTAGGTAAAAGAAAACGCACATATGACGGTGTAAATACCAAATGAGTTGCCCTGCAAGTTTGAATTCTTGACAGATGAACGAACTATAAGATGTTAAACCAACTACCCATTGTTAAACGAGTCATTACTAGAGATTACCAATGGTTTTAGTTAAGCTATGTTTTATATGCGATTAACAATAGCCGGTCTAAGAATTACTTTAATCTGAAATACCCACTTGGGGACAAACTTAGGTGACCATCTCTTGTAGGCAAGTCCACAAGAGATGGTCACCTAAGTTGTTGGCAAGTCCACGTCCATCTTTGTTCGTTACGACTCAATGTATTATCCGTGCTAAATTTACAAGTAGTACCTAATGTGATGGATCTTGTTCGGGCAAGAAAAGAGATCACCCCTTCGTATCGATTGCAATCCCAATTAACCAAGTTTCAATCAACAGGTACGACGTGAGACCTAAGCCACCTAATTGGGGAAAAACCCTACTCTACTTAAGCGAATCCGTAATGGATAGAGAATCTTCAGGGAAAATTGAGATCATATCAAGGGTATGCCTTGGGCAGATAGGTCATGGTAAAATACGGGATGGTTTGTGCTTCATAGATCATGCCGAAAGCACTTCTAATGGCATTAAGTACAGTCATAAAAAAAAAAAAAAAAAGGCCCGACCCGACTCAATTTGAACCGATCCGAAGACCAAGGATGATTACTAATCATTGATTAGGTTCTGTTCGAGTAGGCCCGACCAGATCCAAACCGTTGGCATGCCTAATAATTAGGTCAAAGCATCGTTTGGAATGTCCCCGTGGATCACATCCCACCGCAAATGGCAAGGAACATCTCTCGTCCGTTAGATTGGAGTCAGGTTTGGCTGCTTGTAGAATGATTTTCGGGCCGACGAGTTGAAGGGATGTATCGAGAACTAAAATAGACTGATCATGCAAAAGACAGAGAAAATAGACGATACACGAATTTACCCAGGTTCACTCTCGAATAGGGCTACATCTTGTAAAGAGATTTTACTATGATTTTTGATTTGTAGCCACTCAACTTGTTACAATGATCAGAAAAACGAGCAAAATATATATGTACCGTAAACGGGCCCAAAATCTAAACTTATACGAAATTTCTTAATCTCGCACCATACGGGCCAGCTTAAAAAAAGTCAAACCTGTTAAGTTTCGGATGCGCTGCCCCCGAGCCCTCGCCCACTCACCGATGAGCGGGGCAGCCGTTTGCTGACTGGGCAACGGAACCCCCGTCAGGGGGCGCTGCCCCCGAACCCCCGCTCGCTGATCGGGCAGCGAGGGACCCGTGTCGAAGACGCTACCCCTGAACCTCCGCATTCCGCACGTAAAGATTATATGTCGTCGGATAATACTTCAATTTTCTTAAGCTCACATGGACGTACATGGTATAAAAAATAAGAATCCTCGAAATACTCGCCTAACTCCATCGCAAGTCCCGTCCTCATTGATCTAACGGTCTCGTCCACGCATTTAAGACTGGGGGACTTCCACCGTAGAAGAAGACGGCCCCCACTCATTGCCATTCAATATTGTGATGAATGACGACTGCCATCGTACCATAGATCACACGGGCATGAATATCTTTGTTAAGGATAGCTGTACTTAGCAAAAAATAAATAATTTAAAAAAATACATCTCTAAAATAATTATTTGTATCACCTATAATAATTAGTTAATAAAAAGAACATACATTTTTATGAACAATGAAATTATTTTTAGGTCATTCATTTTCATAAGCGATGCGAGTAATTATTTTTGAGAATTTTTTTTAATTATTTATTTTTTTACGAAATAAACGAAAAGCCTTATATATAACATTGGAGCATGTGTTCTTCGTTAAATCGCGTCATATTTATTATAAGTCTTCCTCTTTTGAACAAGATAAGGGGCTGGGGCTTTGAGTTCGTGTCGTGTGTTAGTGCAACTATAGGGATTCCATAACAGGTAGATAATTCCTTATTGTCAAAAAAGATGAGTTGCGAAAAAGATGTTGGAATTTGCAATAATTGCTAATTTTCCACAATAATACTCATTACAACTAATGTTCCATCTTTTGCCGGACAAGTCATTGATCGGAATTGCATGAAAGGGTGAGCGGTTTCAAGTTTCATTTCAAGTTCCGTACAGGTTCCACCTGAAACACAAAACTTACACGTTTGAACAGTTTTATCATTTTTTGAAACTTAAAACCTACCCTGTCACGGATTACAAGGTTAATTTCAGGATTTACCCAAATTCCACATGTATTATTAATTGCATGATTGTAGTGAATCATCACTTTTAATGACCATAACTTACTGTTACAATCCACTGATCATAACTTATATTTAGACATACGAAGAATATGAAACATTAACTAAGTAAAAGTCTCAATCATAAAATAAAAACTCAAACCAGTGATTTCGAATTATACACTCATCGTAGGATGTCATGGAATACCGCCGGATCACACGAAAACATGGACCAAGAAAAACACAAAAACTTATTCCATATTCTACCTACCTAGAATCTGAAAATTATTCGTCGAAACAGATTCCCCAATTATTTAAACCCGATACCTACCCTACGTACCTAGGAATCTGAAACCGAATAGGTTCCCACCGATTCACTTCTCATGTTTCGGATTCTATCACGGAATCATGCTCACCTCTAATCGTATGGATGTATATTTCATCGCAATTTTATCCTAAATTAATTTACAATCCTAGGTCCATGTGCATCTCGAGTCAAGATTCCCGATACCCTTTACCGGACTCGGGTCCCGTGCGGATCATGTCCATCGCAGCCGTAGACGCTACCGAGTCCCGCTTGAGTAAAATCCGTTGACTTTCCTCTCGCCCCACCGAAACGAAACAGTCGGAGAGCAAGTCAACGGAAGACTTCCCATTTCCGCCACTTCGCACGTGGTCAAAAACAGGGACGAAGAAGCTTGGAATTTCGCAGACCCAAAATGCCCCTAGACTTCTCATTGTGACATTGCCAAGCAGCGGAATAAGTCCTTAGTTTCTGGAACATTGACTTTTTTTTTTTTAATCGTAATGAAGGCCGTAAATTAGGTTATTAATACTTTGAAAATCGATTGCTTTCTCAAATGTCGACAACCTCATCTATATTTACGTCCTTTAAGTCAAATAAAAAAAAAAAACTTGTTTTCGCCTCGCTTTTCACAAGTGTTGACAATATCTCTTTGACACTTTTGCATGACGGTAAAAAATTTAGGTATTCAAATGTCTACGTATATAGTTGCTTGCACTTGTTACGCACCTTCTCTTTGTTTTCCGAGCCTATAACGAGTCACCAAAAGCAAATTAGCCTATACTTTTGATAGTCGGACCGGCAACTTGCTAAAAAATTCTCGTCTTATACCTTACAAAGCTATATAAATTCAGGGCATGTTTGTGTACACTCAAGCAAAAGCATTGCGTTTTCGGCAAAATCCAGAATGTTGTTCAAGTTTTCTAGAAAAATCATGAAAAAAAATTCGCACTTGAATTTGCGGGTCAACATTCGGGTTTTGCAGAAATTTCAAGGTGTAAAAGAGGGAAAAAAGGGTCGAAATGCATGGGCAGCAAGATGAGACAATTTAGACAGGCCGCGAATGGGACTTTATAACTAAATAATAGAAGTCCGTCGTCCCCCCCACGTCGTATCTAACCCATGTTTCGAACCCTCGTCTCTTGTCGAGCACGCTCGATAAGTGTGTATACAAATACGAAGTACTCGTAAATAAAATTCTATATTTCTTAAAATATATTTAATAAGTGTATCGATAGCGCTATCTAAATATTTTACATATTTGCCCAAAAAAAAATTTATAATTCCTGAAAAACAATTTGAGCATTATGGTACATCAACGGGGATGTACTGATCGCGTTGAATACGGTAGGCGCGGGTCGGTCCACCGGCTCAACTGCGCTTCATTTAAAAGGGGTCTTCCTTCAGTCATTAATATCTCCTCCTCCTTCCTCCTCCTTCTTCTGCTTCTCTCTCTCTCTCTTGCCGGCGAACACTGAAGCTCCGAGCGATTCCCTCCGATTCGAGCGCCGGAGAAATGGAGTTCGCCGACGAGAGCGTGAGCGGCGGAGGAGCTGCCGCGGAGGAGGAGGCGGCGGCGGCGTCCGGGGAGATCGGCGAGGTCGAGCGGAGCAAAATCGGCATCATGCGAGCCGTCGTAGAGCGCGAAGACCCTTCCGCTAAGGTTCTCTCTCTCTCTCTCTTCTTTTTCCGGGACTCCTTCGTCCGTTTCGGGTCGCCTGCCTTCTCCCCGTGATTCGCGTGGCCCTGCTGATTCCCGCGTCGCGTCGGGGTGCAGCGCTACATTTGGCTTTCGCTAGCTTTTCTGAGCTTCGGATTGGCTTTAGTCGCTGTGGACTGTGTGATTTTTGGATGTTGATGATTTGCGAGAGCGGAATGCGTGTCCCGATCGTCGCGAGCCGAGGGAAGTGAATCGATGTTGCTCTCCGCGTCCTTGATTGCGTGAATATATGTGTTCCTCATGCCGGAACGAAGCTAGAGAGCAAGATTGACTGTGATTCGAGTTGAGCTGCGTTTCTCGTCGGTAATCCGTTACTCGATTTCGTTGGAATCGGAGCTGTGTTATCTAGTGCTCTGCGACTAGCTTCCACCCTACGCTAGCGAATCATCCAAATTCGGATGCATATGTATTTGAGCAGATGGTCGACAATGTATTCGGTGGTTTCCTTTTCACGTATCCTCAAAGTAGGAAACTTGGCTAATTTAAATTGGGAGGCTAGTTTTAGGATTTGGTTTCTTAGATCATGCCTGTTTTTAGATTGCAAAGTCGGGTCCGTGAATTTAATTTGCCTTGTCATTAAGTTATGATTTTTAGTTGCAGGATGTCGATGATTTCATGATACGGAGGTTTCTGCGAGCTCGCGATCTAGATATAGAGAAGGCTTCTAAGCTGTTTCTCAAGTACCTGAGCTGGAGACGGTCTTTCGTCCCCAATGGGGCCATATCGGCATCGGAAATTCCAAATGACCTTGCTCAGCAGAAGTTGTTTATGCAAGGTCTTGATAAAAAGGGACGGCCTATAGTAGTTGTATACGGGGGTAGACATAATCCTTCCAAAGGAAGTCTTGAGGAGTTCAAGCGTATGATACTTCTCTGATTCTTCCAGATTTTCTTCTAACCAATATGAATTCATCGCTTCATGCAATAAGGTACTGAATTCGGCTAAAGTTGAGTTGTTTTAACGAGCGCAGGTTTTGTGGTCTACAGTCTTGACAAAATATGTTCCAGGTATCTTTTCTCCATATTGAGACTCTGCACATCACAGAAATCTAAAAACATTGGAAACAGACTAATCTTCCAAAAATGAATTCCTTCAGAAGCATTCTGGTTGAGATGTCTAGCCTGTGAAGAACAAAAATTGCATGTGTCACCTTATCGCGTGATTGAAAAAGAACGGGCATATTACTTGCAAATGAAGCCCTTAAAGACTATATCTAGAGCCACCCTCCTCAATGGGAATAGTGTCGGAAAGTTTCTACTTTCGTAGACCAGTCCGTTATTGGTTTCTCGATTTCCAGTTTCCTAAGGACTGCGATCAACCCAGGTCTTCCTTTTGCATTCGCTTACCAGTGTTGGTCAAATTTTAGCCAGTAACTTGAGCTGTTTCTTGGGTGCTGATCTTTCAGAATGCCTGGAGGGCAGGAGAAGTTTCTGGGCATAGCAGATCTTGAAGGATGGGGATACAAAAGCAGCGACGTTCGTGGATACTTAGCAGCACTGTCAATCTTGCAGGTTCAATCTTCTGTCTCCTGCATTTCTTTTGAATCAAGTTGATGCCGATGAAAACATTAAACTAGAATCCAACACCTCCTTGAACAGTAGAAATGTGAAATTTTGTCTTTAAGGATTGCTTGCACCTTACCTGAGACTAGGCTTTAACAGAATACAAAATGTGCAAACTGCGAATTAACTCTTTTGGTTGGTTGATGCCAGGACTGCTATCCAGAGAGGCTGGGCAAGCTCTTTCTTATTCATGTGCCTTACATATTTATGACTGCATGGAAGATGGTTTACCCATTCATCGACCCTAAGACGAAAAAGAAGGTACTGTTGGATTTTTTACTTCTTGCTCGCCATTTGGATATCGTACGTCGACTTACTTTCAGAGTTCTTAAATTTGATTAGTAGATGAAGATTGGAACTTTTGGAATTCTCCTTCATATTTAATTAGAAGAACACATAAACGTAAGAGCCCAATGAACTCCTATTGCGGATGCAAGCATTAAAGAATAGCAATTTGTACTTCATTGATTTGTTTGGACATAAGGAAAATTAGTACAGCGCCACTGACCATAGTTATAAGGAATCTACATCAGAAACCGTTTGCATCATTCCTGCTGTATTCGAGGTAGATGGTCGTATTGTTTCAACTGTCAAGACTGTCATAAGATTAGCACTCTGTGAAGTTTTATTTTTAGTGTTGGAGCATCATGTCCACCCTTGAAACTGTGGAGAGTGCATTTGTGATGCTAACCGATTCTGATCTTATCTCTCAGATTGTTTTCGTCGAGAACAAAAAACAGAGAACTACTCTGCTCGGGGACATTGATGAAAGCCAGCTCCCGGATGTATACGGAGGCAGTTTGCCACTAGTTCCCATTCAAGACAGCTAAATTTCACTAGGATAACAAGAATTTTCTCCTCATTTCTTCTCTGGCCGTAAGCCTATACTATAGAATATAAAGAAGATATTATATGGCAAAATGTGGAACAATAGCCAAAAACCACTGCTGAACCGTCCTGATGATAGGCTTATCTCTCGGTATTTATATTCTTTGTTTGAGTAATTCTTCATGTGGCCGATTCAAAAACTTGTGGGGTTAATATACCAGATAGTGTGGTCCCATCCAGTGTACTCCACTCTTCTGGAGAAATGATTTCGTTTTGCCCACTCTGAGCATACAATGAAGGCGGCTTGAGCTAGAAACCGACCCGAACTGGCTCGTTCAATTCGACACCAAGCTGGTTCTTAGGAAAATCGATTTGATTCAGGATATCCAAGAATCTAGAATCGGCTTAGGACCAGTGGACTTCTTGATTCCAAGGTCGGAACCGTCGGGTCCATCTAGGAACCTACAATTCCGCATGAACCGATTCTCCCTTTATTGAAGAAATAAATTTTTTGCACTTCTCGATATTCAAGTCGTGCTCTACAAAATCACTTAACTAAAAAAAGTCCTCCATTAGACATAGTTCTCTAATTATAAAATGTAATTAACTTTCGGTTTTACAAATGGAAAAGGATTTGATTAGCTTTGGTAGTTATTTTTCCTTTTTTTTGTCCCTTTTTTTTTTTGCAATCAAGTCATCTAACTTCCTTGGTGGAGATGGAGACAGTGGCGTGGACAGAGTCCAGACACTGGATGGATTGCTCGATCCTATTTCCATTTGTGTGTGTGTGGTTGTGCGCGCGCGCGCAGAGAGAGAGAGATATATATGTATTTTTAGGGAAAATTACACAAACCACCCCAATGAACTTTCGTGGCAACAAATACCCACGTGACCCAAAAGAACTATGAAATAATATCCCTTATATAATTAATTTTGTTACGGCTGTAATTCCTCAATTATTTTTCCTGCTACATGTCTTGCAAGTTGTGACTGGCCCAAAAAGAGAGATGTTTATTATTATAAGCAAAACTAACGGATTAGGTTGAATTTATTCATTGCAACTAAAACTACAAATCCCAACTATGAATCTTGTCACTACTTCTTGACTATTTTTTTTCACCATTGTACCATGTTGAGCTGAGCATCTTGTTCGAGCTCTCTTGCGTGTTCGATCACCTGAAAGGCTCTTCATAGATTAAACTCGATATGGTGCTAATTGCCCAACTCTAGGAACATCATAGACTACTGACCTGTAGCAATTTTCTTGCTGTCATGGTGTCATCTGCTTGCTCTGTCTAAGCTCAATCCTGCTGCCAGTCAGTTATCCATCACCAGAAGTCTTTGCAAGAGCATGACCCTTTACTAAAATGGTGGAAACGGTTCTGATCTCGGACAACAATCTGTCTTTGAAATACATTTGACACGTGCTTCATAAAAGAATGGCAATCGTGACAAATTCAGATATTCTTCATGACCCATATTGTCCTCCCATCTTCGAAATGCAGAAGGGCGAAAGCAATTGCCAACTTCTCGCTGTGATAACTCAGATTGCTCTCCTTTTCCTCCTCTTCGATATCATGCAGCACGTTGGACGTCTGCGGTGTATAACCCTGAAGCTTCAATCTGTCAATTATCGAAGTTAACAAGTCCCTGATATTTTCCCACTCCGGATGAGAATTTTCCCCCGAAACAAATTCATGAATCTCCTGGTCTGCATTGACCAGACTATACCCTGGTCTGTTGCTAATTCTCCTATCTCTCATTAAAAATTGTCATCTGAGCTTTGCGGTTCCATTTACCAACTCCCCCATAGGCATTGGATAAAAGGACATAATCGCCATCGTGATGAGGATCCAGCTCATGAAGTCTTCCTCTTGCCTTTTCAGCTAAGTCAAGATGGTTATGATTCACACAGGCTCCAAGCAGAGTTCTCCAGACAACTGAATTTGGCCTGATGGGCATCTTTTCGACAAATTCATATGCTTGCTCAACCAGCCCGGCTCATCCAAAAATGTCGACCATACACCCATAATGCTCAACCGTTGATTCCATGCCACATTCTTTCTTAATGCTTTCGAATATTCCTCGGCCTTCCTCGACTAGTCCCACATGGCTACAAGCCACTAAAACCGCAGAGAACGTTATAGAATCTGGCTGCACTCGCGATTTCTTCATGTCATCGAACAATTTGACGGCCTCGTCACCGCGGCCATGCACTGCGAGCCCGTTGATCGCCACAGTCCAAGTCAACACATTTCTCTCAGGCATTTCGTGGAACACCCTCATTGATTCATCGACCGACCCACACCTGGAGTACATGTCTATCAAAGCGGTCGCAACAGAAATCAACCAACTCAAGCAACATCTCCGAACGTAATAATCGACCCACCTACCCAATTCCAAAGCCCCTAAGCTGGAAACCGCCGAGATCACGCTGAGCAAAGTGACCCTATCCGGTTCAAAACTCTCTACCAGCTGCATTTCCCCGAAACAAGCCAAGGCATCGTACCCAGATCCATTATTCGCGTAACACCCAGTCAAGGACGACCAAGACACCAAGTCTCGCTCAGGCATTTCGTCAAACACCTTCCGCGCCGGCCCCACCGCACCGACACACCCGTACGCACTGATCAGCGCGTTCTAGACATAAACGTCGGAGTCGAGCCCGAGCTTCGCGATCAGGGACTGAAAGCCGCGGCCCATCTCCCGGAGGCGAGAGCAGGCCTTGAGGACGAAAGGGAAAGGTGAAGTTATCGGGCGAGATGCCACGGCGGAGCATCTGGGGCGAAGAAGGAGAGAGGAGTGGGGAGGGGAACAGCGGGCGTGGGATCTGATGATGGGTCTTGTAAGCGACGGCGTCGGCAGAGGAGTTACCGGCGAAGAGAGAGCGGGCGTGGGGCAAGCTCTCGGGGGCGCCGAGGCGGCGGAGGGAGGCCGCGTCGAGCTTGTAGACATTGTTCATGGATGATGTTCTCGCATTGCATCGCCGGGTCTGGTCATGTTAGCCCGCTTTGATTTATACATTGAGTCTGCTAACTAGTTTGATTTTTGCAATTGGGTCCTTTTCCCGTCAATTGTGTTCTGGTTAGCGGCTCCTTCTATTTTGCTGACAATACATCATTATTCATGAACTGTATCTTGACAAGTGGAGCTTACGTCCTATGTGGCATTCGCGTCAGCAACATGTTAAAAAGATTCTTATTTAAGGGAAAAAAAAAGAGAGCACACGGGCCGTAGCATTGACGAGCGTTAACTATTCTCCACGAAATTTGTCGGCCCTATCTCCGGAGAGGTCGAGCCAGCCCTCCCCGGCATCGGACCTAGCTATAGGTAATTACAGTGGTTTGGTCTGTGTTGGCAAGGCCAATACCTTATACTCTTAATTCCTCATACTATGGTATTCACGTCACTGCTGCATAAATTCCCACGCAAAATTTTCCATCACCCTTGCTTTCTGTAAAATTGAGAAACAATAAGAGTCTTCCAATGTCGTTGCCAGATTCGGTGATACCGCCTTTGCCTTTACCTTCATCAATGGCACTGCAAGCACAAATAGATCGGCCACCTCTCTCTACCTAGCTGGCATGCACGAGAGTAAAATGTTAGGGATCCGTGGTCAATGATCCCAATCCACCTTCAATCCAAGGTCCCATATGAGATCGATGACCTTGTTCCATCATGCAAGAGAGAGATAAGGATGCTGAGGTTTTGCAACTGATGGCTGCATTTGGTGGAGCAACAGCAATGACGGTGGAAGCTGTATTCTTATCGGACTAAGGGTAAACTAGGGTTTATGCTGTGGCGGATCTTGCTGACATATAACTTGAAGCAGAGAAGCTTATTAGAAAAATATTTTCATCTTCTCAAGAAGCAGAATTTACATGAAAACTGCGTGATAGCAAATCAAGAGAAGAGATCAACGCAGATCTGCAACTTCCTGTTTGTTTTATCTCCGTGTTACGACACGAACAAAACATCAACATCATATTTAGCCAGGAAAATACGTATAAAAAGTGTGCCATTCGTTTGCTACCTCATATATCCCCTAAAAATGTGACAAATTACATTGTATGTTTGATTCTAACTGATGTAAAGTTAAGTAAACTATCATATCGGTAACTCAACTATTCATCTTCAGCAGATGCAGATGTATGATGTGGGAAACTCGACCATACATCAGACCAGGTCCGGTGCCCATCAATTACCTCCTTCACAACTGAGGCCACTTCCCCCACACTTACTCGAACTTGATCTTTGCTGTCCCTCTCTCGAATGGTCACATCAACTTGAGAATCGACAGTAATTGCAAAGGGCACACCAAGCTCATCGGTTCTCGCATATCTCTTCCCTATGGTGTTGCCTGCAAATATAGCCAGGGCGCAAGTAGCAGATGATCATCCAATGTAACTTTGGTGCTTTCACCAAGGACAAGAAAGTAAAACTCGATCCAATATACAGCTAAATAACAAAACAAGTCCTCATCTAATTTATTTGTGTATCATTCAAGACTGCAGACCTGACACCAGCCTTAACAGTTCCCACAAATCATAGCTAAGATTTTAACAAGAAAAAAGGGAAAGAGGAAAGAGAAGATGCCTATTAATGGAGCTAATCCAAGCATAAGGAAAAAATAATACAATCTTAGAAAAACAGGCAATCAAACCCCTCTAGAAAATCCCCTTACATTGTGAATAAAACAAAAAAGGAGTGATCAAAATATAGTATTCATGTACACACATACGAAAAGGAAAATGCTTCACAAATTATAGCTCCGTTTTTAAAAAAGAAAAAGCAAAGAGAATAAAGATGTCCGTCAAACTTTGGAGCTGATCCTAGCATGAGGATAAATGAAAACAGTTTCAAGGAACAGACACTCACAACCCTCCATAAAATCCCCTTCTATGGTGAGTAAAGAAAAGAGAGTGACCAAGATATAAGCACCATGTAAATATGTACAAAAGAAACTCATTTCACGCAAGAAATTAAGAACCTAAATTCTATATTGGATAAGTACCTGTAATGTCAATCTTGTGTGAAACACCAGCCACAGTCAGTGATCTGCTAATAAGTTGAGCAACTGATTCATACTCTGGCTTCTGAATCAATGGGAAAACCGTACACTTGATAGGTGCTACGAGTGGAGGGAAGCGGAACACATTTAGTTGTTCATCCCCTGCTTTGCTGGGCCTTGTATAGAAAGAATGCTCATAAAGGCAGTATATTATGCGTCCAATGCCAAAAGACGGTTCAATAACAGACGGTGTAAAAACCCTCTGATTTTCCCTTATCTTCTGCTTAGAAATCTTGACCATGTTATCCTTGATTATTACACTCTTCCCCAATGTGCATACAAGAAATTCAGCCTCTCCTTTGGATTCTAAAGCTGCCTTCAACTGCATAGCTTCCTCTTCACCCATTGCCTGGTATTAACAAGACAAATGCAAGCATAAACTAAAGGAAGAGATTCCTAATATACTTAGCAAAAGAGCAAAAACCAAGGAACCTCCAGCTTGTACCTCCAGAGATTCAACAACCATCTTTTGGTTTCCCTTAAAGGCAAGACCGAGTTCCTTCTTGTTTGAAGAAATTACCAGTTTCTGCATTTATACTTCAATTAGTTAAGTCATGATAACAAACTCAAGCATTTACAAATAAAGGGCAGACACCTGCTCCATGTAATACAAGAATCGCTAGCAAAGTTAACTAGTCTGAAGAATTACCTCCACTTCTCTGGGTTCAGAAAATTTTTCATGGGCAACAAGGGCAACGCCACTTTTCTCCTGTCAAATGATAACAATCATCACTCCAATTAGATGCCTCAGCAATTAGCGGAACATATATATTTCTAAACTTTCTCTTATCCAGTATTCAACCCCCTCAAAATGTGCCGGATAATGTTTTCCTTCCTTCAAACAGTATATTAGACAAAAGAATATAATTGTGCAACAACGGATAACATATGTCATCCAACAAATGGCTGCCACACAAGATGGTTAAAAAGAGAACCTATACAATGTGACAAAACCACACCTTGCTATACAGAGATCATTGAAGAAAGAAGTAATTTGGATGAAATTATTTATAAGTATTATTAATTTCTTAGGCATGTTGGCAGCTTATGATTCACATTCCATAACTTTGCTTCTGCTACCTAAAAATTAGAAACAGGACAAAGAGTTCTGGAAAATTTCAGACAGACTCAAGATAGCCTTACGATAAAATCATTTCACTTATTGAGATAACAAAAGATGCAGCTGTTTCTTTCAGTATCCTGAATGTGCGCCTTCTCCAATAAAAAAAAAGTACTTGTAAAAGGCAACATAAATCTTACCGTATGTGCTCGTAAATCATACGCTGACCTATCTGCAATACCAACACACTCGATCCAACCATAGGAACACTCGATTTCAGCATCCCAACAATCTGCAGCATAGTGAGCCATTTCATTTGCAAGATGCTGCCTAAACCGTAAGCGATCCTTGTCTATGCCGAGGCGAGTTAAAAATAGATATACTCTCCCAATGAAGTAGCCAAGAGTGGCATTGTTCACAGTTCCCTAAAAATAAACATCGAAATTTGTGAGACTCAAAGTGAACAAGTTAGGGCAGGAAAAATCAAGTCCAAAAGATGATTCAAGCTAACCTTTGAAACTGCTTCACCAAGCTGCGTTTTAATAGCAGATTGGCCAGACATTTGTTGTTCTCTTGGGAACATCAGAAATTCCAGATCTGCAACTTGAGAAAACTTTGGATGGGATTTATCTTCTGGATCAACAAAATGCTCGATCTCAGCGAGAGTGAACTCACGGACTCTTAGAAGACCTTGGCGAGGAGAAATCTACATGTGTGAAAAGCATTAGAATCAATCGTAGACTAAAATATAAGGACATGGTGAAGATAATGACAATAACTAAACTACAGCATTGGAGACCACGTTTTCAGCCCATTGACTAACAAGACAATCAAATCTTACATGTAATGCAGTCTTACGACAAGTTATGCTACGCAATAGTATCAGAGCAGAGATCATGCATACAACCGAAGCATGTAAACACGAACGATTTAAGATGATCAGAAAGAATGATGCACAACCTCATTTCTGAAAGCCTGACCAATCTGAGCAGCAGCAAAGGGGAGTTTATTGCCGTTATAATAATAAAGGTCTTTGAAATTGACAAAAATGCCTTGTGCAGTTTCAGGTCGCATGTACCTGCAGTAGATTGAGGAAAAAAAAAACTACCGTAAATCTCAAAGACATAAAACCAAACATATACAAAACCAAAAGCTACAATAACAATTATGAAACAAGAACTTAATTCATTTGAAGTCTGCACCATTGGCATGACAGCGTGACATCCATTGGTGGTACTTACCCGGGGAGCAAACCAGATGGGCCTATGGACGTTTGAAACATCAAGTTGAACGGATAGGGATCGGAGAGAGGGTTTTTGGTGTCAGGAGCTGCGATACCATATTCTTTTATCTTGGCACCCAATTCATCAGCGGAGAGATCATCCAAAGTTGCAAGTACGAGCTTTAGTTCCGCAGCCTTCTCTGCACTAATGCTCAAATCCTTTTGGAGGATCTCATTACAAAAATCTTTGAGCAGATGGTCAGCTCGATAGCAAGTCCCAGTTTTCTCATCCTTCACCATAAGGTCAGTAAACTTGTCGACGTGACCCGACGCCTTAAGGACAATCTCCGGAGTGACACAAGGGCAGTCAACCTCCAACATGTTCTCCTCGTGAACAAAATGCTAATAATAGAAATAAAAAGATTAACACACTTAGACCCAGAGAAAATGGATTCTTTTCTTCTGATAACAGTCAAACAAATGTTTAAAGATTATCATCTAATCTACACACGGTTCTGCATCCGGGCGTTTTCGATAAGGGCACAATACGCACATGTAAAGATCCAGAATAACAAAAGAATGAGGAGACAATCCTCATACATGGCCCTTGCTCAGCAATATTGATAAAGATAAAAAGGACAAAACACACTGCTATGATGTTGTAAACAGCCGTAAGTGGGCACATAAATTGAACCAAATCACACATTTCCACCTTGAAGTCTCTGGGAAAGGATCTCTAGCGAACCTAAACGCCCATCAGATCTTATTTCCAGTTACTTCACTCGGATTCTCCACAGAACTCTCTCTAGAGAATGTGAATTTTGACAAATCAACAAACGATCGTCTAACTAACTAAGTTAAGGGAAACAATCGAACCATTGAAACCCATAAATTCAAATTCGGCCTCGAAGAGAAAGCAAAATCACTGACACCAATTCGCAACGACAAACTGTTACCGGCTACAGAATCTACTACTATCGCGACAATTCAACTCGAATCCACGACTAACCTGACGCCAGTACGCCAAGACGTTGGACTTGACGGCGCAGCCGGGAGGGCCGTAGTCGTAGAGCCCCGCGACGCCGCGGTAGATCTTGAACGACGGAATGTAAAACAGGCGGCGCTCGAGCGTGTTGACCACGGCGTGGCGGAACGCCTCCCGTGTGAGGGCGCCGTCGCCGGCGCCGGAGACGGCGGCCTGGAGCTGCTTCTCGACGCCGGCCTTGTCGATCTTGAGGGCGTTGAGGGCGGCGATCGCGGCGTCGATCTCCGGCTTCGGGGCCTTGCGGGCCTTGAGGGCGCGGACGGCGTTTCCCTGGGCGTCGACGGCGGCCTGCTTGTCGGCGAGGGCCCTGCGGAGCGCGTCCTCGGCGGCGCGGTCCATCGCGGCGGCGGAGGCGGCGCGGGAGGAGGAGGAGGTCGGCGGCGGAGGGGGAGGGGTAGGAGGTCGGCGGGGGAGGGAGAAGAGGCGAGGGACGGAGAAGCGAGAGGCGAGGGGAGTGGATGAGGCGAGCCTGGCGAGGAGCGAAGAAGCAGACGATGACGATGATGAAAATAGTGGCATGCAAAGAGCGGCCTCGCGGCTGAGGGAGATAAATATCTCGTGCTTGCTGCCGATGCTTAGGGTTTTTGGAAAGAGGGAGGGAGTGAGTGAGTGGGGACACCTTTTTGGGATTCTCCAGATTTTTTAACGGAAATTATTATTATTTTGAATAATTATATAAATAGTTTCTGAATTTTGGGTTAACGTGCGATGTAGTCCCAGAATTTTAAATATAATTCATGAAATTTAACACAATATTCAATATAATCCTTAAATTTTTAATTTATTCAATGTGGTCTTTGGATTTTTGGTATATGTTCAATGTAGTCCTTAATTATTAAAAGTTCAAGGATCACGTTGCATATCGGGCACAAATTCAGGGACTGTTTGTGCCATGTTCCCTTATTATTTCCGATGGACGGATTAGACAGTTATACGCGGGATTTTAATGTTTGCCGACCTTGGTAATTGTTAAAATAAAATAATATCGTTCACCGTCGTTCGATAAGAAAATTTATGAAATCATCGTGTACTCTCATATGTCGACAATTCACTGATAATTGTGTAATTATTTGTTAACCCAGACAATGGATCTAATTAAAAGTCCAAATAGCTATCTTCTCTAAGTATGTTTTAACATTGTTGCTTAAGGTTGTCGATTGCTAAAACCGAGGCGAGATAACGTTTCAATGCCTTGTCTAGTGACATGGTATGTCCAATCATCAAATAATTGTAGCCAAAAAGGTGAAGTTGCCTGAGCGCATTGTTATTTGTGGGATTGGATAGGAGAATATTAAGGATTCTTGTGGAATCATAAATAAATATATTGAAAGTCTTAAAATTTATCAGTAAAATATAATTGAGTTATAAAATTTATAAAAAATGTAACAAAATCTCAAAATTTATCAAATTACTGCAATTCAATCATTCTATTAACTCCGCTCAATTTGATTAACATAAATTGAAAATGTGGACATGGCTCTGTTTATTATTTTATCTATTTACATGATAATGACATGGCTAAATTAGATAATTGTACTAATTTCTATCAAATGTTGTACAAGCTAGTTGTATTCCCTTTTTTCTTTACTTTTTTGCACCCGAGTCATCTATCTCCCTAGGTGGATATGGAACAATGGCGAGGACAGACTCGAAACTTTGAATGGATTGCTCGATCCTATTTTGTGTGTGTTGGATTGTGTGCCTATGTGCCTGCTCGATCGTAGGGAGCAAGAGATTTTTTTTTTAACTCTTGCTTTTTTCGATTTTTTTGTTTATCTTTTTATAGGAAAAATTACACAAAACCCCCCATGAACTTTGGTGGCAATACATGTTTTCACCGGTGTTTTAAACATTAATTTTGTTACAGCCATTAAACCTCAGTTTTTTTTTCTCTGCTACATGTGTGCACAGACTTTAAGGGGTCAAAGTATATTTTCATCTTATTTTTAAAAAAAATCTTTTTATTCTAATTGTTGTTAAGAAATAAAAATATAGAAAATGAGAGAAAAATAAATTAACGAAAATTGCTAACAACAAAAGACAAGAATATAAATAAGAGCAATAAATAATCAAATGTTGTAAAATTATATAAATATAGCCAATTTAATAGAGTTATATGATATTTTAATAAAAAAAGGTTAATACCACAAAAAAACTCAAAACTGATACATCCATGATAATTTTATCATGAACTATTTTTTTTACTACAAAAAATCTTATACTGGTACATTTGTGACGATTTTACCCCGAACTAATTTTTTTGCCACAAAAAATCTTAAACTGGTACACCTGCGATAATTTTACTCAAAACTAATTTTTTAACCACTAAAATCCCCAAAATGATACATTTATGATAAATTTACTCTCCGTTAATGTCCGTTAAATTAGATTAATATCACGAAAAATCACAAATTAGTAAACTTGTGACAAATAATCTCCAAATTAGTACACTCGTTAACTACCACGTGTAATCAAACTTAGCAATTTAATAGTAAAATTTAACAGAAACTAACTTAGGGTAAATTTATCACAGGTGTATCAGTTTAGCGTTTTTTTATGGTCAAAAAATTAGTTTGGAGAAAAATTATCACAAGTGTACCAATGTGAGATTTTTTATGATAAAAAAATTAGTTCGAGATAAAATTGTCATAGGTGTACCGGTTTGAAGATTTTTGTGATAAAAAAAATAATTCGGATAAATTTATTACTGATGTATCAGTTTGGAGTTTTTCGTAATATTAACCCTAAAATATAAAGTAAACTTCATTGTCACCTAGAAAAAGAGATGACTAAGCACTCTAGAGTTTGGTCAATGCGCCAAGTCATATGTTTTAGAAATTCATGATTTGACAATTTTTTTTGAAATTCTAACAACATTTTTTAAATAATTGGTTTACGGGCTTTCCGTAGGCACAAAATTGAGTTAATGGGATATCGAATGAAAAAGTTATGCTCAATCAAAATTTCATCCAATTTAATTAAAAATATATATAAATATAATTTCTTTCTATAATTTTCTCATTGAAATAGCTTTTTTTGTTTGTCTTACTCTAATTTTCAACTTACTCTCAGACTTTTGCTCTATCTCTTGTAAGGTGTGAGAGTCGAAATGTACATCTAAAACTAAATGTTCGCACCTCTAACCCCTTTGAGAAGGTAGGGATTCGAACTCCTACCTCCCCTTCCCAAGTAAAATTAGTGACCACTAGCACAATCAAATTATTTAAAATGCTTAACCTTGTCGGATTTAGAACTTTCTATTCATTTAAGTTATTTATATTGTTTAGCTTTTCCTTAAGACCAATTCATCAACTCTGTCTCAAAATCATCATGGCACTCTTATATCTTCAACACAAAAGATAACACCCTTCCACATTATCTTCAAATTTAGGAGGCTCTATATGCTATCACTTGGTCATGAGGCCTTTGCTAGGTTTTTCAAGCTTTTATATTTCCTAACCTGGTGATGTTGGGATGGTTTTGAAATCAATTAGCTGTAATTTGATGTAAATGCAAGTTGACAAGTATTTGATTCTTTAAAAATGAATGCATTGAAGGAGAAAATGGAAGAGCAATATAGAGAAGGCGATTGAATGAGACGGCGACTCGTGGCGCCACGTGTCATCCATTTAATAGTTTTTTGGAGGAGAAAGTTTTCCCTAAAAAAGCTTGAGACAGAGACCTTGAGACCCTTTTTTTCTCTCGAGAAATTTTGTACCTTCTGATTCGGGTGATCGGATTCGTGCTTTTTTGCACTTCGTTAAATATCCTTATATGATCATTTTGTTCTCATTTTAGAGAGAGAAGAGAGTGAGAGGGGGCTTGAGGATGATGGAATGACGCTTTTAACTCAGACGGTGAGAGCAGCTTTAATGGCAGCTGCAACACCTTTAGCTACCTCTCATTCGATGCGAGGCTGCTTGATCACTACCATGGCCATAGTTTCGCCTCTGCAGCCGAGGCCCATCGGTCCTCCTCCATTGCATCCCGAGGCTTATATCCCTTGACTACTGGCTCTACCGCCACATAGGATCCAGTGCCATCAACGACATCTACCTCTGTAGCCACGACGGCGTCTTTTTTTTTTTTACTGAATGACTCAGTTGTACCGGTTTGAGGGTTTTTTGTGATAAAAAAAAATAATTCAAGTAAATTTATCACGGGTGTACTAGTTTGAAGTTTTTCATAGTATTAATCCTAGAATATAAAGTAAGCTTCATCATCACCTAGAACAAATGATGACTAAGCTCCCTAGAGTTTGGTCTATGCGCCAAGCCATATGTTTTAGAAATTTGCGATCCGACAAATTTTTTTGAAATTCTAACAATAATTTTTAAATAATTGGTTCACAGGCTTTCCGTAGGTACAAAAATTGAGTTAATGGGATATTGTATGAAAAATTTATGCTCGATTAAAATTTGGTCCAATTTAATTAAAAAATATATAAATATAATTTCTTTTAATAATTTTCTCAATCAAATTATTTTTTTTGTCTGTCCTACTTTAACTCTAAATTTACTCTTAAACTTTTGTTATGCCTCTTGCAGGGCATGGGAGTCGAAACTCACACCTAAAACTACACGTTCGCACCCCTAACTTCCTGAGAAGATGGGGATTCGAACTTCCCACCTCCCTTTCTTAAGTAAGAAGGGTGGCCA
This sequence comes from Syzygium aqueum, assembly GCA_031216185.1. Lineage (NCBI taxonomy): Eukaryota > Viridiplantae > Streptophyta > Magnoliopsida > Myrtales > Myrtaceae > Syzygium > Syzygium aqueum. The sequence goes on along the minus strand of CM062237.1, from coordinate 23,688,467 downwards.
TTGGCGCAATCAAATTGTTTGAAATGTTTAACCTTGTGAGATTTAGATCTTTCTATTCATTTAAGTTATTTATATTGTTTGGCTTTTCCCTAAAGGCCCATTTATCAATGCTGCCTCAAAATCATCAAGGGCACTTTTTTATTTTCAACACATAAGATAACAGCTCTCCATATTGTTTTCAAATCTAGGAGGCTCTATATGCTGCCACTTGGCCATGATGCCTTTGCTAGATCTTTCAAGTTTTTTTATTTCCTAACCTGTTGATGTTGAGATGATTTTGAAACTAATTAGCTGTAATTTGACATAAATGCAGGTTAACAAGTATTTGATTCTTTAGAAATAAATGCATTGAAGTAGAAAATGAGGGAGCAATATAGAGAAGGCAATTGAATGAGAAGACAACACGTGGCACCACATGTCATCCATTCAATAGTCTGTTATAGGAGAAAGTTTTCCTTAAAAAGCCTAAGAGACAAAGACCTGGATGCCCTTTTCTTTCTCGAGAAATTTTGTACCTTCTAATTCGGGTGATTGTATTCGTGCTTTTTTTGCACTTCGTTGAAATCCTTATATGATCATTTTGTTCTCATTTTAGAGAGAGAAGAGAGCGAGTGGGGGCTTGAGGATGATGGAATAGCGTTTTTGACTCGGACAGTGAGAGCAGTTTTAGCGACAGTTGCAACACCTTTAAACGCCTCTCCTTTGACGCATGGTTGCTTGACCACCACTATGGCCACAGCTCCACCTCTGCCGTTGAGGCCCACCGACCCTCCTCCGCCGTGTCTCGAGGCTCATATTCTGCGACTACTGGCTCCAACGCAGCATAGGATCCAGTGTCGTCAACACCATCTACCTCTGTAGCCATGACGGCGTCTTTTTTTCACTGAATGACTCAAGTGTACCAGTTTGAAATTTTTTATGCTTAAAAAAATAGTTCGGATAAATTTATCACGAGTGTACCGGTTGGGGTATTTTGTAGTATTAACCTCAGAATATAAAGTAAGTTTCATCATCATCTAAACAAAGAGATGACTAAGCTCTCTAGAGTTTGGTCCATGCTACAAGCCATATGTTTTAGAAATTCGCGATCCAACCATTTTTTTTTTGAAATTCTAACAATATTTTTTTAAATAATTGGTCCACGAGCTTTTCGTGGCTACAAAAATCAAGTTAATGGATATCGAATGAAAAAGTTATGCTCAATCAAAATTTGATCCAATTTAGTTAAAAAAATATAAATATAATTATTTTCATAATTTTCTCAATCAATTTTTTGTTATCTGTCCTATTCTAACTCTCAACTTACTATCCGAGTTTTGTCATGTCTTTTGCAGGGGTGAAGTCAAAACTCACATCTAAAATTATACATTCGCACCCCTAACTCTCCTAAGAAGGTGGAGATTCAAACTTCCCACCTTCCCTTCCCAAGTAGGAAAGATGGCTGTTGACACCTAAATTTTACCGACATTTATTTAGTCGTAATTTGCATAGAAAAATTAGGGATTAATTCTTAACCCCTAAACAAAAATATTTAAATTGCATAATATATAGTTTAGGTTCATTTTAGTTTAATTGCATTTGCATCAAATTGGCGATGGCAATCGAACTTAGATTTTATCGAACGAGACTCGGCTCGCTCGGGATGCTAGGGCCGGGAATTTCACGTCACGTGGGCTTGGTTGTTTTAATTTGGACTTAGCCCAAGTTAATTCAGCCCATTTAAGTGCTAATTAAGCCCTAAGCCCAAGCCTAAGCCCATTAGGTTAATTAAGCCCATTTAATTTGACCTAGATTAGTCTATATATACATGTTATTAGGTCAAATTAAAGGAGGGGGGGTCGCAAAGTTTTCAGATCAAAAAATTTTCTCGAGAGAGTGAGTGAGAGAAAGAGAACGCTGCTCCGAGTCCTCCGCCGCTGCTGCTTCCACGTTCTTCTTCACCGAAAGCTTTTCCCCCACGTTGAATGATCCTTGGAGCCTCACTGGTCCTGCCCCGAACGTCTACCGCTGCTGCTGTGGCTTCTGGCCTGCATGGACGAAGACGCTGGTGATGCTCTGCTGCGTTGACCCATCCACGTTGAAGACTCTTCACTAACGTCTCCCCATAGTTCCGAAGAGACCAGTCCAGCTCAGCATCAGTCAACGTGCGTATCTTTGGCATCTCCTTGTCTGCAGCCTCTGTTGCCGAAGAACAGATTCGGTCCTTCCTCGCCCGAGGAGTCCCTGCACAAAAACGACAAGAGGAGAAGTTCACGCCCCCTACACAGTCCACCGTGAAATCTTGAAGTTAAGCAGCCGAGAACGTCAAAGAGGAAGACACCCGTGCACTTCACCAGTCCATGCAGCAAATAGATCGACAAGTCTTCTAGCAAAGCTTCAGTAACGTGGACTGTGACATCCTCGCCTTGAAGACTTGATCGAGTTGAAGCCCGGTGACCAATCAACGGCAACATCCAGCAGCATTCCAGCCCGTCACGAAGACATTCCAACGTGATTGAAGCCCCCGCGACGTCCTCACGCAAGCTTCCACCGAGACCACTCTCGGTTGAGAACCGAACCAAGCCGTGAAGACCATCCTGTCCGTGAACAATACCGACAAGACGCCACCGCCGTTGCTCAGCCACGACTGGTCCTCTCGGTGTCGCCATCGCGCACCGTGCCGTTGCCCTGCCGTGAGCTACCGTGCCGGAGCCCCGCCAAGCACCGCGAGCTGCCCGCTCCTTCCGTCGTCGTGAAGCCGCGCCGTGAGCCTCGCCGGTGTCGTCGACGTCACACTCGCCGTTATCCCGATCCGCAGTCGATCCCGATCCCGAGCCGATTCAAAATTGGCAGTATTTCAAATTAGGTAAGTGAATATATCATGAATATTCCTTTCAAATATTTAGTTTCCTGATTTGCATATCGGAATATTTTGTGAATATTGCATGAATATTAGATATCTTTAGGATAATGTTCAGAATATCCGCGATATTTTGAAAATATTCAAATTAGGAAAACTTTCCTAATTTAGCAACGTATCGGGACGACTATCCGACTTTAACCCTAAAGTCCGATACGCGGCGGTACGGAGAATCATTATCCTATTCATAACTATTTGAATACGATAATGATTTTTATTTGCTTCCCAAATTTGAATGATCAATTATCCGTTAATATCTATAACCCTTTAGATATGACCGATAATTTGATTCTTGTGCCTAATCCGAGTTTGAAGCGAACGTGGCGGATCGCGTGGTTGAGTTGAATCGATTGCTATCTTTGCTTGTTTAATTGTCTTTTTTTTAATAAAACAGAAAATTTTCAAAAAAAATCATTTAGATTTAAATTAGGGTTTTTGCATGTCTAGGGTTTTTGAATATATCCCGAAGGATGAGATAAGTATTTAATTTAAATTAGGACTTAACGTGGCATGTTTCCTAATTTAAATTAAATATGGTTTTAATCCTAACGGATTATTCACGTTATTTTATTATTCCGAATTTTCATAAAAAATCCCAAAAAAATGGTGAATTGTTTCATGTTTTATTAGGATAGATTGCATTTTAATTTAAGTAATTTATAATTTCGAATTTTTAATCAAAAATCCCAAAAAGAAATCATTCTAGGGTAGATTAAGTCATCATAGAATGCATGTTAACTTAGGTATTTTTGAATTTCGAATTTTAAACAGAAAATACCAAAAATAGAAAGTCATAGGTTGCATATTATTTTAGGCATATTTTTCATTCCGAATTTCATAAAGAAAAATACCAAAAATATGTCATTCTTTTGTCATTAGAATTATGTCACGTCGTCACATGTCATATAGTTTGCATGCTAGGTTGCATTAATTCGCATGTCATTAATTGCACGTCATTGCATATAGATTAGATTTCATTTAATTAAAGTGAAAATCAAAAAAGAGAAATTGATTGATTGTTTGTTAACTAGAAATCATATTAGAATGTTTGATGTGATTTTCTAGCTAACAATGCAGATGCTGCATGGACTCGAGGTAAGTAATTCCTCCAATTTGCAATTTATTTAATACCTTGATTATTGGGTGTTAAATTGGTGGTTTGCGCACCCGCATGAACACCTCACATGTTAGTACCTAAGCTAAAATTGATCCAAACTGCATGCCAAAAACATTTTTGAAATGAAAAGGTACCGAAAGGGCGTTAGACTAGATCTAGCGTAATCAAGTCCCCGGACTTAGAATCTCTGGTTCGTAGAAATAAAACATATCTCCCTATGTTTTATTTAGGTTTCTAATCGACCTACAACAACTGATTAGTGGCGACTCCAAGAATGAAAATGATTGCATGTTAAGAACTTAAACCCTAAGTTGCGAATTGGTAGGGCTTGGGAGGGCCCGAGTTAAGTTCAATCTTAATAATCCATTAGCGAGCATGAATTTTAGGGTCGCGACAATGGCCACTGGCATAATCAAATTGTTTGAAATGCTTAATCTTGTAGGATTTAGAGTTTTCTATCCATTTAAGTTATTTATATTATTTAGCTTTTCCTTAAAGGCCCATTTATCAACTCGGCCTAAAAATCATCAAGAACGCTCTTCTATCTTCAACATTTAAGATAACACCTCTTCACATTGTCTTTAGATCTAGGAGGCTCTATATGCTGTCACTTGGCCATGAGGCCTTTGATAGGTTTTTCAAGTTTTTATATTTCCTAACCTACTGATGTTGGGATGTCTTTGAAATCAATTAGTTGTAATTTGATGTAAATGCGGGTTGACAAGTATTTGATTCATTAGAAATGAATGCAATGAAAGAGAAAATGGGAGAGCAATATAGAGAAGGCGATTGAATGAGAAGACGACACGTGGTGTCATGTGTCGTCCATGCAATAGTTTTTTGGAGGAGAAAGTTTTTCCTGAAAAAGCCTAAGAGATAGAGACCTAGATACCCCTTTCTCTTTCGAGAAATTTTGTACCTTTCAATTCGGGTGATTGCATTCATGCTTCTTTTGCACTTCGTTGATATTCTTATATGAACATTTTCTTCTCCTTCTAGAGAGAGAAGAGAGCGAGTGGGGGCTTGAGGATGATGAAATAGCGTTTTGACTTGGATGGTCAGAGTAGTTTTGGCGGCAGTTGCAAAACCTTTAGATGCCTCTCCTTTGACGCGTGGCTGCTTGACCACCACCATGGTCATGGCTCCGCCTCTACCGCCAAGGCCCACTGGCCCTCGTTCTTCTCAAGGATTGAATTCCACGACTACCGGCTCCACTGTTGCATAAGATTCGACACCGTGAACACCATCGACTTCTGCAGCCACGGCAATGTCTTTTTTTCATTGAATGACTCAGGTGTACTGGTTTAAAATTTTTTGTGGTAAAAAAAATAGTTCGGATAAATTTATTACAAGTGTATCAGCTTGGGGGTTTACGTAGTATTAACCCTAAAATATAAAGTAAGCTTCATTATCACCTGAAAAAAGAGATTACCAAACCATCTAGAGTTTGGTCCGTGCTCCAAATCATATGTTTTAGAAATTTGCGATCTTGACAATTTTTTTTGATATTCTAACAATATTTTTTTAAATAATTGGTTCACAGGCTTTCCGTAGGTATAAAAATCGAGTTAATGGAACATCGAATGAAAAAGTTATGCTCGATCAAAATTTGGTTCAATTTAGTTGAAAAAATAAAAATATAATTTATTTTCATAATTTTCTCAATCAAAAATTTTTTTTTGTCTGCCTTACTCTAACTCTCAACTTACTCTTGGACTTTTGCTCTGCCTCTTACAGGGCGTGGAAGTCAAAAACCCACATTTAAAATTACACGTCTGCACCTCTAACCCCCGAGAAGGTAGGGATTTGAATTTCCTACCTCTGTTTCCTAAGTAGGAAGGGTGGCCACTAGCATAATCAAATTGTTTCAAATGCTTTATCTTGTGGGATTTAGAGCTTTCTATTCATTTAAGTTATTTATATTGTTTAGCTTTTCCCTTAAGATAAAATTATCAACTCGGCCTCAAAATCATCAAGGGTACTCTTCTATCTTCAACACATAAGATAACACCTCTCCACATTGTCTTCAGATCTGGGAGGCTCTCTATGCTATCACTTGACCATGAGGCCTTTGCTAGATTTTTCAAGTTTTTATATTTCATAACTTGGTGATATGAGGATGGTTTTGAAATCAATTAGTTGTAATTTGACGTAAATATGGGTTGACAACTATTTGATTCTTTAGAAATGAATGCATTGAAGGGGAAAATGGGAGAGCAACATAAAGAAGGTGATTGAATGAGAAGACGACACGTGGCACCACGTGTCATCCATTCAATAGTCTTTTAGAGGAGAAAGTTTTTCCTGAAAAAGCTTGAAAGACAGAGATCTAGATACTCCTTTTTCTCTAAAGAAATTTTGTACATTCCTATTTGGGTGATCAGATTCGTGCTTCTTTTGCATTTCGTTGATATCTTTATATCATCATTTTCTTCTCCTTCCAGACAGAGAAGAGAGCGAGTAGGCACTTGAGGATGATGAAACATTGCTTTGGCTCCTTCCAGACAGAGAAGAGAGCGAGTAGGCACTTGAGGATGATGAAACAATGCTTTGGCTCGGACGTTGAGAGTAGTTTTAGTGGCAGCTGCAACACCATTAGACGCCTCTCCTTCGACAAGTGGCTGCTTGACCACCACCATGGCCACAGCTCCGCCTCTGCCACCGAGGCCTACCGGCCCTCCTTCGCCGATTCTCGAGGCTCGTATTCCGCAACTACTGGCTCCACCACCACATAAGATCCGGCACCGTCAACAGCATCTACCTCTACAACCACAACAACTTCTTTTTATCACTGAATGACTCAAGTGTACCGGTTTATGGTTTTTTATGGTAAAAAAAAATAATTCGGATAAATTTCTCACGAGTGTACCAGTTAGAGATTTTCGTAGTATTAACCCTAGAATAAAGTAGGGGTGTCAATGGGTCGGGTCGGATCGGGTTTTCATTATACCCGACCCGACCCGAAACAATGAATATGTGTGTTTGGCCCGACCCGAAACAAGACCCGAACATGATATAGCCACACAATCGGGTCGGTTCGGGTCATGTTCGGGTCGGGTTCGTGTTTCCGCAATACAACAATGAAGAATCTCTGTACCACAGCAATTGTAGCAAAAATTTTCTGTCATTTTGCAGAAAGTTTATTCCAAATAAATCTTCTCGACGGCACTAGACAGATCAAAGTTTATTCCAAAATGATAGAAGAAACAATGAAAAACTTTCTGTCATTTTGCTACTATGCAACGAAAAGAAAGGACGGAAGTATCAAACGAATTTCCGGCTAAGCCAACTTTGAATAACAACACAGAAGACCATCGGTAAAACTGGAACCTCTGCTAAGGCCATCGGTAAAATATGCTACCTCCAAACTATGTACCACCTCTTTGTTTTGGAATATACTTTTTCTTAAAGCTCTTGTTGAGTTTCACTCTATTGCCAACTTTAGCAATTCCAGATGCCAAAGACACAAAATTACCACCATTTACTATCCGGTTCTCTGCATTTCCAAGAATGCTGCGTTCGCCAAATTCTGGAGATCCTTGGTAGTCAGTTTGGGTCTCAAGGGATCCCGGGGACCCCAGAGGTTTAGATTCAGGAAGCAAGAACAACTTTACATGGTTTGCTACGATAGCTTCCTTCCACCGTGTGATAAAAAATGTGACCGCAATCGGGAACAGAACAACACTGCAAATAAACATCTATTATATCAGTCATCCAAAAGTAGTAAGCAACCAATCATTGTATATGAACAAGTAGTAAGCATCCAGATGGGTTCCTCATTCTGTTGAAGAGAGGTCAGTCAAAACATGGTCATCCCACAAACAGATTTTGCCTTAAAATCACACCACAAGGTGGTGCTAGGTTAAGTCCCACTAGCAGAGCGAAGATCAGCTGCTAGAACAACAACAAGTACACAAAAAATTGAACTGAGAAAACTCTCGATACAATCACACACCTTTTAATTCCATTCATCACGCAACAAAGAGGGAAAAGAGAAAAGCAAATGCCAGCAAGGTAAGAACAGGACTTTCAACAAAGGATGGCACTCCCACTTCCAGTTGAGAAGCCAAACCAAACTCGAGAATTCAACCCACACCAGCACAGGCAAAAGCAATGAAAATAGGACACGACCCAAGTCACAGAGAGCCGGAATCACCCACGAATACAAATGCGGGAGACTAGAGCAACCCAACTCACCCGAACCGAAGACCGAACGCCAGCCGAGCGCTTGAACCCAGATGAGGAGAGCCGAAGCCGAGACCAACCCAGAACCGCAAATGATCAGATACAGGGGAGGAGAAGCCGGAGGCGGAGATTTTAACGAACCCAACGCCGACGCCACAGACGCCGCCTTCGCCAAGTGGGGCTGCTGCTTTTGGGTGCCGTTCCTCGGTTCCCTCTCCTCCAACGAAGAGGGCCTACCACCATAGCCCCGCCCCCTCCCCTGCCACCGTAAGCCCTGTCGCTGCGGCTGCTCCCTTGCACCGCGATGCCGCCGAGACCAGTCATGTCGACGGCCTTGGTGTGGTTGCCGTCGGACTCGATCAGGAACTCGACGGTCTCGCCTTCGGCGAGGCTGCGGAAGCGCTCGGACTGGATGGAGGACAAAAATGACAGAGCGAGAGAGACGTCGAAGAAGGATATTTTAGGGTTTCATTCTTTGGCTTATTGCTTGGGTTGGTTTATTGTTTGGGTTGTGCTTGGTACCCAAGCTCAATAGATCCAAACAATACCCAATTTCTTTTATTGTTACCCAAACAAGCTGGGATCTAACCCGACCCAATACGAAAATTTCGTGTTCGGGTCGGGTTGGGTCGGGTCGGGTCGGTTCATGTTTTAGCGGGTTTTTTTGACACCCCTAAAATAAAGTAAGCTTCATCATCACCTAGTAAAAAAGATAACTAAGTTCTCTAGAGCTTGGTTCATGCTCCAAGCCATATGTTTTAGAAATTCGTGATCTCGACTATTTTTTTTTTTGAGATTCTAACAACATTTTTTAAATAATTGGTTAATAGGCTTTTCGTAGGTACAAAAATCGAATTAATGGAATATCGAATGAAAAAGTTATGCTTGATCAAAATTTGGTCCAATTTAATTAAAAAATATATAAATATAATTTATTTTCATAATTTTCTCGATCAAATTATTTTTTTTGTCTGTTCTACTTTAACTCTCAATTTACTCTAAGACTTTTGTCATTCTTCTTGTAAGGCGTGGGAGTCGAAACCCATATTTAAAACTACACGTCTGCACCTCTAACCCCCTTGAGAAGGTAGTGATTTGAACTCTCCACCTCTCCTTCCTAAATAGGAAGTGTGGCTAGTGGTGCAATCAAATTGTTTAAAATGCTTAACCTTGTGGAATTTAGAGGTTTATATTCATTTTAAGTTATTGATGTTATTTGGCTTTTCTCTAAAGACCCATTTATCAACTTGACCTCAAAATCATTAACGGCACTCTTCTATCTTCAACACATAAGATAACACCCTTCCACATTGTCTTATGTTTTGAGAGGCTCTATATGCTACCACTTAGCCATGAGGGTTTTGCTAGGTTTTTCAAGTTTTTATATTTCCTAACCTGGTGATGTTGGGATAAGTTTTGAAATCAATTAGCTGTAATTTGATGTAAATGCGAGTTGACAAGTATTTGATTCTTTAAAAATGAATGCATTGAAGGAGGAAATGGAAGAGCAATATAGAGAAGGCCATTGAATGAGACGACGACACGTGGCGCCACATGTCATCCATTCAATAGTCTTTTGGAGGAGAAAGTTTTCCCTAAAAAAGCTTGAGAGACAGAGACCCTTTCTCTCTATAGAAATTTTGTACCTTCTGATTCGGATGATCGGATTCGTGCTTCTTTTGCACTTCATCGATATCCTTATATGATTATTTTCTTCTCTTTCTAGAGAGAGAAGAGAGCGAGTGAGGGCTTAAGGATGATGGAATAGTGCTTTGACTCAGATGGTGAGAGTTGTTTTGGTGGCAGCTGTAACACCTTTAGTCGCCTTTCCTTTGACGCATGGCTGCTTGACCACTACCATGGCCATAGCTCCACCTTTGCTGCTGAGGTCCACCGGCTCTCCTCCGCTGTGTCCCGAGGCTCGTATTCCGCGACTACCAGCTCCATCGCTGCATAGGATCCGGCGCTGTCAACACCATCTACCTCTGCAGCCATGACGGCACCTTTTTTTTACTGAATGATACCTTGTCTCCTCTAGTGAGCTTTCCCGCTCTACTCTAATTGAATGAGGGAGAAGATGTATGTCTTCTCCCTCTCTTGTCTGGTGAGCTTTCCCATTTTTTTGTCTCTTTGCTATGGCTTTTTCTTTCACGTTTGAGTATTCAGACTCTGTTATGCTCTCTCTCCTTTGGTCTCTTTACTTCTTGTTCTCTACACCATGTCTTCGACCACGATGATGATCTTCAACCAACAAGCTCTTTGAAGACATTCGCAACCTCTACAAAGTCATCTTCTATGGCCACAACAGCCATGCCCCTCCTCACCCACTCCCTTTTCATGGCCTTCTTCTAGCTCTCATTCTACGGCTCTAGCTCATCATCGTTGACTTTGATGTCGAGTGACTACCCTACTTGTAAGGCGTCAATAACTGTATTGCAATCCTCTAACTCTCTATGGGTCTCCATTGCCTCATCTTCTAGCTCCTCCACACTCTTGAGATCCCATAAGCCTCTATCAACTTTCTCCACAAGGACTGCTACACCTTTGTCGGGTTCAGCATCGTCAAAGACGTCAAAAAGCTGCTCTGTGATTACTGCCTCAATGTTATCAACATAATGAATTCGAGGTCCCTGACTATGGGGGTGGGCCCAAGCGGATTTGAAGAGTGCCAAACTAAATACACTAGCGAAGGAGATACTAGGGAGGGAGATTAAGAAGCCAAAGTGGAACTTGGTGAGCCAATGTGATAAGCTATGACAGAAGAGAGCATACATCCAGTAAACGTGAGTAAACGCTTTTGTATCTCTCCAGATCTTGGAGGCTTTATATGCTGCTATTTAGCCATGAGGACATTGCTAGGTTTTTTCAAGCTTTTATATTTCATGACCTGCTGATGTTGAAATGGTTTCCAAACCAATTAGCTACAAATGGATGTAAATAGGGGTTGATAGGTATATGATTCTTGAGAAATAAATGCATTGCAGAAGTATCTTTCGTGGCTATGCTTATTACAGTTCCACTTTTGAATATACTGGAGATTTGATAGATTTGATGCATTAATTTGCATTTTTCGTGCCAATTGTACTCAAATATATGCTACATTATGAAACAAATGTGTTGTCCATATTTTTTATTATCCTCACACCGACTGGGGATTTCAATGTATATGAAGTTGATAACAATGTGTAAACATGTTACTGGGATTCTAGACAATCCTTTGCTTTCGATTTTTCCTCTTCATTCTTCAATGTGAGAAAAGATGATGCAATTGAAAAACTTGCTGGACTTAATCAAGAATTGGTAATCAGTTTCCAAGTTGTCATGATTGACTTATCGTGTAATATATGGGCCAAGTCCAGCTTGTTTCTTTTTAGTTGAGCCCATCTTCCATCCATTTTCTTCTTTTCAGCAAATGATGAGGTCTTTAGCAGAGGAAACAAGAATGAGAAGAAACAAAACAAAGAGAGAGAGAGAGAGAGAGCGATAGCAAGAGAGGAAGAGGAAAAAAAATCATTGGTGCGCTCACATTCTGAAGTCAATGTAACGCCGTTATGTAACACCCGATAAGTCTCTAAACCCATTATTCGTCTAAATCGAAGAATAGTCGGAATTAGGGCTTGAAATTTTGAGTTTTAAAGATTCTGTGTTGCTGCATTCGATTGAGGAGTTTCCAAGCTACGTATATATATGGAAATGGAAGTTTAGGATGTTATGAAACTATAGCTTTTTATAGATCTCAATTTGAGCTTGTAGTTTGCCCAGAATGAATTTTTGAAGTTTGCCGCACATTCTGGACTTACGCAAATACTAGCTTCAGGATTAATTTTTCTTCGGTTTTCGGCTAGTTGTTGGTTCGGCCAAATGAGGGGTTTTGTAATATATCGAAAGAGCTTTTTTTAGACTCTAAGTTTGCTTGAATTGGAGTTCGTGGAAGGAAGTTACGGTTTGAGCAAGTTTGTTGCCTAAGCTGAGCGTAGCGGGGGTATTCGCTATGGGCGAGCTTGTTTTGTTTTATAGACAAATGAGCGTAGTTTTGTCGAGTCATTCCCTAGAATATCGATTTACTCGGTTTTTTATATCGTTTTTTGATTAATCGCTAGGTATTTGAGTGCGTTGCTCGAGTAACTACTATAAGTTGATATTTCGATTTTTCTAAGTGAATGGTACTATTTCTTCTTTGAATTTGTAAGCTCATATTTTAGAAAACGATATGTTATAGATATTTTATCATATGAGAAATGGCATTTTGGTTGCATAAAGCCAGATCGAGCATTTACTCTCATTTTGTGTATTTGAAATGGAAGATCATATTTGATTTTGGTTTGAATTTATTATATGCAAATAGGTTTGTGAAACCTTTTGAGAAAGATTCATGAGGAGTTCTTGACTTTGAATGTCGTTTTTGAAGGGTTATATACTGGTTTGCGAAATGGTTTATGAAATGATTTATGGGTTTTGTTTTTGTGGATTGTGGATGATATCGTTATTGATAAGTATTTGATGCTTAGTATCTCTGTCAACCCAATGAGAGATTGTGGGCATGTACATACTAATCTAGGATATCCTTGTGGGCCGAGCCATCAGTTTATAGTAGGTGGAGACCTTTCTAAAGGGGAATCTTGATCGCCTTTTCACAAGGCGTTATCCGTGATCGTAGTTAAATTTCTGAGCATGGAATTGGCTAACGGAATGAACCATTGGCTTGTGCTTTTTGATGAGATTAACCAATGGAATAGACCATTGGTTTCTTATTTGATATTATTGATTGAAATGAGCATTTCTATTGTGAAAATGTTATGTTAAAGTAGCATATTACGTATTTTGACCTTGAAGTTTGTTATATGCTGGGTTTGGGTTAATTGAGCTTTTGTTTGGTCTTATAACTGTGTGTATAGTGGATGCTCGATCTACTTAGAAGAAATATATTACTTAATGAGCCATGGTAACTCATTTCTCTCATCTTATTTGTTTTTTAAGTTCTTTAGAGAGCTGTAAGTAGGCCGCGAGAGTTTTGGTAGCAGGGAGGACATTTTTTTGTTAGTAGGAACTTTTTGGCACAAGTTATACATAGTTATGGACCTTAAGTGTTAGCTTGTTGCTAGTTATATATTTGGCCTTTTGATGGATTGTAGTTAACTCTGATATTGTAACCAAATAAACTTTTATCATATATATATGTTGATGCATATATTTTGATATTAGGTGAGCTTTGATTATATTTAGACTGCGTCATTTGGTAAAAGGATGGCAATGTCATGCCCTTGTGCTTCTTGAGTTAGGGGTTTGACACATCATCTCCTTCAAGGTGGAGGAGACAATAAATGCCAAATTGTCTCCCCAAATCTAGGCTTTTTTGAAATTCTATTTTTCCTTTAGATAATCTTCATTATCTCCCTAAATCGCATCCATTGCTCTATCAAGGTTGAGCCTAATGTCGTCTCGCTCGACGATTGGGACTTCCTTGAGACTGAAGTTGAGATCTGCTGCCAATGGCTAGCTTCATGTCACCGTGAGGAAGTCTAATGCATTGAGGCGATCCCTTAGCTTTGACTGCTTCTCCGTGTTGACTCTAAGGTTGTCGAATTTCATGGGTGTCAAGACACCTTGAGCTTGTCCCGGAAAGAATCTTGGAACCTCATTGCCACGGGCGAGGGTTGCTAGCCATCACCAACATGCTAAGGACCCCCGTCGGTCCTTGCCAACGAAGGGAAGAAGATGAATAGTAGAGAAGGAAAGAAATGGAAAAAAGAAAAATATAAGAAAAAATTGAGAAAATAAGTTGAAAACTACGTTGTTTCATTTAAGATCTTCCACATTAGCTGTCGATCATGCCATGTCGGATGGACGTCCCTGATTGGATTGTTACGTCAGCGATTTTCAGCCTAATTTAAGTAGATGAATTTCATTAGAAAATCATCAAAAAGTTTAGGATTACATTAGGCATTTAAAAAAAATTTAGAACTGAATTGAAATCCGTATAATATAGATTTACAACTTTTTGAATAATTTTTCAATATAAATGCAAAGAAGAAATCTTGTGAGGGCATTTGTATAGGTGGGTCTCTGCGCTTGTTTTTGAAGGTTCTTCATTTTAAGAAGAAATCTCTCCCTTCAAATGTCCAATGAATTATTATGATCATGTGAAAGAAAAAACAAAAGTTTTTAAATGAAAAAGAAGGGAAATCTTTGCAAAATTTAATTTTTTTAGTAAATTGATTTAAAGTTTATAGCATTACGTGACAATTTGATAAATTTAAGTTATGCTTTTGTTCATTATTCTTTCTGTAAAAATTGTTCTGGATGCCACATATGAACGATTTTATTGTTCTCGAATGTATCCTAATTTTTTGGCCAAATTACGTTGGAAGAATCTTTTAGATCTTTCATGTGCACGATCTCATATATGCCTTTTGGACTTGATAACTAATCTCATATCTACATTCAATTTTCCGCGATTATATGGCAATCAAAGGCATTTTAACATTGGCAAGTGTCAAAAAATTATTGGTGAAAAAAAATGATCGGTGACTTTTTTTCCTAGATAACGTGTTGGTATTTATTAAGAAATTCTATGAAATTACCAATTCTATTACAATTTGCAAATTATCGAATCTTGTGCTGACTGACCAACCATTATCATAACTTAATACAAGTTTCAAATTTACTAACTCTTGCATGAACCTTTCAATCTAAATTAAAGTAATTTACCAACTTTTGTCAAATTGAATTACCTACTTATTTGGAGTTATCAATTTTCATTTGAGACCATGCTTGAACTTAAGATGAGCTTCCCTCTCTGTAACAATATAGCTGACATTGGTCGAAGCTTTGGAACGACCAAATTCGATTACTCGAATGACAAAGATTGCCCATAAGAGGGTAGACACAAAGCCACCGTAAGACACCATAGGTTCTTTAGGACCTGAGAACAATTATTGCTTTAATCGTGTGTATAATGGTCTTTGATTCAGCAAGAAACGAGTCACTACAAAATGTTCTTCAGGTCATTTTTTGATCACCGGCCATCCCGACTCCTCAAGGACGACTCCAACTTTCCAAGTCATGCCTTCCAAGACCCGCCAAACGGTCATCAACCCAAAATACATGTCATCTTTATTCTGTGATAACGATCGAAGGAGGACCAGAAAAGAAGAAAGAGAGGATGCTTACAACACTACGTACCTCTAAGACCGGCAATTGTCTTTTTTTTTTTTTTTGGTAAAGGTAAGAATTGTATCACTATTCAACACACCAAATACAAACTAAAGCCAAAACCAACTCAGACCCAGATAGGGCGAGAATGGTTTGACAAAGACTATACAAAAAGTCAAAGCCCGGATGAGTACATCAAAGGTACCCAGGAAAAAGAGGACAACCAAATTACATCTAAGACCGGCAATTGTCAATGTATGATCTCCAGAAATTTTGTCATTTTCAGATGAAATGAAAGTGGAAGCTCGGGTCAGAGACAAGTGGTTGACATGCAATGCAAGGAGTTATTTGCAAATAGAAGTCGGTGTGCAGTCGAAGCAGCCTGGTCGCCATAGTGGAAATGCATCATGGATCAAGCGGTTGCCACCAAGGTTCAAGCAAAGTGTCATTGACAGTTCAACTTCTCTTTAAGAAAATAAAAGAGGCTTAGGCGTTTGAAGAAAACAAAGCCCGCATGCACATGTCAACCCTCCACCTAGAGTTCATCCATTGAATTTCCTTGTATTTTGCTTCCTTCTACATTTTAATTCCTATATTTTCCTCTTAGTATATTTTCATTTTAATATCCTTCAATTTCTTCACATGGCACTTAGATTCACATATTCGTCACTCCATCCATGTCTCATCCACGCAATCTGTGCTCAAGTGTGGAACTCCGGGGCCATCTCAAGTGCTCTTTAGTCGTCTGAAGCTTGGATCAACTTAGAATCCGTCGATTTGTGTCAACACTCGTTTTGGCATGCCCAAGAAAATCTATTTTCACTGACAGAGAGCATGCGCTGTGTGCCATGAGTAATAGAAGAAGAAAATACAGAGAGAGAGAGAGAGAGAGAGAGAGAGAGAGAGAGAGAGAGAGAGAGAGAGAGAGAGAGAGAGAGAGAGAGAGAGAGAGATTTTACTTGCTACTAGTTTTGGTGGGCACGTGCATTCTTTTATTGAAATTAACTTATTCAGTTTCATGGAAGGTACTATTATCGTGTAAGACATTTATTCTATAGAAGTTTATATAACATATCACTCTTTCTTACATAAAAGATAATGTTCCATGTTGTTATTTTACACAGCAATTATGGTATCAATAAGAAATTTAGTTCGCGCGGGATAGTGTCTAGCTTATATGATAACATTATCTATACTATAGATAAATTAAAGAGGACTTCTTACTTTTATGGGATCTCAATCATTTAATTTGCTTATCAACATCCTCAATTACTTGTTTTACAAAAAATAACATTACTCTACTCAGTGTTGACCTTATCCAAAAACTGCGGAAATCGTCCTAGAATACAGCTGCATTCCCGATTTCTTCATGTCATCTAACAATTTGAGAGCCTCGTCACATTGGCATTGCACTGCGAGCCCGTTGATCGGCCCATTCCAAGTTGACACAGATTCATCGACCGACCCGCACCTGCTGTACATGTCTATCAAAGCAGTCCCAACAGAAATCGTCCAACTCGAGCCATTTCTCTGAACGTAACAATCGACCCACCTACCCAATTCCAAAGCCCCTAAGCTGGCAATTGCTGAGATCCCACATCTGTGCGATCAGAGCGTGAGGCGGTGGCCCATCTCCCCAAGGCGAGAGCAGGACTTGAGGACGAAAGGGAAGGTGAAGTTATCCCGGCGAGACGCTGCAACGTAGCATCTGAACGAAGAAAGAGTGGGAGCGAGGAGGGGAATAGTGGGCGTGGGATCTGATGATGGTGCTGTAAGCGACGGCATTGGGAGAGGAGATACTGGCGAAGAGAGAGCGTGCATGGGGCAAGCTCTCGGGGGCTGAGGCGGCGCACAATAGGAGGAGGCCGCCTCGTCTCGAAGGCCGGTCTTGCTGACGAGGGAGCGGAGCTTGTAGACATTGTTCATGGATGTTATCGCACAGCATTACCGGGTCAACGAAATCTGTTCCGGTCTTGTCACGTTAGCCCACTTTGATTTAGACATTGTTCATGGATGTTCAGGTCTTGTCAGGTTTTGCAATTGCACCCTTTTCCCGTCAATTGTATTGTGGTTAGTATGGAAAGAAAAGGCCGAGAGAAAAGAGACGCCAGTCAACCTTTGGAGCTGATGCTAGCATGATAAATGATAACAATTTCAAGGAAAGAGGCATTCACACCCCTCGATAAAATCCGCTTCTATGATGAGTAAAGAAAAGATAGTGACCAAAATATAAGCTTCATGTAAAATATGTACAAAAGAAACTCATTTTACGCAAGAAGTTAAGGACCTAAATTATATATTGGATAAGCACCTGTATTGTCATCCTTGTGCTTAACACCAGCAGCAGTCAGTGATCTGCTAACAAGTTGAGCAACTAACTCATACTCGGGCTTCTTTATCAATGGGAAAACTGTACATTTGATAGGTGCAACAAGTAGAGGGAAGCGGAACACATTCAGTTGTCCATCCCCCGTTTTGCCGAGCCTTGTATAGAAAGAATGCTAAAAAAGCAGCATATTATGCGTTCAAGCCAAAAGACAGTTCGATAACAGATGGTGTAAAAACCCTCTAGTGTTCCCTTATCTTCTGCTTAGAAATTTTGACAATGTTGTCCGTGATTTTTATCATCCTCCCCACTTTGCGCATAAGAAATCCAGCCTTCCCTTTGGATTCTAAAGCAGCCTTCAACTGCAAAGCTTCCTCTTCGCCCATTAACTGGTATTAACAAGACAAATGCAAGCATAAAGTAAAGGAACAGATTCTGAACATACTTAGCAAAAGAGCAAAAACTGAGGAACCTCGAGCATATACCGAAAGAGATTCGGTCACCATCGAATGATTTTTGTTGAAGGCAAGACCTAGTTCCTTCTCGTTTGGAGCAATTACCAGTTTCTGCATTGATTCTTCAATTAGTTAATCATGATAACAAACTCAAGCATTCACAAATAAAGGTCAGAAACCTGCTCCACGTACTCCAAGAATAGCTAGCAAAATTAACTAATCTGAAGAGTTACCTCCACTTCTCTGGGTTCAGCAAATTTTTCATGGGCAACAAGAGCAGCTCCACTTTTCTCCTGTCCAAATGACAACAATCATCACTCCAACTAGATGCCTCTATGATTAGCGGAACATATACATCTCTAAACTTTCTCTTATCCAGTTTTCAACCCCCTAAAAACGTGCCGGATAATGTTTTCCTTCAAACAGTATATTAGACAAAAGAACACAAGTGTGCAACAACGGATAACATATGTCATCCATCAAATGGTTGCCACACAAGACAGCTAAAATGAGAACCTATACAATGTAGCAAAACCACACCTTGCTATACAGAGATCATTGAAGAAAGAAGTAATATGGATAAAATGAAAATAAACTATTATTAATTTCTTAGGCATGTTGGCAGCTTATGATTCACATTCCATAACTTTGCTTCTGCTACCTTAAAATTAGAAACAGGACGAAGAGTTTTGGAAGGATTTCAAAAAGACTCGAGAGTACCTTATGATAAAATCATTTCACTTATTGAGATAACGAAATGATGCAGCCGATTCTTTCAGTATTCCTGACCATGCGCCTTCTCCAAAAAAAAAGAAGAAAAGAAAAGAAAAGAAAACTACTTGAAAGAAGGCAACATAACTCTTACCGTAAATTTTTGTAAATTGTATGCTGACCTATCTGCAGTGTCAACACACTCCATCCAACCATAGGAACACTCAATTTCAGCAACCCAACAGTCTACTGCATAGTGTCCTATTTTGTTCCCAAGACGTTGCCTAAACTGCAAGCGATCCTTGTCTATGCCGAGGTGAGTTAAAAACAGAAATGTTCCCCCTACGAAGTACCCGAGAGTCTCATGAGTAACAGTTCCCTAAAAATAAGCATCGAAACTGTGAGACTTAAAATGAAAAGGTTAGGGAAAGAAAAATCAAGTCCAAAAGTTCATTCAAGTTAACCTTTGAAACTGCTTCACCAAGCCGAATTTTATTAGGAGATTCACCAGTTTGTCGTTCCCCGGGGAACATAAGCAATTCCAGATCTGCAACCTCAGAAAACTTTGGATGAGATTTATCTTCTGGATCGACAAAATGCTCGATCTCAACGACAGTGAACTCATGGACAATCAGAAGACGATTTTGAGGAGGAATCTACACACGTGAAAAGTATTAGAATGAAATCGCAGATTAAAATATAAGAGCCCTATGAAGATAACAAAAATATCTCTAATACAGCATTGGAGACCACGTTTTAAGCCCATTTTGACTAACAAGAAAATCAAATCTTACATGTAATGCAGTCTTAAGTTATGCTACGCAATGGTATCAGAGCAGAAATCATGCATACAACCCAAGCACGTGAACACCCACGATTGAGGATGATCAGAAAGAATGATGGCACAACCTCTTGTCTGAAAGTCCGACCAGTATGAGCAATAGCAAAGGGGAGCTTATTGCCATTAAACTCATGCACCCTTTTGAAATTGGCAAAAATGCCCGGCGCAATCTCAGGTCGGATGTACCACCTATAGCAGCAGATCGAGAGGGGAACAAAAGACTAAAGAACAAACTACAGTAAATCTCAAAGGCGTAAAACCAAAAGCTAAAACAACATTCTCGAGAAAAGGAAGTTAGCGTGACATCCATTGGTGGTGGTTCTTACTCCAGTAAATAACCAGATGGGACTATGGAATCTTGAACCATCAAGGTGAACGGATGGGGATCGGAGAGAGCATTTTTGGTGCCTAGAGCTGTGATGCCGTACCCTCTTATCCTGGCACCCGATTCCTCTGCAGAGAGGAGATACAGAGTCACAAGCAGGTGCTTGAGTTCCGCAGCCTTCTCCGCACCGATGCTCAGATCCTTTTGGAGCTTCTCGTGACAAAAATCTTGGAGCATATGGTGAGCTCGATACCAACGCCCAGTTTCCTCATCCTTCACCATAAGGATGGTAGGGTTGTCCACAAGACCCGGTGCCTTGCAGAGAATTGCCGGAGGGGCATACGGGCACTCCACATCCCACATCTGCTCCTCGTCAACAAAATGCTAAGAACAGAAATGAAAGAACAGAAGATTCACACGCTCAGACCCGCAGAAAAGCTGATAGTCAAGCAAATCCAAACCGAATGTTTTAGAAGATCATCCTCTAATCGTCGCACGGCTGACCTGACGCCAGAACGCCAAGACATTCAACTTGAGGTCACCGCCGGACGGGGCCGTAGTCGTAGAGCCCGGCGCCAGAGATGGCGACTTGAAGCTCCCTCTCCATGACGGCCTCGTCGATCTTGAGGTCGTTCAGGGCCATGACGGCGGCGTCGATCTCCGGCTCCGGCGCCCCGCTGGCCTCGAGGGGTGCGGATGGCCTTTGCCCCGGGCGTCAATGGCCGCCTGCTTGTCGACGAGGGCCTTGCGGAGCGCGTCCTTGGTGGCGCGGCCCATCGCCGGGGGGTAGGGAGGAGGAGGTCCGGGGAGGAGGGAGGCGAGAGGAGATGGCGGAAAAGAGAGGGGCAAAGGGAAGTTGACGAGGAGCGAAGAAAAAGAAGAATAAGAAAGAAGAAGAAGAAGAAGAAGAAGAGATGAGTGAGCGAGGAGTCCGTTTAGGGCTTTTGGAAAGGGAAGTGAATGAGTGAGTGAAAGTGAGTGGGCGATGTTTTCGGGATTCTCGTACCGTGTTCTCATTAGAGGGCACGCATTTTTTATTGTTTAAACCCACGAAAAGCTGCAAATTGACAGTCAAAATTGATCCAAAATCCACTAAAACTTTTAAATTGATACATTTATAAAAATTTATCACGAAAAATCATAAATCAATATACTTGATCTCGATTCGGTGCATCAATCAATTCTCATATGTTATTCAACTCAGCAATTCGATGGTAAAATTAAACAAAAACTAATGAAAATTAAATTTGTCACAAATGTACGTATCAATTTGAGTTTATTCTTAATATTAAGTCTAAATCTTATGGAATTCTCGATTATACGGATTCGATCTCCCACTCTCTTAAAGTATAAATAATTTTATTTTGGTCGGTCTATCGATTCGGATTTTCACTCGCCATCTTATATGATGATCTAAGAGATTAATGGGGATTTCGTAGGTCCAGGGATTTTTTACCTGGGTCTCTAAAATAAAGTGGACTTTCTCGTCGTGGACGATGTCCTAGCACTTGATAATTAAGCTTTTTAAAATAGGGATTCTCGGCGGGAGAAGGATGAAGCTTTGCATCTCCGGGGAAGTGAGCTTTACTGCTCAGGAAAGCCGCATGCAAAGAAAAGGTGTGAGTTTCAGGGGGGCTTTGGACGACCCCCACGGGGGCCCACCACAATTTGCATGCCATGCATGCAAACAAGAAGATGGAGGAGGGATGATGATGATACGTTTAGCTCCCGACAACAGAGCACTTTCGAAGCAAAGGAGGTATTATGTATTATCCTCCACGTTTAGAGATTAACAAATTTATCTTTTACTTAAGCCTAATGGAGACTTGATTCCGTCGTGTTATGCAAAGGAGTTCTCGGCAATATCGCTCATTGGCATTCCCCCAGTTCATGGTCAGAGCGTTCGGACTATACGAAAGTGAAATATCGAGCATGGCATCGTACTTCACGATTTAAATATGACTCGACTGCTGAAAAATCTGGTTTGTGCAATATATTTCTTATTCTTCGCCCTCCATCGGCCTATGCCTTTTCAATATAAGGTATTAGTCTGTACAAAAAAAAAGGTAATCGTGAAATTTATGGTTAATGTATCCACAGTTGGAGGTACCTTAGTGACGCAGAGAGAAAGCGTAAACTTAGAACAATTCCAAAAAACTCGAAATTTTATTCAATGATAGTATGATTTTTTATTACAAGACGGACATCTTATATAGAGATAGGACTCTTAATATTAATGGAAACCAAATAATTAAAGATAACATCTAATAAACTAATATAGAAAACTGCCTGAATGGTAATATAGGAAACTACCTGACTGGTAATATAAGAAACTGCCTGAATGGTAATATAGAAAACTGCCTGACTGGTAATATAGGAAACTGCCTGAATGGTCGTTTTTCCCAAAATCAGAAAAACTGCCGAGATTTCCGGTGATTACAGCGATCACATTCTTCAAAATAATCACAGGCTAACTATTCTACATCATTCCCTCCCTCTTCAGAAAAACTCGCCCTCGAGTTATAATCAGGATAGAGGGGTGTATCGGGAGCATGATACTCAAATAAGTTTGCTACATTAAATGTAGGGGAAATATTGAGATCACCAGGAAGATCAACTACATAGGCATTATCGTTGATCTTCTTCAGGATGCGATAATGACCAATCTTCTTGTGCTTCAGTTTATTATAGGTACCTATAGGAAAACGCTCATTTCATCGGAAAACCATTACCTCATCGCCTACCTAAAAAATTTTCAAACATCATCGTTTATCAGCATCCTCCTTATACTTTGAATTAAAAGCAGCCAATTAACTAGCAACAGTAGCTTGGACTTCATTAATTCTGGTCACCAAATTCTTCACCGCGATACTATAGTTAGGAATCTTGGGCAAGGGAACCAAATCCAAAGTATGCTGTGGTGTATGCCCATAAACGGCCTGAAAGGGAGATGTACCGGTAGAGCGATTAATCGAGTTATTGAAAGCGAACTCAACAGGAACAAGATACCGGTCCCACTGCTTAGGCATGTCACTACAGAGGTAGCGAATAATATCCGCCATAGTACGATTCACAACTTCTATCTGACCATCCGTTTAGGGATGAAAAGAACTATTATACTATAAATCAGTCTCAAGTAAATGCCATAAAGTACGCCAAAAATGGCTTAGAAATTTTGTGTCACGATCGGAAATGATTGTCTTTGGCACATCATGAAGACGGACTACTTCACGAAAGAATAAACTTGCCACGTGCGAAGCATCCGAAGTTTTCTTACAAGGGATAAAGTGCGCCATCTTTGAAAACCGGTCAACCACCACGAAAACAGAATCTAAACTCCGTTGAGTGCGAGGAAGTCCCAACACGAAATCCATCGATATGTCTACTCAAGGACCTGAAGGAATAGGCAAGGGGGTATAAAGACCAGTGTTTTGAGAGTGGCCCTTAGCGGTTTGGCAAATGTAGCATTTATTGACAAATCGCCCCACGTCTCACTTCAGTTGAGGCCAATAGTACTGTTCCTCCACCAAGGCTACAGTTTTATCTTGCCCCAAATGTCTGCTAAGAGTACCACCATGAAGCTCTCGAATGAGTTGTTCACGTAAGGAACCACGAGGAATGCATAATCTATTGCCAAAGAATAAGAATTTTTCTTGAATTATCATATCGGCATGACAACCTGTTTTAGAACGCTTCTCCCATATCTCACCAAAATCATCATCCTCAAGATAAAGAGAACATAGGTGATCAAAACCGATAACATCAGTGCACATGGCCACAAGTGTCACAGCACATCGACTCAGCGCATCTGCCACTTTATTTAAATGTCCTACTTTATGACGAAGCACAAAATTAAATTGCTCCAAAAATAAAAACCCATTGTGCATGCATTCGATTTAAGTATTTCTGACTCTTGATATATTTAAGAGCCTGATGATCGGTGTTAAAAACAAATTCGTGCTGATAAAGATAGGACTGCCAATGCTTTATAGCTCGCACGACAGCATAATATTCCTGCTCATACGTCTACTAACGCTAGCGAACTTCATTAAGTTTTTCACTAAAGAAGGCTATAGGCTTACCTTCTTGGAAAAAGACAATGCCAATTCCAACATCGGAAGCATCACAGTCCAGCTCGAACACTTTTTCAAAATCAGTGAGCATCGATACTAGCGCTGTGGAGAGCTTTTTTTTTATAAGAGCAAAATTGGCTGAAGCTTCATCTCCCCAGTGGAATTTGCCCTTCTTTAAACAATCAGTGATCGGGCTATAATAGTACTGAAATCTCGAATGAAACGCCTATAGAATGTTGCAAGGCCATAGAAACTTCGAGCCTCGCCAACATTCTTTGGAACTGGCCAATTGCGAATCACGGCCACCTTATCTGCATCAACGTGAAGTTTATTCGCGCCAATAACAAAACCTAAAAACAAGAGGCGTTCTGTCATAAAGCTGCACTTTTTCATATTAATGAATAATTTATTTGGCTGCAAGGTTAATAGGACATCCTTTAAGTGCTCCATGTGTTGATGTCCATCCAGATTATATATAAGTATATCATCAAAGAAAACTACCACAAACTTGCCAATAAAAGGTTTGAGAACTTGAATCATCAAACGCATGAAAGTACTAGATGCGTTAATAAGTCTAAACGGCATGACAAGCCATTCATACAAACCCGCACTTGTCTTGAAGGCCGTTTTTCATTCGTTGTCAGGACGGATGCGAGCTTGATGGTATCTACTTCGAAGGTCGATCTTCGTAAAAATTCATGATCCAACAAGTCTGTCTAGCATATCATCAAGTCGTGAAATTGGAAACCTATACTTGACAGTAATCCGATTAATGGCACGACTGTCTACACACATACGCATGGTGCTGTCTTTCTTTGGCGTGAGAAGCGCAGGAATTGCACATGGACTTTTGCTTTCACGCAAGAAGCACTTTTGAAGGAGCTCTCCCACCTGCTCGTAGAATCTGATTCTCCTTCGGATTCATCCGATAATGCGGCAAATTAGGAAGACTAGCACCTGGAAAAAAATCAATTTCATGCTTGATATCCCTCAAAGGAGGTAATCCGTCAAGTAAATCCTCAGGCATAACATCACTGAATACCTTTAATAAGAGCTTAAGAATGTTGGGAATACAAATCACAACTTGCTGGTCGCCCTTGTCCACAATCATATACATCCCTTCACACTTTCGGATGTTCATAATAACACCTGCATTCTGCTTTTTCACAATCTGAGGGGAATTACTCTTTTGTCTCAAAATAATGTTAATCCTTTTCCACACAAAAGAATACGTATTCTCCCTAGCTCGGTGTATAGCATCAACATCATATTGCTATGGCCGACCCAGTAAAACATGATATGCATCCATCTCCACAACATCACATACAATAGTATCTTGATATGATTTTCCGATTTAAATAGGTAAATGGCATAATTGGTTTACCTTAAGTTCTGCTCCTTTGCGAATCCATCCGATCGTGTAGGGCGCAGGATGCGGCTCCGTCTTTAATTGCAAGTGATTCACCAAAGCCTTTGACACTATATTCTCGCAACTTCCGCTGTCAATAATGATATCGCATACTTTGCCGTTGACAGTACAACGAGCGCGGAAAAGTTGATTCCGCTGGGTATCTTCTATCCGCGGAGCAAGCAATAAACAACGCACAATACAATTAACTTGCTCGCCCACTTCATCTTCCACTCCCACTTCTTCTTCCTCTTCCCAATCTTTCTCATGCACATCTTCGTCATGTTCAACGATATTGGCCATTCTACGACGAGGACAATCGCTGGAACGATGGCCCAACTCATTACACTTGTAGCACTTGATCGGTTGGGGCTTGGCATATGGATTATAGGTATTCTGATTGGGAGTACGATTGCTTGCTGCAACTGCTTCCTTAGGCGTCCTAGTAGTATCCCCTAGAACTCGGTTCGAATCAGAGATTTGTCGACTAGAAGAACTTATAACATCGAACTGTCTTCCTTTCCCGAATGACCCATGACCCGAATAATTACTACCACGAGTACTAGGGCTAGTCCTCTCCAATTGTATCTCAATTTTTTGTGCCATATCCTGGGCGTCTTCAACAGAGAATAGTCTATGCAAAGAAACCCCATCCTGGATATTAAGTGTCAAACCATTAATGTACCTAGCAGTTTGTTGTGTCTCAAACTCATCCAGGTTATTGCGAGCAGAGAGTCAAAGGAACTCTTTCGTATAAGCTTGGATCGATCTATTCGATTGTCGGCAATTCTGAAATTGCTGAAATAACAGTTGCTCATAGTCTGTTGGGAGAAACCTCTTCTTTAACTTTTGTTTCATCTGACCCCATGATCGAATAGGAGCCTTGCCTTGTTGACGTCGCGTCAATTGATTCTGTTCCCACCAAGCTGAAGCGCCACCCTTCAACTTGTACGCCACAAGTTCACTTGGCGATCCTCGTCAATATCCATAGAGTCGAAGAATTTCTCGACCTCCCAAAGCCAGTAAGAAATCTTCAATATCCAAATTCTCATTGAAAGTAGGAAGATCTACCTTTAGTTGATACTGCTCAGGATCTCGTCGATAGCCTCCCTGCTGTCGATACCCACGAATATGCTCCTCCTGGAATCCCCTATATCGGCGACCACCACGAATTTTGCATCTCCTAGAAATCTCCGTCTTCATCTTCCGTATCCTTGACATAGTCTTGACGCCTATGTCGGGGGATTCCTCCACGCCCCATAGCATCTTCGGGATCACGAGCAACAGGAATTTGCTCGGCTGGAAGAACGCCAGGTGCATGGTTTGTGGACAAACGCTGGATGGCATCAAAGATCTCTTGAAACCTCTTATCGGTTTGATCTACGAACTGATTAAACTCAGCCCGCGTAATAGGCTTGTTCTCATGGCCCTCAGTAGCGGGGAGATTGACATTCACGTTATTTACCATCGTCATAGGAGAAACCTGCTCTGATACCAAATGACGCAGAGAGAAAATGTAAACTTGGAATAATTCTAAAGAACTCGAAATTTTATTCGATAATAGTATGATTTTTTATTACAAGACGGACATCTTATATAAAGATAGGACTCCTAATATTAATGGAAACCAAATAATTAAAGATAACGTCTAATAAACTAATATATGAAATTGCCTGAATGGTAATATAGGAAACTGCCTGAATGGTCGTTTTCCCCAAAATCAGAAAAACTATCGAGATTTCCAGCAATTACGGCGATCACATTCTTCAAGATAATCACAGGCTAACTGTTCTACATCACTTAGTAAGATAGAGACTCCTCTTCCATTTTTTCTTATTAATTTTATGCACTACTGGAGACTATGAAGTCTTAGCATGGGCATGCTTGAATTGGTATTTTGTCCAGCACTAATCTTCCGAAAAAGGTAAATTCCAATTTGAAATATATGATCACACATCTTGTGGGTGTGGGATCTTTATGGTAATTGCCTGGAGGAGGCAGTCGCACTTATCCCCCTCTCTACCCTTTTATTGATAGAAAGAAAAAAAAAACTACAGACATAACATGTGCCTATCATGCTAATATAAATTTGTTGTCATTTGTTAGGCAACGCCATATGTTTTTTTTTGGGTAAAGGTAAGGAATTGTATTACTAATCATAAACACCATATACAACCTAAAACCAAACACATCTATCAGCCCAACAAGGAAAGAGCCCAAGAGGGGAGAAGGATGGCTTAGCAAGGAAAACTATACAACAAGCCAAAGAGGCTACAAAAGCTAACAACAAACGACAACAACCCTAAAGGTTTGCTGGTCTGACTTCAAAGATCAATTGAGAGAGGCTCCACTTCCTTTGCATCTTCCGATTGAAAGGAGTATCAGGAACTGTGCCCATGGACAATGCTTTGTCCTGTACCACCTTAATAAGGTGCTTGAGCATACCCGGAATGAAAGCCGACTTGCTTCTGAAAATGACGTTGTTCTGTTCACTCCAAATAAAGTGCAACGCCATATGTTAGTCTAGGTCTAGTTCTAACTTTGTAAAGAGTCCATGCACCGATGAACATAGTTGACCCTCAATATCGAATGGAAGGTGGGAACATCGCAGATGCTCTATCAGCGTGCTGTCTCTGAATATTCTTTTCTTCTTTTGGATTCTTTGTTTTTTGCTTTTCTTTTATTTTTGGGCTTTTCGCTGATGAGGCGCTCACTTGGCGCCACAACTCCTCAAAAACCAAAAAAAAAAAAAGAAACAATCCTAAACACCAGTGTGTCAACAATTTTTGTCACTCAAATTGGACAAGGCTGACAGGATTCTTTAATGGTTCTGCTTGTACAATGTTTCAGAACTCCGCTTGCATTAAATAAATGTTTTAGGACTTTAACGATGCTTTCAAAACAATTCTTAACTTATTTTTAAACAATAACACACTCCCACGTACACAAAACAAACCCAACTCTCTCTCTCTCTCTCTCTCTCTCTCTCTCTCTCTCTCACACACACACACACACACACACACGATGAGTACATCCGAGGTCTCCCAATGTAGGGACTCCAAAAGCGGCGACAGATAGAGAAAGCGCTAGAGGCCGAGTGAGGCTTAAAAGAAGGAGAGATGGAGGAAGGGAGAGAGGTTTTCTGATGAGTGTCATAATGTTCATCCAAAAGTTTAAAGAGAGCCAGCAATCGGAGGCCGCACCCGATTAGGGATAGCGGAAACCATAACACACCGCATGCGAATTTTGATCCTTGAGAAATCATATTCCAATGGTAAATCTTACCTGCTCTTTTTCGCAAGAAACACAGACAATTAACACCCAAATCGAAGGTAGAACTACACGCTTGGATCTGTGGCTCGTTTCAATATAAGCAGATCAATATATTTCCAAAGAGAAAGTTCGAAAGGCACATACCAAAGCGCTTTCCTCTTCATTTGCTTCGGTCACCATGCTTGTATTCTTCAACTTGTTGAAAATCATAACTAGATGATCTCGCTATCTCGTCTCATTGAAACAACGGTGTCGAAGACTGATAAGTCCGCATCGCTATTGGAGAGAAGCTGCGCATACTGGATCAGGTCTGGGTATGCTTAAAGGATATGCCATTGACGTTTTGTTCGGAGAATGACCTTAAATTGCTACGAGTGCACATGTTCCTAATGATGCTAGTATTCGTGTTGCCTTGAAGTCGTCCGGGGAAATTGAGCTTGCCTTGGTGCCTTTGAATCTGAGGGCCTGAGCTTGGCCTTGGTACTTACGAATCTAAGGGCCGCGTTGTCGTAGAGAGGACTGCTGCTTCGGCCCTGTCGAAAGTGCCAAGCCACACCCGAGCCGCTTTGTTCAGGTCTGGTATTTCATCAGCCCATTTCCCTCAGTCTTTGCCTCACTCATCTGAAGTGTCTCCTCATCGTCCTTGTCGCGACCCTAAAAAAAAATTCGATCATTTTTCGGGCTAATGGATTATTAAGATTGAACTTAACTTGGGCTCTCCCAAGCCTTACCAATTCACAACTTAGGGTTTAAGTTCTTAACATGCAAATGTTTTCATGCTTGGAGTCGCCACTAATCAATTTGTGGTAGGCTGATTAGAAACTTAAATAAAACATAGGGAGATATGTTTTATTCCTACGAACCAAAGATTCTAAACCCGGGAACTTGATTACGTTAGATCTAGTCTAACGCCCTTTCGGTACCTTTTCTTTTCAAAAATGTCTTGGCAGGCAGTTTGGGTCCATTTTAACTTAGTCACTAACATGTGAGGTGTTCATGCGGGTGCGCAAACCACTAATTTAACACCCAATAATCAAAGCATTAAATAAATTGCAAGCTTAGGAGAATAACTTACCTCGAACCAACGCAAGCATCTGCATTATTAGCTAGAAAATCACATTAATCAACCATAATATGATTTCCAATTAACAAGCATTCACCCACTTTCTTTTTTTGGATTTCCACTTTATTTAAATGAAATCTAACCTATATGCAATGACGTGCAAACATATGACATGCAAATTAATGCAACATAACATGCAAACTATATGTCATGCGACGACGTGACTTAATTCTAATGACAGATGCAATGATATATTTTTGGTATTTTCTTTAAGGAAATTCGGAATAAAAATATGCCTAAATTATCATGCAAACTAATGACTTCTATTTTTTGGTATTTTCTATTTAAAATTCGAAATTTAAAATTGCCTAAGTTAACATGCAACTTATGATGGCTCAATCTATCCTAACATGTTTTCTTTTTAGGATTTTTGGCAAAATTCGGAATTATAAATTATTTAAATTTAAAAAATGCAATCTATCCTAATCTACCCTAAGATGACTCTTTTTTGGGATTTTCTTAAAAAATTCGGAATTAAAAAATAACGTGAATAATCTGTTAGGATTAAAACAATACCTAATTTAAACTAGGAAACATGCCACCTTAAGTCCTAATTTAAATTAAGTATTTATCTCATCCTTTGAGATATATTCAAAAATCCTAGACATGCAAAAATTCTAATTCAAATCTAGCTAATATTTTTGAATTTTCTGTTTATTTAAAAAAAGCAAGAAATTTAAACAAATAAGGATAGCAATCAATTCAAATCATCCACGCGATCCGCCAAATTTGTTTCAAACTCAGATTAGGCACAAAATTCGAACTATCGGTCATATCTATAGGGTTATAGATATTGACGAATAGTCGATCGTTCAAATTTGGAAAGCTAATGAAATTCATCATCGTATCTAAGTGATTATAGATAGGATGATAATTTCCCGTATTGCCGCGTATCGGACCTTAGGGTTAAGGTCAAATAGTCGTTCAGATACGTTGCTAAATTAGGAAATTTTCCTAATTTGAATATTTGAAAATATTGCGGATATATAGAACATTATCCTAAGATATCTAAATATCCACACGATAATCACAAAATATTCAAACACACCAAATTAGGAATCTAAATATTTGAAAAGAACATTTAGGATATATCCACTTACTTAATTTGAAAATACTTCCAAATTTCGAATTGGATATGGATCGGCTTGCGGATCGGGAATGGGGCGACCGGCGACGACGACACCGACGATGCACAGCAACACCGGCAAGGCTGTTCGGTGGATTTGATGCGTGCGTGGACGAGTGACTCCGAACAGAAAATTTCAAGACTGCACGATTTCGGAAAAATGGGTGTAACTTCCTCAATACACGTTGGATTGACCCGATTCCAAAAGCCACAGATCAAGGACTCGTAGATCTACAACTTTCGTGTTTTGAGTTTCCACAAATAAGCTCTGTGGAGTGAGCGATTCTGGGAGGAAGTGGACGAGGCACTATGCTTGTGGGGATTTTTGTAACTCGAAGGATATGGAAGGTCTTCAAGGCTGTGGAGGCGTTGTTCAGCATGGGAGGCGGCAGCACGGCAACGAGGAGGAGTAGAGCAGCGACGGTGGGTGGAAGGTAGCGACATCGACGGGCGGTTGAGGTGCGACGATGGCGGTGTGACGACGCGCGGCGTCCCCGGTGGTGATGCGCGACGTCGCTTCTCTCCCTCCCTCTCTCTCACACTTGTGTTTCTCTAAAAATTTCTCATCTGAAAATTATGACTTCCTCCCCTAAAATCTGACCTAAAAGATGTATTTATAACTCTAACCTAGGTTGAATAGATGGGCTTAATGTTCTAATGGGCTTAAACTTGGGCTTGGGCTCTAATTAAATTAAATGGGCTGAATTAACTTGGGCTGAATTAAGCTCAAATTAAAACAACCGAGCCCGTTCGTCTTGAAATTCTCGGCCCTTGCATTCCCGAGCGAACCGAATTTTGTTCGATGAATTTTAAGCTCGCTCGCCATCGCCAATCCGATGCAAAATGCAATTAAATTAAAATGAACCTAAACTATATGTTATACAATTTAAATATTTTTGTTTAGGGGTTAAAATTTAATCCCTAATTTTTATGTAAATTAATGATTAACTAGATTACCAAAATTTAGGTGTCAACAATCCTGTTACTCTCTTCACAAACATAAGCAGACCAAAAAACCGAGGCTTGTTAATTAGGTTAAGAGTGCGACGTGAGAAAACTGAGATGGAAAAACATAAAAAAGAACAGTGGGAGGCTCAGTTCGCGCCCATACTTGTAATGCATTTCCTCTTAAGAAATGACAGCATATCATGAACCATATTTTTTACCTACCAATCTTTGATGAGTCTTCAAAACATTCTAAGTGTACATAATCGTTATACTTTGAAGACAAGCTTTATCAAAATAGATCTTGTTGTCAGAGGTGCGCAATCTCGGATTAAACCCGATTTTATGCAAACAATCAGGTGTCCTCACATTCATTCGTCCTTGCACGTGTGTGGTACACACAAACAGAGAATTGCTACGATATTGTAAACAGCCCCAGTACCAATGTAGTGGGCACATAAATCGAACCAAATCACACATTTCCACCTTGAAGTCTCTGGGAAATGATCTCTAGCGAACGTAAATGCCCGTCAAGGTCCTATTTTCCCGTTACTTGACTCGGGTTTCCTCAGAACTCTCTCTAGACAATATGCATTTTGACAAATCACTTCACAAATAAAGTCAAAAGCATTAAACTCATAAATTCAAATTCGGCCAAGAAGAGAAAACTAAACTTTAACACCAATTTGCAACGGCAAACTATTAAGGCTAAAGCATCTAACACTTTTGGGATTCTCGCAATTTTTAATGGAAATTATGATTATTTCCATAGATGGATTGGACAGTTTTGCACAAGAATTTAATGTCTGGCTATCTTAGTAAGGAAAAAAAATAAAATAATATTGTTCATTTTTAACAAAGAATTCACGAGACCATGTGTGCTTGAGCTAAGAACTCTTGCATGTCGATAATTCACTAATACGTGTGTAAATTATTCATTACGCCGCTAATGGATCTCATAAAAGACCAAAATTAAAATAACTTCAATCTATGTAAATATAGTATGCCATTCTTCTCTAAGTATTGCCTTTAAATTTGTCACCTAAGATTGCCGATTGCTAAAACAGAGGTATGTCCGATCATCAAATAATTGTAGCAAAAAACGTGAGGTTGTCTGAGTAGATTGTTTTGCGTGGGATTGGATAGGAGAAAACTAGGGATTAAAAAGGCTTTGGGTTTCAATTTGGGTCAATTGAGGACTTTGGGTTTTAAAAAGGCCACAATCGGGTTTCCAGCTCGTTATATGTGAAATTCAGGCATCAGAAATGATACGTGGCAAATGACTGAATATTTCACGTGGACGTCACGTAGGGTTTTCAAAGTTTGAATTCCACTGATGGCAAGTTCGAGACTTGATTGGAGCTTTTTTGATATCATAAGCTATTAATTTCTAAAATAAAGTCTTGAGACATGAATTGATGAATGTCCAAATCGTTAAGTTTGCTTCCGCATTTGTCCAGAGAAAGTTAGAATCACTAGTCAACATTTTGACCGCCGGTCATGTGTGGAAGTAAACAAGCATGAAATTGACATTCGTCCGCGATTGTAAATTTGTATGGTGGTTAGTAAGTTTCAAACTGTATTAAGAAATTTGGATCGGGAAATTATTTGACCGTTACAATTATTAGTTGGTCAAAATGACGAAGTAATGGGTTTACCTATGTCAAGTTCAACAACAGATTATCAACTGCATTGATAGTGAAATAAAATAAATATGATATTTACCTCTATTTAATTTATCGAGATAATAGATTATCATGAACTTTACTAGTATATAATTTTTTGTGAGACGAAAATTATCTTGAGGTAAGTGTGTCATGGAATGCAAGTTCGAGATTTTTTGTGAGACGGAAATTAATTTCGGATAAATGTGACATGGATACCAGTTTGAAATTTTAATAGTATTAGTGTGAGATAATTTCAAATAACAAATTTAGCATCGTGCTTATAGCAATAGAGTTTTAAACCTGCACAATCTTAGTTATGATCCAAAATGAAGCTAGCGATGTTAGTATTCTGGCACTTGCCCTCAGGTTGATGCATGAATATGGTCGATGCCTTTTACTTCTTAATGGCACCGTAAAAATATTCGCAAGTTGCTTGAAGATATGACCGATGATACTAATGGCTCTTCTTTCCGTTTCGCTACTAAATCAAAGTGTTGTTTACCGTGACGGTGCATTATGTGTGTATTGCACTTATTACACTCCCAAACCTTAGATTGTGTGAATTTCAAATTGAAGTTCATCAAACAAAAGGAAAATGTATCTTCCATAGTAGTTCCTTCTAAGTTGACTGGTCACGCAACTCAACATAATCATCTTTCCACATACTGAACAAAGACGAGAAGAAAACGATAAGCTGAATACTAAACACACATTCTGTTTATCCACCTCATAACACAAAGCACATCTTCAAAGTTGGGCAAGTTTCTCCAGCCCTCGAGTTTTCTGTCACACACAGCCAAAAATAATCAATGATGGCTTCGACCAAGATAAGATGCAAGAAATTGGTTAGAAGGAAAGGGGCCAGTTTTACCTGCTGAACAAGCTCCTATTCCCGTTGTACAAACGTTCTCTTGAACCATAGCGTGGCCATCATCGTTGTCATTGAAAATTTCTCAATGGCCTTGTCCATCACTCGAAAGTAAGAGATCCTCCAAGATCGACTGAAGTGCAAGATGCTACAGAATTCCAAAAATCCCACTACAAAACTTGGTCCCAATCCTGCATAGAACCAATTGTGGATATCCAAATTGTCTCCACTGGAATTATCACCGTCGTGCCCATCACTACTGGGTGGCTCATCTCCAGGACAAATCTTCGGAAGAGGAGCTCCACAGAGTTCGCTGTTGCCACGATAAGTAGATTCATCGTCCACAGTTCGTAGATGATTGCCGGACGGAATAGGGCCAGAGAGTCTATTGAAGAACAGATTGAGATGACTAAGAAAGTCCATGCTGGATATGCCCGAAGGGATGGTACCTGACAGTTTGTTTCTGGAAAGATCAAGAGATTCTAAGTGTTTCAGGTCACTGATATTTGAGGGGATGTGTCCGCTCAAGTTATTCTGAGAGAGGTTCAGATTTTGAAGTGCGACGAGCCTAGTGAACTCTTTTGGTATCTGCCCATCCAACATGTTTGCAGAAAGATCAATCGAGAAGTAGAATGAAAGCACATCGCCAAATATTTGGCTGGTTCCCTTTGTGTTAACCACGAAATTAAGAGTGCTTATGGTCAGAAAAATCACATAATACACATAATCAACCATAGACGAGAAGCCGTCAATACAATTGGGAATGGGTCCAAAAATGTTATTCTGTGCTAGGCTCAAGAAATGGAGATTGCGAAGTTGGCAAAATTGTGGAGGAATGCCTCCAACAAGGCGATTTTTCTCTAAATTGATCACTGCCAAATATGGAGAATGTTTCCCAAATGGAGGTAACCTACCCGTGAATTCATTGTCGCTAAGATCAATAAAAAAAGCGGTAGTTTTGACAAACAGATTGGGATTTCTCCAGTAAAGCCATTCCTCCGTAGGCTAAGAATGGTTAATCGCTGAAGATGGCAAAAGGATTTCGGAATCTGACCATTTAATTGGTTATCCCCAAATGCAAAAGCCCACAAATCTTGCAATGCTCCCCAACATCGAGAAAGTCTCCCAGACAGTTGATTTTTTGAGAGATTAATTTCAAACAGCATATCTTTACCAAAAAAAAAAAAAATTTCAAACAGCATATTCAACTTGCACAAAGAACTCGGAATGCCGCCGGTGAGATTATTACCCCAAAGTCTCAATACTCTTAATCGTGGCATCTTGTCTCCAATATCTCGGGGAACTTGGCCTCTAAGCATGTTGCTTGAGATATCTAAAGATTCAATGTTAGAGGAAATGTTGTAGAGCCAATCAGTAATGCTGCCTGAGATGCTCACATTTGACATCGACAAAGTGGTAATGTTCCTCTGTGTTTGAAGCCATCTTGGAAATTCAGGTCCCACTTTGCAATCCGACAAATCTATGTCACGAGCTTGGAATGGTGGAACCCAGGCAGAGCTCACATTTAATATGAGCTTATTAGAGGAAATGTCTAAACTGGTCAGGCTTTTGAGATTTTCAAAGTGAAGTTTGCCAACAATTCCATATAATAGATTATGCTCAAAATGGAGCTCCTTTAAATTCGATAGTTGCCCAATGCTCTCTGGAATGGTCCCGCTCAATTTGTTATTGCTTAGATACAAGTTTCTTAGAGATGATAGCTCCCCCAAATTAGTAGGAATAGAACCAGAAATCGAGTTCCCTGAAAGATCAAGGACCTCTAGTTCTTTGAAATCTCCGAATTGATTTGGTAGGTCACTGCTAAAATTATTGTCAAAAACACTAAAGATCTTCCACTTACTTTGTACGCAACCAAGAGCACCACCTAAAATGCTAGTGATATTCCCATTGAAGTGGTTATCATATAATCGTACCACTTGCAATTTGCAAAGACTGCTCAAGTTTTTTGGAAATTCGCCTTGTATCAAATTTAGAGACACGTCAAAATAGGCAAGCCTTCGATTATTCTCGAAGATTGCCATGGAAAGGCGGCTTTTCAAAAACTCATTGGAAGACAAATCAATATGTTCTAGATGGCTCAAGTTATAGATCCATGGCGGAATAGAGCTTATGCTATTATACCCAATGTCGAGGAATCTAAGAGAGGTGAAATTGGCTTGCGAAGAGCTAGAAATATGTTTCAATTCACAGTATCTCAATCCTAAAGATTGCAAAGATGGAAGCATGTTAATAGAACAGAACCAATCTTCAGCCTTCGAAAGGGCAGCATATGACATGTGCAAGAATTTCAAGCCAAATAATTTTGACACCCAATCAAGGTCGTTCGAGGTTATATAGCCCAAACCGAAATCACTACTAAGATCCAAGTATTGTAATTTGGAAAGGTTACTGAGTTGCCTAGGAATATGTCCGTGGAAGCTTGCATATGAAAGGTTAAGATACTCCAGTTTCTGAAGAGAAGCCAAAAACATTGGAATTTCCTGGGTTGAAAAGTTGTTGACACTAAGGTCCAGATACTTCAGATACTTCAGTTCAGTTAAAGAAGGAACTATGTTACCTCCTAGCATGCACTTCTCTGAAGGTTCAAAGATGTCAATATCAATCTCTTCAGTACATGGATTATGAAGATCGAGCTTCAAGACATGACCGGTCTTCTCATTGCATTCAACTCCTTCCCACTTGCAACAGTCCTCTCCAGTCCACGACAACAGGCGTCTCGAAGGATCAGTGAGACCATGTTTGAACTTCAGAAGAGCTTCTCTCTCTGCACCAATACAACTTACATTGGTCGAAGCAATGGAATGACCGAATTCGATTTCTTGAATGACAAAGATTGCCAATAAGACAGCAGACACAAGACCATCGTAAGATGCCATAGGTTCTTTAGGACCTGAGAATAGTCTTTGATTCACCAAGAAAAGAGTCACTATAATATATCGCTGAGGTCATTTTCTGATCACCGTCCGTCAGGACTTCCTAAGGACGACTCCAACTTTTCCAGGTCAACACCTTCCAAGACCTGCCCAAACGGTTGACCCATCAAAATCAATCCAAAACGCGTGCCATCTTTAATCTCTGTAATAGGGGTCAAAGGAGGACGACAAAAAAAAGCGAAGAAAGAGGGATGCTGACAGCACTGCGTACCTCTAAAACTGGTCATTGTCAGTGTATGATGTATGACCTCCAAAAAGTGGTTATTGCCAGTGTCGGCCCTCCACCGCACCCCAAATTAATCTTGAAATGACCAGTATTATGAAAGCTAAAGCGGGTTAGTAACCTTCATTTTTTAACAGAAATAGGCAACCCTCCTATTATTTAAGCAACATCTAGATTACTAACCTATACTACGATAAAAATGAAGAAAATTATCCAAAAAAATCCTAAATTTATTATATGGATAATGATTCGGTCATAAATTTTTCAATTTGATAAATGTAGTCTTAAACCTTTTGACGATTTTCTAATATAGTACATCCGATCAATTTAAGCTGGAAATCGTTGACGTAGAAGTTCGATTAACATTGACCATCCTACATGGCACAGTTAGCGGTTGCTATGGGGAGGTAATTTGAACGCCATTGTTTTGCAAATTTTTTAAAATTTACTTTCTTTTTCCTTTTTCATTTTTTTCATTGTCTCCTTCAAGGTGGAGGATACAATGGTACGCCAAATCGTCTCTCTAGATCTAGGCTTTTTTGAAATTCTATTTTTCCATTGTCTCCAATGCTCTATCAAGGTCGAGCTTGATGTCATCTCGATCAATGGCCGGGACTTCCTTAAGGCTGATGTCGAGATCCA
This sequence comes from Syzygium aqueum, assembly GCA_031216185.1. Lineage (NCBI taxonomy): Eukaryota > Viridiplantae > Streptophyta > Magnoliopsida > Myrtales > Myrtaceae > Syzygium > Syzygium aqueum. The sequence continues at coordinate 23,650,154 of CM062237.1, read as the reverse complement.
CAATGATAGCAAGCTTCATATCACCGTGAGGAAGTCCATTGTGCCGAGGCAGTCCCTCAGCTCCAGCTCTTTCTCCGAGTTGACCCTGAGGTTGTCGAACTTCACATGTGCCAAAACTTACACCTTGAGCTCATCCCGGACCCCGTCTTGGAACTTCACTGGCTATGGGCGAGGTCGTCGGCCATCACCAACACGCTAACGACCCGACGGTCCATGTCGGCAGAGGGAAGAAGATGAATAGAAGAGAAGGAAAGAATTGGGAAAAATAAAAGAAAAATAAAAGAGACAAAATTGAGAAAATAAGTTCAAAACTACATTGTTTCATTTCAGATAGTCCACATCAAATGCCGATCATGCCATGTAGGATGGACGACGCTGATTAAACTACTACGTCAGCAATTTCTGGCCTGAATTGAGTAGATAGATTATATTGGAAAATTGTCAAAAAATTTAGGATTACATTGGTCAAATTAAAAAATTTAGGACTGAATTAAAATCCGTAAAATAAGTTTATGAATATTTGGGCAATTTTCCCATAGAAATGCAAAGGAGAAATCCCGTGAGTGCCTTTACATAGGTCGGTCTCTGGCCTTGTTTTCGAAGGTTCTTCATTTTGAAGCAGAAAATCTCTCCATTTGAATGACCAGTGAAATAGCATAATCATTTGAAGGAAAATCTTTGCAAAATTAAAACGTCTTAGGAAATTGCTTCAAATGGTTATAGCATTATGTGACAATTTGATAAATTTAAGTTATGGTTTTGTTCATTATTCTTTCTGTAAAAGTTATTTTGGATGCCAAACATGAATGATTTTCTTGTTCTCGAATGTACCTAATTTTTTGGCCAAATTACGTTGGAAGAATCTCGTAGATCTTTCGTGTAGTGGATCTCATTATGCCTTGTGGACTAGATTTCTAATCTCATATCTACATTCAATTTTCAGCAATTAAATAGCAATGAGAGGCAGTTTTACATTGGTAAGTGTCAAGAAATTATTGATGAAAAAAAACTATCGGTGACTTTATTTTATTGGTATTTATTAAAAAATTCTTTGAATTACCAATTCTTTTACAATTTGCAAATTATCGGATTTTGAAGTGACATACCAACATTTATATGCATAACTTAATAAAAGTTTCGAATTTATTAACTCTTACATGAAACTTTTAACCTAAATTAAAGTAATTTACCAACTTCTCTCAAATTGTATTAACAACTTATTTGGAGTTACCAACTTTCATTTGAGACCATGCTTGAACTTAGAGCTTCCCTCTCTATATCAGTACAACTTACATTGGCCGAAGCTTTGGAATGACCGAATTCGATTACTCGAATGACAAAGTTTGCCCATAAGAGGGTAGACACAAAACCACCATAAGATGCCATAGATTCTTTAGGATCTGAGAACAAGTATTGCTTCAATCACGTGTACAATGGTCTTGATTCAGCAAGAAAAGAGTCGCTATAGAACATTCTTCAGGTCATTTTCTGATCACTGTCCACCATGACTTCCTGAAAGATGATTCCAACTTTTGAAGTCGTGCCTTCCAAGACCCGCCAAACGGTCATCAACCCATCAAAATCAACCCCAAAATACATGTCAATCTCTATTATGTAATAACGATTGAAGGAGGACGACAAACCAAAAAACAAGAAAAGAGAGGATGCTTACAGCACTGCGTACGTCTAAGACCGGCAATTGTCAGGGTATGTTCCCATAAAATTTGTCATTTTCAGACCGGCAATTGTCAGGGTTGTAAAGGTTCTCTCTACCGAAGTACTTTTTAATTTGGAGACGGGATGTTATTTCTGTCCAACAGTCGGTCAAATTATATGGCATGCTCTTTATATGATGAAAGTGTGATTACCTTTTCATCTTTGCTGAGTGGAATAGCACAGCAGTTACGTTTTGGTCGTTTTCATCTTTGGTCAAGATAATTCTTATGTTTGATGAAATAGGTAGAAGGCATATGTTTTTTATGTTCTAGTTTATGTGATTCGTTTTCAATCTTTTATTGAGATGGTAGTACATTATGTTGAATGTTTTAGCTCATTGAGGGGAGCTTTTTTCTTGAAGTGAATATTGAGTGAAGCTTTGTTATTACGTAGAGAATGAGCTTTGTCATTCCAAACAAAAGAGCACGCTCCAGAAGTAGGAAGACGTTATTGAGATAAGGGAAAATACTATAAAAACCCTAAATTATGCCCATTATAACATCAATACTTCAAACTCTTTTTTGTGTCATCAAAACCTACAAACATGTACTAGTGTGATAAAAATACCCACCGTCAAACATTAAGGACATTAATACTCCAATTTATGACCCGTTCACAATAGCTTATTCGCAGTTTCTGCTGAACTCCTTGGACAAGGGACATTCTCACTAAGAAAAATATCTACTTGATTGCTCGTTCGTTCTCGTATCTTAAATAACATCTACTTGTGTTGACACCTAAATTTCGGTACATCATTTAGTAGTTAATTACATAGAAAATTAGGGATTAAATTTTAACCCCTAAACAAAAATATTAAAATTGCATAGCATATAATTTAGGTTCATTTAAATTAATTGCATTCCACATCAGATTGGCGGTGGCAAACAAGCTTAAAATTCATCACATAAATCGAGCTCGGATATCGAACGAGACTTGGCTCACTCGGAAGGCAAGGGCCAAATATTACAAGTCAGAAGGGCTCGGTTATTTTAATTTGAGCTTAAATTAGCCCATTAAGCTTAATTAAATAAAAACACACATTAATTCAGCATACTTAAAATTACATGATAATTAAAGCCTAAATCCAAGCCTAAGTCCATTAGGACTAGAAAGCCCGACTAATTGACCTAGATTTACATTATACATACATCGTTATGTGTCATAATCAAGGGGGAGAGATCTCATAATTTTATATCAGAATTTTCAGAGAAAAAGTGAGAGAAAGAGGGAAAGAGAGAGAGGGAGAGAGAGACCAGGCGCGCCACGCCGCCACCGCTACTCCCCGCGACACTGCTCCCCGGAGACTGCCGCACCGCCGCCCAGAGACCACCGCACGCTGCTGCCCGGGGCCTCCTAAACGCCACTGCTCAGCCACCACTTCGACGTCGTTCAGCCACCAACAACACCGCCTGCTCACGTTGTTTCCTGCCTTAGCTTGCGCCCATCAATGTAGCTAGTCTATCCCACAACAACCTACTGCTCCCTCTCGCCACAATCAAGCTCGACGACGTTCTGCTGTGCTGAGCTCCACCTGTCGTCAACCACGACTCTTGCTGCTTCTCTGATCCGTCACCATCGTTACTGCACAGCAACTTGCCGAGACACGATCCACACGATTCCAGCAGCTCTTGCGCACGTCCACAAATTGGGAAAAGAGGAGAGCTGCACCGGACTCTCTAAAGACTATCTCCCCATGCAGAAAACGCCAAAAGGAGAAGACGTGCATGAAACCTTCTTCGTCCAACGCCAGCAGCAAACTTCCAGCCAGCCACCACAACGACTTTGCTGATTTGTCGAGTTCTACACTGCACGAAGACCTGTTGCCCTGTCAAGCAAGTGATCTGTGATGATAACCAAACTGGTTCCAGCTGTGATCGTGTCAAGCACTACCATGACACCAACGACATAGCCGGTCCTGACCAAGAAGCCTTCGACGACTAGCCGTGCTGCCTCATGCCATTAACTGTCCCAGCAAATATATGGTTTTGCCTAGCGAAGTGCTCGGTCCAGTGAATTCCAGACGTTCTCCACGAGAACCAAAGCCGTCAAAGCTCCAGATCAGCAAGCTTCAAGCATTCTCTGCCCCTGCTTGGACGGTCCAGTCGCTCCGGTTGCATCGGAGGACTCCAGCGCCGCTTTGGTGTGTCATAGTCCCTTGTCACCGAAGAAGTTGACGCCTCACCCGTCACCGGATCACGGGAGACTTGTCCCACCGCCGCGCCTCTTGTCACCGGATCACAGAAGACTTGTCTCGCCGCCGCACCACCGTGTCCACTGCCGTTGCCCCGACACTGTATTCACCTACTCTAGACGTACGCTACCGTCATGCATCACCGGCCACTGTCTCGTTCCGATCCGTCGGTGATTTAAATTTGGAAACAAATCTTTAAATCAAGAAATTATCTTATCCTGATTTGTTTTGAATATTTTGTTGCTTAATTTGTGCTTATCGTTATCTAATTTTGCATATTTAGATAATAGGCAATATTTCAATTAGGATTTATTTCCTTTTTTTTAAAATCTTGGATATCTGTTGCTTATCAAATTTGGATAGAATTTAAATCTTTCAGAATCTTTTAGATATCAAAATTTTTCAAGATATGATCGATTAGGAAAATTTCCTAATCCGCAACCTCACACTTGTAAATAAATCTATCTATCAGGCTTTAGATAAAATTATTTCCATAGCGGGTATTTCGAATTTTAGGATCGATCTGTCAGGCTTCAGATCGAAACTTAATTCGAAAGATTAAGCGGTTATATTTTTTACTTGATTTTAATTTCGAATTTTCATAAAAAAAATACCAAAAAGATTGCGCTAGATTAGGTTAATTTCTTTAGTTTAAAATTGCATGTTTAAATAATCGGCATTTTTAATTCCGAATTTCATTTAAAAAAATACAAAAAAATAATAATATGCCTGTCATTAGAAATAGGTCACGTCGTCGCATGACGTATAGTTTGCATGTTAGGTTGCATTAATCACTTATCAATTTTTGCACGTCATTACATATATGTTAGCTTTCATTTAAAAAAAAGTAAAAAATAAAAAAATTTCTGCACCTTTGAACTTTAAGTCAGGATTTATCAAAATTGTCAAATTAAGTATTTTTCTTGAAATTGGTACCGAAAGGACGTTAAGGAATTTAGCGTAACCAAGTCCCCGAATCTATAATTTCTGGTTCGCAGGAATAAAATAGTATTCCCGCTATTTTATTTAGGTTTCTAATCAACCTACCTTAAATGATTAGTGGCGACTCCTATTGAAAATATTTGCATGCTCACAATTGGACCTAAGTTGCGATTTGGTAGAGTTTGGGAGAACGCGAGCTAGGTTAGTTAATTTAATTGATCTAGTAATCCATTAACCTAAGATCGAAAACCCGATTTTTTTTAGGTCGCGACAACTTGCAGGTTTGGATGTATTTCCCCCGACCAACTATGTAGATCTTTGAACTTCTGATGGCCATATTGACATAGTAATTTTAGCATTTCACTATGCTTGGAGGATTTGCTGTTTTTGGTACTTTGGATCCTATTCCCGTGGCTCTCCCCTTTATATATATGGAAGTCGCCTCATAGGTATGACTATTGATTTCAAGGTCGAAAACTACATGAAATTGTCTCTGCACCAGCTTTAATGAAGCAGCAAAGAAGATTATTGCGCTAAAATGCTCTGTTGCAGTGTAATTTCAAATAATCCTAGCAACATTGAGAAAGACTCTAGCAGCGCATAAACAAATAACCAACAAACCAGAGAGAGAGAGAGAGAGCTGGCGATTAAGGTAGAGTTGCTTTTTCATCTCATTGCGCTGGTGCTTTGTCTGTGTCGAATTTCTAGGAAAAAGATTTAACATACAAGGAAAACATGATTGACAGATCTTGAACTGTCGAGGTATGCAAGAACCAAGATAAAATTAAATCACACAGTTTAATACCTAACCAACAAAACTGAAGATGGTATATATCTGTCATACAGAGGATTCTCACGAGGCAGTGGGTAGTTCTAGCTCAGGCTCAGATACAAGTGGAGAGACACAAAAGTCGACCATCTCCTTGGTTACTTCTTCCAAACTTGGAGGATCCCACTGTACATTATTTGAAAAACCCACAATAATTTCTGTCATGTAAATTGAGAAAATGTGTAAGGTTGGAAAAATTGGGACTTAATTTTACCTTTAGAGCGAAGTCCTTATCCACCAACCATGCCCGAACACCCTATAGATGGCAAAGAGCACTATTAACAAGCACATAAACTATATCTTTGCAACCCCACAGATGGCAAAGAGTACAATCATTTGACGATAAGGAGAGAGAGAAAAAAAAACCCACAAGATTCAGTCATATAATTGCAGTGGATGTCCAAGATTTGTGTACCTCACAAAAGTCTTTGGAAACTTCTCCAGAGATTCCACGAAGGGATATTCGGTATTCCCAAGTTAAACATTGATCAAGAGTCTGGAATCTGCCTTCACGAATCTGAAAGTAATAATTATAACCAACTCAATGTCTGAGAGAAGGAATCTCTGTCCAACGAAGAAAATCAAAAGAATGGTAACTCACAGATCTTAAGGTGACTTTTAAGCTCAATGGAGAAGCTTCCCTTAGTTTCTTGAGGGTCATTGCACACCATTCATCATAAGAGTCAGCTGCTTCAATTTCCCAAGCAATACCAATTTAATAAGATGGTAATAATAGAACATCTAGGATATTAACTACGCTGACTCATTGCATTTCTCAGTTGATTAGTCCCAATTCTACTATCATGTCATCTGGCAAAATAAAACGTCAGTCACACCATCTCAAAAACCAGTATGATGTCAAGCATTATGGCCTTTGCAACCATAAACATAAGAGTCCTTTTCAAGGTCTCTTGTCCAACTTACCAGTGCATGAATAATTTCCTCGACGATGTCATGGCTAAAGCATTTATCGATCACTTCAATCCTGAGTCAACACTAAAATATTGTAAGAGAACAAGACAAAGATACTCCGTTTAAAAAATTATTCAATACACACTTCAATAACTGCAACAAATAAAACTGAACAGATTAGAGAACAAAAGAAATTCTGGCACTAAGCAAAACAAAATGTGCAGGTTCATTCTTTAGTAAAGGAGAGAAGGAATATAATTGCACAGAGAAGGAAGAAACTGTTTACCATAAAAGCAGCAATCACTATGCTATCTGGAATATTTACTTGTCCCTTGCACAGTTCTAATATGCACAACAACTAATAATATGTCATAACTAATAACTTATCATGTAGATTTTAAGTGTTTAGAATGACTGATTCATAGTTCTACTCGGGTTTGGATAAAACAGAATCAACCACAGAAAAGTGTGAAAATAGCTAGCACAAAAATTCTAAGCTTATAAAACCTCTCTTTGCCTTATAGCCAACTGCACCAAAAAGTAAGAAAGCTATAGTTATGTGTGGTAGAACGCAATCAACTCACAATGTACATCACTTATTAGCTACATGACAAACTTCTCTAGTCTGTTCCCCCAGACAGGTGTATAACGTAAAGTTATACCGTATAGATGCAAAAGCATACAGTCATTCATTCAGAGGAGGATAAAAGTAAAAAATCTTGCCACAAAGATCCCAGAAGCTGTAGACTAAAGTTGAACATTACTTATGAATGATAATACTCCTGTCGGGATAAACAAGATCGCCATATTGTGAAAGGGATGTCTCTATAACATACGGATCGTCAATAGTCAGTCTACCAAGATGCTCTTCGATCAAAGCCAATCTCTGTCAAGGTCATTATTCATAACGCGGAAGAGATTATCGAGGTATGTGGTGTAAAAAAAACACCGAAGTAGCAGTCAAAGGTGCATTGAAAACAAACCGCATTTAGTGAATAATGAGTAGCCAAGAGGCAGGCAACCATTTCCACACCATTAAGCTTATCCCCTGTGAGAGCCTGGTATTCCCCAGGAAGAAGAAGGCCACACATTCTAAGACAGTATCCTAACGCTAGTTATTGACGGATTCAAAGAGGAAGAGTACTAAACCGTGCAAAGAAAATACTATGGAAACTATATGAGCTTTACATTACAAACAGAAGGACAAGACATCTATATGATCTCTTCATGGTTTCAATAATTAAGTATATTGCAAATAAAGGCTTCCCTTTGGCACAATGCATTGGATGGTCTTCGACATAATTTTTGCATGCCAAAAGGGAACTAATGGATACAATAAAAGAAGTGAAATTAACGTGCAGAGAGGGAAAGGCTGAAGCATCTTCCAAATGACATCCCGTCAATACGAAAAACTCCAGGGAGGAAAGCGTGTGGATAGCAATTAACCCTTCTCTGGGGTTGAGAAGGACGTCCATAAGACAAGATAGAAAATGTCCATACCCATCGGAGCTTCTCTTGTTTAGAATGAAGTCATGCCTTGCGGGACCCGTCATATGGTCAAGACACCAAAGCGACTTTTCTTCGTGTTGCGAGGGAAAAAGAACACGGAAGGATTTATGAGCAATGTCGTACAATTATTTTCTATTTTCCTTTCCCTCTATCCGCTGCAATTTAGAAAAAAGAAAGAAAACAAAAACGGAAAATGTTAAGTTTGCCGCAAGTGCACTGTCTTCTCCATACGCAGCAATCCCAGTGCAATCTGAGACTTTTCCTCAACAGGCACCATGAATACAGATGCAATTATTTTCTAGACTAAACAAGAACGAACTGGCATTGATCATTTGCCTGTTATTATTCTTTGTTTATTTGCTTGAATGATCAATCAGTTTTATGATGACCCTAGACAAAGCCTCGGATCTTCACTAGTTGACATAGAATGTTGGGCTTGAGTTGTCTTGTTAAACTGTCAACCTTCTAACTTTTATAAGATTTTGATTAATGCAGAGGTTGTGACCGTTGGGACTCCATCTCATGATACTTGTTAGTTCTCATATAGTTAGCTGAATTCTCTCCGCATTAACAGGTTTTCATTACGAGAGTTCAGAAGACTAAATTGTATTATGAGGGCAGTCTGTCACTTGAAATCTATTCATACCAGAGTTAACATCAAAAAGTGATAAAGACACCTTAAGACCAAATCACGATTTCGTCCATGACTTTTGTATTTACAATTACCTTTCAAGTCCTTACTCTTAGAAGAGACTAGATATGTAGTACTTCTTTTCTGTGTTGATTTTGGGTTGCATCCTCGAAAATATACTCGAAAAACATGCCTTATCTTGCAAGGATGGAACTTCAATCAGTTACCTTATATTTATATCATATTTTACACAAAAAAAAAAATCAGTGCCCAACTCCTTTGACTATGGAGCTTAGAAAGGATTGTTGTTGAATTACAATTGAGGTTGTGACATCCCAAGTCCTACATTAATAAGGAGAGATCGTTGAGTGATACATAAATGTGACTGCAAAAGGATTGTTGTCACCAATGAGGTTATTTTCGCAAAGTCACACCGGATGTAATTGCGGAATCTTTTTTTCATCAATTTGGGAAATGTTGCCTCTGATAATATTATAGAAGAGATCCAGCACTTCAATGTTAGCCAAGGAGTCGGGTAGCCAATAGGGAATTTCTCCTGAGATGCTTGCATATGACATGTCTAATGTCGAAATAGTTTTGTGTGTTTGAAACCAGTTTGGAAATTTTAGTCCCACTTTGCAACTGGACATGAGACTCTCTTGAAAGTGGAAAGGAGGAGCCCGAGACGTGCTAACATTTATAACAACTTCATTAAGGAAAACTGACAGCACGGGTAAGCTCCTGAGATTTGTCAAGTGGATTTGGCTTACAATGCCATTGAAAAATCAATGTCCATCGCCTCCAGATTGGATAGTCGGCCAATATATTCCGAAATTGTTCCCGCTTAATTCATTACCTTCGAGATGAAACTCTCTCAGAGATACAGCTCACCCACTGTAGAGGGAATAGGACCAGAAATTGAGTTCCTCGACGGATCAAAGAATCAATTTGAAATTTCCAATTTGAACAGGTAGGTGACCACCAAAATTGTTATTAGAGATATCAATATACTTCAAGTTTCTCCGTCCACAAACCAGGGCACTGCCTTTGGAGTAGAAATCCACCCACTTGAATAACAAAAATTGCACATAAGAGCTTAGACTCCGAAAACTAGTTTAGGACGGCCTAGCTCTTCGCAATTTCCCAATGGGTTTCGGTCAAAGGAATCTCTTGGTCTTGATTCACAATGGAAAGGCACTAAATCTTTTCCAATATCCTAAAGCATGATTCACAATTTCCAAGTCATGCCCTCCAAGACCCGTCCGTCAAGCCATCAAAGACAACGACACTTCAAAGTCTTCATCTGTTTTTATTTTTCAGTTTAAAGCTTTCAACAATCTAACTACAACTTATTGTATCTGCCAATGTAGAAAGTTTCTATCTGCGTATGTTTCTTTTAGAGAATTGAAAACAATTTGCATATATTTAAGCCTTGGATTATTTTCAACGATGGCAGTGAGGAATGTGCCTTGGAGAAATTTTCAACCATGGTTGTCGACAGCTTGCCTGATCAGAAGAGCTCCCTTCCTGTACTAACACAGCTTACACTAGTTGAAGCTTTGGAATGGCTAGACCTATCAAAATAGATCATAAACTCATTTCTTAACCCATGTATAAGTAATTGGGTCAAAATACATTAGTGGGAAAAAGCCACCAAAAACTTCAAACTTTGCCTCCTGTGACACATTTACCCCAAACTTTTTTTTGTGACACCAAAAACCCTAAACTTTACTTTTTGTGACACATTTATTTACCCCAATGTATTTAGTCCATGGACATTTTCATTTTTTTTGCTTTTTTTTTTCTTTCCGGCGAGGGGGGCCCTCGCCGGCGTCAAGTGAGGGCGGTCCTCGCCCGATCTGGCGAGGGCTACCCTTGCCGACGTCGGGCGAGCCCTCGCCTGCGTCGAGCAAGGTTCGCCCTCGCCTGGGCGAGCAAGGGCGGCCCTCGCCCGACGCCGGCGAGGGTCGACCTCGCCTGAGTCGGGCAAGGGCAAACCTCGCCCAACGCAGGCGAGGGCCGCCCTTGCCCGACGCTGGCAAGGGCCCCCCTCATCGAAAAGAAAAAAAAAGCAGAAAAGACGAAAATGCCCATGGACTAAAAACATTGGGGTAAATGTGTCACAAAAAGCAAAGTTTGGGGTTTTTGGTGTCACAAAAAAAGTTCGGGGTAAATATGTCACAGGGGGCAAAGTTTGGCGTTTTGGTGGCTTTTTCCCTATATTAGTTATATTCAGTAAATGGGTCATAAATTAGTATAAACATAATATAGGTGTTAAATAGGTTGTAAATGAATTTACAATTGATTTAAGCCCAATTCATCTCTCTCGCCTTCACTCATTTCGCATTCTCATTTCAGTTTGGGTATGAATTTTCTTAAATTGAGTTAAATATGGAAGTATTTTAAAAAAATATGTGTCGGGTCGGGTATGGGCCATTAGAATTGCATTACATGAAAATGGGTTAAAATGAGTCAATTAGTCTATTTGGGTCGAACAATTTTTGACCGGACCCAAATCAGATTTGACCCACCCATTTAATAGGCCTAGAAATGACTGAATTCCAGTGCTTGGATAACGTGAAGTGCACAATAAGAGCTTAGACTCGAACTGAAAGCTAGTGTAGAACGCCATAGTTCTTCGCAAATTTCCCAACTGATCTCTTGGTCTTGATTCCCAATGAAACGGCACTAAATCTTTTCCAAATCCTAAAAAATGGATTCGAAATTTCCAAGTCGTGCCCTCCAAGACCCGTCCGGTCAAGCCATCAAAGACAACGAGACTTCACAGTCTTTATTCGTTCTTTTTTTCTTCTTTTTTCTGTAAAGCTTTCAACATTCTATCAACGACTTATTGTATCTGCTAATGTAGAGAATTGAAAACAATTTGTAAGTTGTGCTCTCTTCTTGCGCATAGTCATGCTAGGACTAATGCCATCTGTGGCATATGTTAATGAGTGATGATAACTTGATTTCATATGTTTCACTCGATTCACGGCGCTTGTCCAAGAAAACCTTTTTCGACCGTACGCCATGTGTGTGAAAAAGAGCGAAAGAGCGCACGTTGTGTGTGTGTGACTAAAAGAATAAAATAACTTCAATTATGTAAAGAATTTACTATATTAAGGGATTTGACTAACTTTAACAAATAAAAGCAAATTATTATTGAATGTAAAATGTTAATTAAATCCAAATTTGGAATGTGAAGAATGTATTGATAGCAAGTAAATTACCTTGAAAGTTTCAATTCAAGGTTTGTGGATAAGATCAAATGTTTATTACAATACATATAGCAAGCATTGACCAATTCATGAATTCTTGTGCAATAGTGTATTGTTGAAATCACCCCCCCACCTAAATTTTGCTTCATATAACAGCGATAAGTTTAGGTAAGTGCCATTCAAATGTATCAATTAAAAGGGTAATTGATTGTCCATTAACCACGTTACAACGAGAATAGCGAGAACATATTTTGGTATGCAAGTAGCATTGGGGTCACTCCACTGGTGACCATGAAGGCGAAATTTCTCAAATATTAAAAGGACATTATGCCTGTTGTGCTGACATCCAATATTGGAGGGGCTTGAAACTCTCATTGTATATTACGAAAATTTTGGGGTGGGTGAGGAGATTCAAGTGAAATAGATATTGAAGATGGTGATGAGTTGGTTTCGAAATATGGATGTTGCATATGCCAGTTCATTCGATACCGCGAGTTCCACCTCATGGACAAAGATGGAATGCTTAGTAAGTAGTGTCTAGAAATCTGTCTGGTTTTTGCTAGATCTTTGTCTTCATCTACCACTGAATAGGAGATGTACCTAGGAAACAAACTACTCTAATTACATTGATAGAGTTGGCGAAGTTAACATCCATGATTTAAAAATGATGGAAGAGGAGAGCCACCAGTTTTCCGATTCTTTGCTTCATAGCTCTTGAATTACTAACACCATCGACTTACAATATTATTGGAGTGTTAGAAAACAATAGGTCCAGCTTGTCTGCGAAAAATTTAAAAACGGCAGTCATAGGGCATGATCGGTTTTTGTCAAAAATTAATTCTAAAGGAATGTGCCCCACACGAACAAGAGGACACATTGTATCATCCGAATTATATTGAGGGACACTGCATGCAAGACAGCAAATTTATCAGACATTCTCTTTTGGTCTAATTGAATGAGTGAAACCATTATTTGTAAAAACAATTTTCAAATTATGTCAAGTTCTACTTCTGTAACACCCCAAATTTTGATGTAAATCCGGAATCAATGAAGTTGACATTATTTCGCATTTCATTTTAGTAAGTCTCACCCAGAGCTGATCACTCTTGGAATACTAACCAGTAGGGTACAACTAATTAGGAATAATACGTGGATCAGGGACCCGATCGCGAATCGAATACCGGTCTTGAGAAATAATGAGAAAATATTTTGAACCGATCTTAGAAAAGGCAATGGATTGAGTTGGCCAAGGCCAACGATGTGCAATCGGATCGCAGGTGATTCTGCAAAGCCGAAAGTACACGTGGCCAATCAGTCTCGAGCTTGAACCGAACGATCGAGATTCTTGGGGCTAGTGATAATTTCTCATTCTCTCAAATGACGAAACCGTTGCGACTCGGATAACCCTAGATCGATACGCGTATACTCTAAACAGCCACCCGTTAGTGAGAGATCATAAAATTGAAAACCGAGCGAATTTTGAGCACAAGATTGGGCCCGGATTGGGATATCGATTTTCGATGGCTTAAGAGATTGATTTTGGAATTCTGACGTCATTCTACGCTGGCCACGCACATTTTGAGTAAGTACGGTTAAAAATTGGAAATTCGGTTCAAGGGTGAAAAATTACAATTTTGCCCCTCGGGACCCCGGCTTGGATTTGGAGGCCGTTTGAGATTATTTCTCAAGGCAGACGCCATTTTTGGGTGGCCACGCATACCAGAAGTGGTTTTGGACAAAAATTGGAATTTCGACAAAAATTAGAAAATAATATTATTTTATTCCCGAAACTTTGCAGTCGATTTTCGGGGGCTTAAAAAGTGAATTTCGCAATTCCGACGCCATATTATGTTGGCCACACACATATGGAATGCGTATGTGCAAAAATTGGAATTTTGACCCAGGACCGGAAAATTACCAAATTGCCCTTGGGCCCGTTTTTGATAATTCCGAATTTTGGCCATTGGGGGAAATTAACTAAGGCTGATTAGGGCTAACTCAGGTCTGGTTAGCCCTTGGTTAAGGGCTTTTGACCCTTTTGCCCATGCATTATTGGATAAGAAGCATTTCTAGCCCTTGGATGAGGGGCAAAATGGTCATTTTGGCTAAGATTTTGACACTTGGACTCCACTCACCAGACCTTGGACCAGTTTTGACCTTCTCTCTCTCTCCTCTCCCCCTCATTTTTCCCATTTCCCCTCTTCCTCTTCTTCCTCATTGTTTTCTCTCCACCGTGGACACTTTTCTGCTGGGTCTGGTACTGTTCACACCGAAACAGTACCCACCGCCGGAGCTGCTGGCCACCGGCCACCGCACGCCACCGCCTGGTACCACCACAGCCACCCACAGCCCCGTTTCCAGCTTAAATCAGTGAAGAAACAGCAGCAAATCGTCGTTTCCGTCGTCGCCGTGACCGCCGGCTTGCACCCGGAACGCCGCCGTCGATCCTTACCGCGCGTCGGTGATCGACCGCCCGTTCCCGTCATCCCGAGTCACTAATAGGCGAGTATAAACCCCTAAACCCCTAATTAGTTTGATTGTGCATTTTTAGGGGTTAATTAGGCATAATTGGGGTTTAATTAGGCCTAATTGTGTGTGGAATGTTTTGTATAGGTCATTAGGACCTAATGAGATGGTTTAATGGTGGATTAAAGCCTAAACAACCATCTGTTCTGGTACTGTTCACTAAGTACCGAAAATGTGGAATTTTGTCTAAGTTTTGTACTAAGTGAATTCAATGGTTAATGACTTAGGATTGGATATTTTTAGGGGCTAATTAGGCTTAATTGAAGCCTAATTTCTGTGTATATAGTGGTTGGATGGTTAGGGTAAGTGATTAGGCCCTAATGAGATGGTTTAAAGGTAGTTTAGTGCCTAAATGTTAATCTGCCCTGGTACTGTTCATTGAGTACCGAATTTGTGTAATTTTGTCTAAGTATGGCACTAATTAAGTTCAAGTGCTAATGACTTGGAATTGGACTTTTTAGGGGCTAATTTGGCTTATTTGAGGCCTAATCAAGTATATTTGGTTGGTGGGTGATTAGTAGTTATGATTGGGGACTCATGGAATGGTTTAAACATGGTTTAAGGCTTGTTTGGTGTTAAAACCTGATACTGTTCATTCAGTACCGAAAATGCCTAATTTGTGCCCAAATTGAATATTCTAAGAATAATGGATTAATGACGAGAATTTAGGCATTTTTAGGGATTGATTAGGGCATGTATAAATCCTATTGAATGACCCGAAGTAGTGAGAACTATTATCGAGATTTAATTGCCCAAGGTGGGCCTTTAGCACATTGAGTTACCTCGGAATGAATGTTGAGTTTATTGAGCTAGAAGGGTAATGATTTGATGATGCCGAGGGTGCGTTAGATTCATCGGCTTGGTAAATAACTGTATTCGGCATGCAGGCTTGAGTATTGGCATGAATTTCCGAGTGTATCATTTGTATGCCATATTGTGATTGAATTGAAATTAAGTGTAATGATGTGTATGCCTGAGCTTTGTTCAAATGTTGGCCTTCGGGTCGGGCCTACGGGTCGTTATAATCACTTGTGGCCTTCAGGTCGGGCCTACGGGTCGATTTATCAAACTGTTGACCTTCGGGTCAGGCCTACGAGTCGATATATTCAAACTATGGCCTTCGGGTCGGGCCTACGGGTCGGTATATCCAATTGTGGCCTTCGGGTCGGTATAATTGCACATGAGTTAAGTGATGTCAAATGCCTAACCTGCAGGGCTATGAGACAATATATTGGGCTGTGAGCTCGGGTGAATTAATTTGTTTTACTGGTTCATTGTTTGATGCGTTTTATTTACCCTTTTGAAGGTGCACATTAGCCTAGTTTAGGATTAGTGGTTTGTACTTGCTGAGATTTCTCACGGTTGTGGTAAAACCGACATTTCAGATCCCCGGCCATGAATTTTGGGGCCGAGGAGCAGGACCCCGAGCCCGAGATAGAGCCTGAGGCTATGAGTTCAGAGGAGGAGCCAAAGCAGTCTGAGACGTCTGGATCTGACCCCGACTGGATACCCTAGGGCAGACCTCAGTTTTTAGGAGCAAGGGCCGATACCTTTTGACTGTAGCCCTCCGGTTGTTAGCCCGATCCCCTAGGCCATCGATCCCTTTTTGTTTTAGTGGCCTTTTTGTTGTATCTCCTGTTTATAGATGGATATTGTATGTAAGTCTTATAATGAATGTATATATTGTTTTAATAGTTCGTAATTTGTTATCTCTTGCTATTCATGGTTGCTTTTAAATTGTCTAGGTGTATATATATATCTATATATATACGTCGTTTCCGCATGAGGCGTGTTTTCTCTGATTTGGGTTTTCGGGTCGGTGCCGTAACCTGGGAGTGTCACACCACATTTCGACCTGTACACGGGATGTTAACGCTTCATGGGGTGCGAGGCGTGACAACTTCAATTTTAATTTGGTTCATGTTGACACCTAAATTTCGATCGACCATTTAGTCGTAATTTGGATAGAAAATTAGGGATTAAATTTTAACCCTTAAACAAAAATATTAAAGTTGCAAAACATATAGTTTAGGTTCATTATAGAATGATTGCAATTTTGTATCAAATTGGCGGTAGCAAATGAGCTTAAATTTCATCGAATGAGACCCGGCTCACTCGGAATGCAAGGGCCGGGAATTATAAGTCAAACGGGCTCGGTTGTTTTAATTTGAGCTTAATTCAGCCCATTATACTTAATTAATTAAAAGCTCAAATTAATTCAGCCCATTTAAATTAAATTAGAGCCTAAGCCCAAGCCTAAGCCCATTAGGACTAGAGAGTCCATCTAATTGACCTAGATTAGTGTTATATATACATCATTAGGTCAGTTTTTAGAGAGAGAGCGACACAATTTCAGATCTGATTTTTTTAGAGACACGAGTGAAACACGTGAGAGAGTGAGGGAGAGAAAGACCGGCAACCGCCCTCTGTATGTGCCGCACACCGCCGCCCCTGCCTCGCCGGACTGCCGTGTCCCGTAAGCTGTCGCAGCACCCCGAAGCGCCGTGCTGCCTCCTGCCACGCCAAAGCCATTCCGCCGCTGCTGCCTCGGCGGAACAACAATGCCAGAGCCGCTCGTTGCTGCCTTGCTGTCCCGGAGCCGTACGTCCCTCTGCCGTGCACTGCCTCCTCCCTGCTACGCCACCATCTGATCGTGCAACACCACCGCCACAGCCTTGCCGACGCCGCCGGCGAAGCCACCGCCTCTACCCGCCTGCTGCCGCGCTGGACGCCTTGCCGGACGTCCTCATCGCGCCGGGAGGCTGCTTGTCATCACCGAAGCCGTCATCCGCCTCAGTCTGCCATGCGTCACCGGAACCTAGCTCAGCCACTGCCGCGCCACCGCCATAGCTGTAGCTCCGCTCGCCGCAAGCTGCCGCACCGGAGTCGTGAACCACCACCCTGCTGAACGCCCTTGCCGGAGTCCACAACAGCCACCGACGCACCGGAGCCTCACTATCGTCTCCCTTGCCAGCGTCCACAGTTAATCGCCGCATCGCTGCTGCCCCGCTGTCGTCACCACCGCCGTGAGCCTCGCCGGTGCAACCGCATCGTCACTGTCGCCAGAACAGCACTCGGAGAAGCTGCCGCCCCCTTGCCGTGCGCCACCGTCGTCGGAGACCTCCCTGTCCCGTGCATCACCGTCGCCTGTCGCCGATCGTCGCGATCCCGATCCGCAAAGTCGATCTCGATCCCGAGTCGATTCAAATTTGGGAATTATCTGCAAATTAGGTAATGGTATTATCCGGTAAATTTTCAGAATGTTTAATTTCCTAATTTGAATGTTTTGAATATTTTATGAATATCATGTGGATAATTAAATATCTTAGAATAATGTTCGATATATCCGCAATGCTTGAAATATTCAAAATTAGGAAAATTTCCTAATTTAGCAACGTATCTGGACGACTATCCGACCTTATCCCTAAGGTACGATATGCGGCGATACGAAAAATTATTATCTTATCCATAATTACTTGGATACGATAATGATTTTTATCTGCTTTCCAAATTTGAATGATCAACTTTCCGTCAATATCTATAACCCTATAGATATGACCGATAGTTCGATTTTTGTGCCTAATCCTAGTTTGAAACAAATCTGGCGGATCGCGTGGTTGTTTTGAATGCGGATGTTATCTCTATTTAAATTGCTTCCTTTAAAAAAAAAGAAAATTCAAAAAATATCAGTTAGGATTTGAATTAGAATTTTGCATGTTTAGGAATCCTAAATATATCTAAAAGATAGAGTAATTATTTAATTTAAATTAGGACTTGAGATAATCTATTTCCTAGTTTAAATTAAGTAATATTCTAATCTTAATAGATTATTTAGGTTATTTTTTAATTTTGAATTTTCACAAAAATCCCAAAAATAAGTCATGTTAGGATATTAAATCATCATAGGTTGCATGTTAATTTAGGTATATTTTTTATTCCGAATTTCATTAGAAAATACCAAAAATAAATCATTTGCCTCTTATTAGAATTAGGTCACGTCGTCGCATGACATATAGCTTGCATGTTAGGTTGCATTAATCGCATGTCATTTTTGCACGTCATTGCGTATAGATTAACTTTTGTTGACACCTATTTTTAATTTGCCCAAAATCAATTATATAAAAATTTAGGAGTTAATTTCTTTAATTCCTAAAACAAAAAAAATTTTCAATTTTACATGCATTGCATATAGAAATTATGCATATTTGTTTTAATAGGCTTTATTAAAATAAAATTAAAAAAGAAGAAGAAAAAATCGTGCTGGGTCGGGTCGGAGCCGGGCCGACCCGGCCTGTTTTCCTTTTCTCTTTTCCCGCCGCCGCGGGCCCTCGGCCCTTTCTCTTTTCTTTTTCTTTTTTCCTCCGTGCAGGCCCAGCCCAGCCTCACTTCTTTTCCCCTCCGCGCATCTGGGCCCGCCGCAACCCGCTTCTCCTTTTCTTCTTTTCCCCCTGCGCGAGCCCAGCTCGCCTTGCCTTTCCTCTTTTCCCCTCCGCCCGGCCCAGCCTTCTTTCTCTTCCACCTTCCCCGATCGAGACCTCCCCATGTTCTCCTCTGCTTCGCACGTCACACCGACGCACGGCGGCGCTGCTCCTCACCGTCGCCATCAACGCTAGAGGAAGCTTGGATGAGAACGCCAACAGGACTGGCCTTAATGGCCAGTCCCGTCCTCCCCAATTCCCGGCTCCCCCTTTGATCCCTTCTTCCCTCTCAGCTCCCTGTTCCCGCTGTCTTGCTCTGCCCCGGCCTGCAAATGGCCACGAAAGTCGTGGGGGTGACGACGGCCGATGTAGGCCGTCGTCACGCCGACGTAGAGGAACAGAGGGCCCGTTGTCGCCGTCATCTATAAAAGCCAACCAGTGAGAGAGAGCTGGGGTCGGCCGGCGAAACAGGGAGAGATAGAGAGAGACAGAGAGAGAGAAACCGAGAGAGATAGAGAGAGAACCGGTGAGAAATAGAAAAGGGAGAGGAGCCTCGGAGGGCCTTGAGGTCCCAGTCAGCATTGCCGTTTCCGACAAGCTGACCGGCAACTCCCCCAAGAGAGCCTCGGTCAGCGGTTTTGAGGAGAAACAGGGAAATAGAGAGAGAGAAACAGAGAATAGTGAGAGAGAGAGAGAGAGAGAGAGAGAGAGAGAGAGAGAGAGAACCGAGGTCGCGCCGGAGCCAGGAGGAGAGCCCACAGCCTCATCATTGCCGCCGCAGCCGTCGGAAGGGCGTCCCAAGCGTCGTCAACCGGTGAGCTCTCCCCGGGGCCGGGAATCCCCTGTTTTCCCCTGTTTTTCTGTCACAGTCGGGCCGGGACTCGCGCCGGTGGTGTCGTGCGATTCCCGGCCCATACCGTCGCTGGTCCCGGTCCCTAGCCTCAGTCGGGAACGAGACACAGCCGCCGGAGCCGATCGATTTGTCGGAGGAGGTCAAAAACTCCTGTTTTTCCTTGTGCACGCCACCTGTTCGACAAAATGCCTCAACCGGGTTGGTTTTTGTTTTGTCGCCGGCCGGCGAGCGGCGGTCTGACGGTGGCCCAAGTAAGTGATACGGCCTCGTGGTGGTTCTGTAGAGCCAGTTTGGGGGCGGCGCCGCCATGGGTAGGCCAGCGGATGGCCAATTTTGGCCCCTCCGGCATTCCCCGTTTTCACGGGTCTGTGAACCCGGGTCTGCCCGACCTGGATAAGCCGACCCGGGTCGGATCCGATCCGCCCGGATCAACCGACCCGACCCGGGTCAATGCCCGGGTCGAGTTCGTTGACCCGGGTCGGATCCGACCGGCCCGGATTAGCCGATCCGACCAGGGTCAACGCCCGGGTCGGATCCGTTGACCCGGGTCGGTCCCGACCCGGTCCGCCCGATTTTTTTTATATAAAAAATATATATTATTTTCTTTTCCCTTTTTTTTAAAAAATTTAAAAAAATTCCGTCTTATATTTTATTTAATTTCTTTTTTTTTTAAAAAAAATTTTAATTTTTTTTTAAAAAAATTGGTACGTTTGAATGTTTTTATTTTATTATGCATGTTTTATTTAATCGCATAGGTTGCACGTTTAATTAGATAAGCGTATTTTGGTGTTGTTATTATGCATATTTTTAATACAATTGCATGAGCTGTTGTGTTTCGAATGTCATCTGACTTAGTTAGAACCTTAGGTTGCATGCCTACTTTGATTGCTAATCGTTTCTGATTATGCACTCGTTTGATCACCTCACATGTTAGGAGAAAAGTCCTAAAATCAATCCAAATTGCCTGACAAATGTTTTAAAAAATGAACAGGATAGAAAGGTACCGAAAGGGCATTAGTTATATAACTAGTGTAACCAAGTCCCCGGATCTAGTTAATCTCTGGTTCGTAGGAATAGGGTGACCCTCCCATCACCCTATTTGGGTTTCTAATCGGCCTACCCCAAATCGATTAGTGGCGACTCCTGCATGTAAACCACTTGCATGTTAAGAACTTAAAACCCTAAGTTGCGATATGATATGGGTTTGGGAGAGCCCGAGTTAAGTCCCGAACCTAGACTTAGCACTACCAGGCTGAGACCTCTCCCGATAGAGGTCGGTCGTGATAACTTCCATTTAAATAAGCGAAAATCCAAAAAATATTGAGTGAATTGCTTGTTAATTGAAAATCATACTAGGGTTATTGATGTGATTTTCTAGCTAACAATGCAGATGCTTACGTTGCACTCAGGTAAGTAATTCTTCCAATCTTGCAATCTATTTAATGCTTTCTTGAGTGTTAAATGGGTGGTTTGCGCACCCGCATGAACACCTCACATGTTAGTGATTAAGTTGAAATGGATCCAAACTGCCTGCCAAAACATTTTTTTTAAAAGAAAAGATACCGAAAGGGCGTTAGACTAGATCTAGCGTAATCAAGTCCCCGGGCTTAGAATATCTGGTTCGTAGAAATAAAACATATCTCCCTATGTTTTATTTAGGTTTCTAATCGACCTACCAGAAATTGATTAGTGGCGACTCCAAGCATGAAAACATTTGCATGTTAAATGTTAAAAACTTAAACCCTAAGTTGCAAATTGGTAGGGCTTAGGAGGGCCCGAGTCAAGTTTAGTCTTAATAATCCATTAGCCCGAAAAAGAATTAATTTTTCAGGTCGCGGCAGTTCAATTGAACGAGTGTTTTTCTTTAGAAAATATTTGAAAGGAATAATTTCATTTTTTTGAATACTTTTTATACAGAAAATTTTAAATTAATTTTTTTAGAAAAACATGGCTCGTGTGTGGATTTATATCACCTCCAATTGTCTCTTCTGATAAATGATTCATTAGTTGTGCCGCAACCCTCTAGAAGCAGTCCTTGTCCGTTAGGGAACAGGTTTAGAGGTAATAACCCTTATTTGGCACGGATTCTCCTAAACTCTTACCTCGCTTGTCATTGGGAAGCTCGATTTATTTGATTCGTCTATGAAGTTCTATCCTATAAGGGAGTCACTCCTAGCCTACTGGGGTTGGCTAAAAGCCAAGTAGAACACGGGAGGATGTTCCACTTCTTATGCAACTAGAGATCTATGTTCGAGGATTTGATTACACTAATGATTCAATTAGTGCACTTTCGGTACCTGAACTCAATTGCTTATCAACTAAGTGATTCATGAGGTCTTTGCCAAATTATGAGTTCTTTTCCACTATATGTCCATGCACAGTTGTTTTTTATTTTTCAACTCCTAAAGTGTGATTTACCCATCAAATGAAGATAAACGAATCATAACACGAAAGAAATATAAGGAAATCAAAATGACACATCAAAAATAGTTATAAAGGGCAATTAAGAATAAAGATGCAAAAAGTAACCCAGTATGAGTCCGGCTACATGACCTTGTTATTGAGCCCCGAGATATGATCCCCACGAGTTAAAATTGAAACCTCAAATGACTCGAAAGCAATGAAGAAAAGATGCAAAATAAAATGTGGGAAAGTAACCCAATATGAGTCGAGCAAAGAATACATACTGCCTTACTATTAAGCCAAGTTAATGAACTCTCAAGAGCTAATTCTTAGAATTGAGATTGGCGTCTAATTTCAACTAAAGGATATTATCTACTAAACCAAAAATCACTAAAGGATATTAAAATGGAGAAGAACTAGCTTACCCTAAAAGTAATCCTAATATAAATGACAAATGATTTTTTTTAATCTTTTTTAGTTTTTTTATATTTTTCGACATTCTCTGCATTTCAATTTTTATTTTTGTCCATTACCTCATCTAGAGAAAAACCATCTAATATTCAAATAACCCTAAATATGATGAAACGAAACTTCCTAAACTATATGAGCATGAACTAAATGAAATTCAACTAAATCTATTCTTAAGACCTAACTACCTAATTGAGGCCAGCATTTTCCAACCTTTTTTCAATATTATTTTATTTTATTTTTATTTCTCCTTCGGTCCTTCTTCGTTCTTTCACCTGAAGCTTCACTGGACTCTTTTCATTCCAGAAGACGAAATTTTGCTTTAAATCTCTCTTCGCTTCTGTCTTTCTTAATCTACTCTCAAATGCTTTGAACTCTTAGCTCATCTTAGAGAACAGCACAAGCAGAGAATAACAAACATATTTAGAGGATAACAAGTCTCGATAATTTTCAACAGAGAGCAAAGCACGGCTTCTTCATTCAAAGAACAACATACACATTCTCCACTCCACCATGATCATCTCCGACGATTAACTCTGACCACCTCAAGATCATCACCACTTGATGGCGTGATTACCTATGATGAACTACCATCAAACTAGCAATAGGAGGTTCTGGAAGTGTCTCTCCAGTGAGTATCGACGCCGTCGAAGGAGCTTCCACTGAGAATGAAATGCTTCGAGCTACTCGGCCAAATAAAACAGTAGAATAGAGCACAATCGGTGTGACTTTGAAACAGAGTTCGGCGGTGATAAGTGGCACCGGGCAACTTTCGAAGGTAGCGGCGAGGACTTGAGGACCAGAAAAATCTTCAATCCAGAGGAATTTTTAACGATCGTGTGAGTGTGGTGAAGGATGCTCTGCTCTCTGTTCTCTGGTTTGGTTGCGACCTACCCTATGTTGGCTAGCGATGGAGGTTCAATAGTGGCTTTTGGATGGACTGGAGTTGACTGAGGCGAGCGCGGGTGGCACAAGATGTTGGGATTTTGGCATCCAAATCCCATAGAATTGAATGAAAAATGTGTGGATGAAAGTATCTTATATAGGATAGAAGAGGTGATGGGAGAGGGTTTATTTTGAGGAGCCTCTTAAATGGGTTTGGGCCCCAAGGAGTACCCCACTTTTGTGGATGGGAGAGGATCTACCCTACGCCAATCTAGGTCGGTCCCCGCCGCCGCCGTCTGTCCGGCCGATTCGGTTCGGTTCGGTTCCGGGTCCATTTAGTTCGGAAGGTGACACTTCGTGGTGAGATAAGGAACAAGAGAGCTTTCAGGTTAGTTTTCCCGATATTTGATTTCAATTTCTGATATACGAACTTAACTGACAATAATCTTAAGACGATTTTTCTTTGGTTCTGTTCGTATATTCTTATGCGTTGTTGTTGACACCTAAATTTCACCGACATTTTTTTGGTTTAATTTGTATAGAAAATTAGGGATTAATTGTTAACCCCTAAACAAAAATATTCAAATTGCATAGCATATAGTTTTAGTTTAATTGCATTTGCATCAAATTGGCGATGGCAAGCGAACTTAAATTTTATCGGACGAGACTCGGCTCGCTCGGAATGCTAGGGCCGGGAATTTCACATCACATGGGCTTGGTTGTTTCAATTTGGGTTTAGCCCAAGTTAATTCAGCCAATTTAAATGCTAATTAAGCCTTAAGCCCAAGCCTAAGCCCATTAGGTTAATTAAGCCCGTTTAATTTGACCTAGATTAGTCTATATATACATGTTATTAGGTCAAATTAGAGAGAACACGTCAGAATTTTTTTGAAGAGATCAGAAAATTAGAGTGAGAGGGTGAGAAAGTGAGAAAGAGAGAGAAGAGGTCGGCCACGCCGCGTCCGCCGCCGCCGCGCCTCCTCACGCGTATCACCGCCTCGCCGGAGGCTGCAGCCGCCGCCCCTGCCGCGCCCACGCCAGAACAGCCGCTCCAGCCTTGCCGCGGCTGCTGCTCGCCCGTCCCTGCCGCATCCACGCCGCCACGCCTCAACCGCCGGCGCTGCTCGCCGGACTTCCCTGCCTCACGCCCGTTCCTGCCCCTGCCGCACCGGAGAGCCCCCACCGGAACAGTCACCTCGGCATCTCTCTTCACGCTTGCAGCCGCCGCGCCGTTTCTTGCCGATCACCAGGCGTCGCCCCAGCCACGCTTGACGCCGGACCGCCGTCACCACCGCCTGCAGCCGCCGTCTGGAAGCTGCATCGTCGCCGTTCACACCGCGCCGAAGCTACTGTGCCGCCGTCTCGCAGCCATCTTGCTGCCGCCTCAGCCGCTGCTTCACGCCAGCTGTTTCGTCGCCGGAACAGCTCCGCTGTTCATCTCGCCGGTGCACAGCCACAGCGTCACCGGAGACGCCCTGCCCTGCCGTGCCGGAGTCCACTGTTCCTACCGGAACAGTGTCCGGCGCACCTCTGTCCACGCTCGGCAAAGCATGTCTAGCCTTGCCGGAGCGTCCCTCGCCGTTCTGTCGCTGCTGTGCCGGAACAGCACTCGGAGTCCCGCCGCCACCAGCCGTGCCGTGAGCCTCGCCGGTGTCGCCGTCGTCATCCCGATCCCGATCCGCAAAGACGCAATCCCGATCCAATTCCAAATTTGGAAGTTATCAATAAATTAGGTAATTGGACATTATCTTTTAATCTTCAGAATATCCTAATTTCCTAGTTTGAGTCGATTGGAATATTGCATGAATATCGCGTCGGTAATTAGATATCTTAGGATAATGTTTGATTTATCCGCGATATTTTGAAATATTCAAATTAGGAAAATTTCCTAATTTAGCAACGTATCGGGACGACTATCTGACTTTAACCCTAAAGTCCGATACGCGGCGGTACGGAAATATCATTATTCTATTCATAACCACTTGAATACGATAATGATTTTGATTCACTTTCCAAATTTGAATAATCAATTATCCGTCAATATCTATAACCCTTTAGATATTATCGATAATTTGATTTTTGTGCCTAATATGAATTTGAAACAAATTTGGCGGATCGCGTGGATGATTTGGATTGATTGCTATCTATATTTGTTTTGATTATTTTCCTTTTCAAATAAAACAGAAAAATTCAAAAAAATATTAGCTAGATTTAAATTAGGAATTTTGCATGTCTAGGGTTTTTGAATATATCCCGAAGGATAATATAAATATCTAATTTAAGTTAGGACGTAACGTGGCAAGTTTCCTAATTTAAATTAGGTATTATTTCAAATCCTAACGGATTATTCACGTTATTTTTTTATTCCGAATTTTAATCAAAAATCCCAAAAAGAAATCATTCTAGAGTAAATTAAGTCATTATAGTTTGCATGTTAACTTAGGTATTTTTGAATTTCGAATTTTAAACAGAAAATACCAAAAAGAGAAGACATTAGGTTGCATGTTAATTTAGGCATATTTTTCATTCCGAATTTCATAAAGAAAAATACCAAAAAAAATATATCATTGCACGTCATTAGAATTAGGTCACGTCGTCGCGTGTCATATAGTTTTGCATGTTAGGTTGCATTAATTCACGTGTCATTTTTGCACGCCATTGCATCTAGGCTAGATCTCATTTTAAATAAAGTGAAAATCCAAAAAAAAAGAGAAATTGAGTGATTGTTTGTTAACTAGAAATCATATTAGGGTGTTTGATGTGATTTTCTAGCTAACAATGCAGATGCTTGCTAGATTCGAGGTAAGTAATTCCTCCCAACTTGCAATTTATTTAATGCTTTGATTTATGGGTGTTAAATTGGTGGTTTGCGCACCCGCATGAACACCTCACATGTTAGAAATTAGATTAAAATGGATCCAAACTGCCTGCCAAAATATTTTTGAAATGAAAAGGTACCGAAAGGGCGTTAGACTAGATCTAGCGTAATCAAGTCCCCGAGCTTAGAATCTTTGGTTCGTAGGAATAAAACATATCTCCCTATGTTTTATTTAGGTTTCTAATCAGCCTACCGTAAAATGATTAGTGGCGACTCCAAGCATGAAAATATTTGCACGTTAAGAACTTAAACCCTAAGTTGCGAGTTGGTAGGGCTTGGGAGGGCCCGAGTTAAGTTCAATCTTAATAATCCATTAGCCCGAGAAATTGAACAAATTTTTTTAGGGTCGCGACAGCTTGGCGACTCCGCTGGGGACTTGAGTAAAACTCTTAGTGGACTTAGGCCAATTTTCATTTCAAAAAATAATTTTTGTTTGGCAGCGAGGATCTCAGGTACGTCCCTAATATTTAAGGTGTTAAATGTTCTTGCAGTATGGGAGGTATAAGGGGAGGCGTGATTGTTAACCCTTGTTTTGCAGGGAGGTGGTTGAATGTATGGTTTAATTTATGCACGAAGCGCTGTTTGATATAACCTGCTGTGCATGCCTTACATTTACACTACACCGCACACACTACCCGCTGCCGGACCTGGGCGGCATAGGTTTAGGATGGTACTGAGACAGTGGACACCCCGACCAAAACCATTTGGTACGGGTCGCCCTCCTCGGTCCCGAATTTTCTTTCAAGGTGTCATTGAGTACCCACCACGGTTGTATTCCACTCAACCCGGGTCGGCTCTTTGACTAAGCCGGAGTCAGGGGAATCCTAGCCTAACCACCACCATGTTTGGTTTAGCTCGGTAATCCTCGCGTCTCTATTTTGCAAGCCAGAGTCTAGATAGAAATCGAACCTCACATTTCATGCGCGTGTCTCTGTGATTGCCATTTTTCCTACCCGGTGAAGTAAGTTTTCTTCGACCCTTATCTTGCAATTTATTTACCTTTCGTCCTTTTCTTCGGTCGATCCATGACGTTAGGTCGGTCGCGAGTTTTTGGTCTATACACTATGAGAGTGTCGGACATCCGGATTCTTGATGTTCCTAAGAACGAGCTCCGTGCCTGGTGGAACCTACTCAGTCCGACCAACCGCAAGCTAGTCGAAGGCCACGTCGGAAGGTTGCTCCCCCTACTGGAAGTCAAAGTCCGTACCGGCCTTGTTCGAGCATTAGCCCACTTCTGGTGCCCCGAGACAGCCACCTTTATATTCGGTAAGCATGAGCTCACTCCGACTTTGGAAGAGTATAGCCTGCTCATTGGAAAACCTTTGGGATCGGAGTTAATTACACCACCTTTGGGAGTCGATTCCACATTAATGTTGTCAGAATTTTTGAATGTCGGGAAAGATGAACTGGCAAAAGTTTTGAAAGCAAACCGTGGAACATGTCCGTTTTCCTTCCTGAGTCAATGTTTTGAAAATGCCACATCTTTTCAAAGGGGCAGAATCTTTTTACTAGCATTTTTCGGGTTCATCATTTTTCCTCACTGTAAGAATGCATGTAACCCGTCAATTGCATGGTTGGTACAACAAGTCTGTCTTGAAAAGAACTTTGTCAACACCGTTTTAGCTTAGACTTTCATTTCTCTCACAAAATTCAAACAGAGCGGTGACAAGACATTTCATGCACCCATCGAACTTTTGCAAATCTGGTTTTTGTCTCATATAAAGGGGTGTGGCAATTTACTTAAAATACCCGAACTCAGCGATTCTAGTCATCCTGTTCTAAGCTATAAAGAAAAACAAGAGAATGCACCCGATTACCATTACTCCGAGTGGATCATTTTTATGAAAAACGCTCGACCCCAAGGTTTCCAATGGCATGCTAACTGGTTCAAAGTCGAGGAAGCTCGGCTTACGTATAATGGTGTTGGACTGGTACCACTTTTGGGCTTCACTGGCGCGATCGAGTATTACCCCGCCAGAGTGTCTCGTCAGTACCAGATTCTTCAGGGGCTCCCTCCGGCGTTACAACCCGAGCTCCTCCATGTCGATTTCTCTGACCAGGGTGAGGATCATGAAGAGACCGTAGCTCAACTCCAAAAGATGTGGAAGAAGTGTCGTCTCCTGAAGATAGCTCGACCCGAAGGAGAACTAAAAGGGGAGCAGAAGTCTTACTTCGCGACGACTAAATACATCCGTCGACACAAGATCCCGCAGGAGTTACTCCCGACGATACCCAAGGTGCCTCTCAAGTCTGCCAATCGCTCAGAGAACAACCGCCTCAAAAGGAAGGTCGAAGAAGCTGAAGATAAGGCAGCCAAGATAGCTCGGGCTTATGAACAGCTGAAGAAGGATGTCGCCTCCCATATGTCTATAGATCAAGCTAAATAAAAAATGAGTCGGAGCTTGAAGTTGTTTTTCTTCATTTCCATTTTAGTTTTAAATTTGCTTAGGAATTGCGTCATTTGTTTCAGTTTGATTTCAAGTCATTAGTCGATGTAAAAACTTTCGTCATTTCAATAAAGAAGTCTTTTCAATTTAAAGCGATTAGACCAATGTCATGGATCGGCGTGTAATGTTTGCTTGTCACTTATGTATGCCCTGTTTCTTTCTTAAATTAGGTAACTACGGACCGATCACGTTCACCTATTCGTACACTGTCAAGAGCTAGAATGGCCGATCAAACTGAGTTGCAAGAACGTGTTGACGGTATGGCAGACCAGATCAAGCAACTCGCCGTCGCCATGCAACAAATGACCGCCGAGATCAAGGCTCTTCGGTCGATCCCTGTTCCAACATCCCCTGAAGTATCAGTCCCGAAGCATAAAGGTGTAAAGAGTGTTGACCTCGAAGAGGATGATGATATGCCTGAGTTAGAAGATGACCCTGTCCAGATAGTCGTCAACAAAACCAAACCTGATGAACGAGTCAACAAGCTCGAGGAGAGGGTCAAGCAGTTAGAAGGTTCGCAGGATTCACCCTCGGTTGATCTGTCCCTGTACTCGCAGATCAAAATTTCAAAGAAGTTCAAGATGCCAGACTTTGACAAGTACAATGGCACCACTTGCCCAAAAGCTCACCTGCAGTTGTACCACGTGCAAATGACCTCGTACGTTGACAACGAACTTCTGATGATTCATGCATTCCAAGCAAGCTTGACCGGCCCTGCTCTGCACTGGTACCTCATGAAAAAGATCAATAGCCTCAAAAGCTGGAAGGAGGCCAACGAGGCGTTCCTCAAACAGTACCGGTTCATTACAGACATCACCCCTACTCGTGATGATCTCGAGCGTGCTCAAATGAAGAAAACCGAGTCTTTCAAAGACTACGCCATCAGATGGCGAAACCTAGCCGCTCAGGTTGTCCCCGAGTCCATCGACAGTGAGTTAAAGAGGATGTTCGTGAAGACTCTTCCATTTGAATACCGCAATCGGATGGTGGCCATTCCGGCCGATAATTTCAACCAACTCATCCCTATAGGCGAACAGATCGAGATAGGCCTGAAGGATGGCTGGTTTGTGGAGCCGTCTTCCTCGACCAAGAGATTCACTGCGAGGAAAGAGAAAGAGCCATCAGCTCAGGTCAACGTGACCTATAACCAACCGAGCCGGCGGAATACTAATTCTGCCCCGGCAATTCAGGTGGCTGAACCTCACCAGCAAAACACGGGTCTTCAGCCTTTTCAGAGGAGGAACGTCAGGCGGCAATTCACCCCTCTCCCCGGTTCGTTGTCCCAAGTATTAGCGGTGCTCCGGAAAAAAGGTTTACTCACCACTGAGCCAAAGCGGCCCAATCCTGAGCAATACCGTAACTTCGACCCGTCCAAAAAATGCGATTACCACATGGGTGAGCTCGGACACTCAACCGACGATTGCTTAGCCCTCAAGCATCGGATTTAAAACCTCCTTGATACGAAGGCGTTCTCGTTCCAACCCGCCAAGCCAAACGTCCAGAACAACCCGCTCCCTGATCACGCGGGAAATGTGAATGCTGTATTCAGTTTCAGTGCTGGTCGAATCAGGAACATCAGGGTGTACACAACCGAAGTCTATGGAGAACTGGTGAAGGCTGGCTATTACCCGTCTAATGAGGACATTTCCCTGGCTGTTATAAGGGAAAGAGTTTCGATGATGGTGGAAGCAAGGATGATTGTCTATGCTGACCATACGGGCATCGTCTCCACTATCTCTGAGGTCGTTATCAACTGGGACGAGGAATTTGCTACATTGAACACCGGGAAGGACAACCTCGATCCTTTGCCTGAAGACATGCCACCGGTCGAAGATGCAACCGATGACGAAGAGATTGTAATAAGCACCCATGCAGCCGACGAGGGGATAGTGATCGAGATTCCTCAGCCATACGAGTACACCAACGATAAGGCAGTCCCTTGGTCCTACAGCCTCGACGTCGACTTAGTCACCAGATCCGGACGTGCCTATGGCCAAGCGAATCCTCAGCCTGTGAAGCCGGTCACCGATGAGGAGGCTAAGGAGTTTCTGGCTGTGATTAAAGCCAGTGAATACAGTATAGTCGACCAGCTGCGCAAGATGCCCGCACAAATCTCTTTGCTCGAACTACTCCAGACGTCTGTCAAGCATCAAAAGGCCCTGACGAAAGTATTAAGTGAAGTCCACGTGCCTGAGATGATCGACCACGAAAGATTGGAGGAGTTCGTGGGTTCTATACTCCTCAAAGACCTAATCGCCTTCTCGGATGAGGAATTCCCTCTAGAAGGCAGAGGACACACCAAAGCGCTGTACATTTCCGTCAAATACAAGGCCTCGCACGTAGCCCGAGTGTTAATCGACAATGGTTCGGCCTTGAACATTTGTCCTCTAGCAACTTTACACCGCCTCAAGGTGGACCCTTCGAGAATTAGTTCCGCGAAAACCTCTGTGCGAGCCTTTGATGGAACGAAGAAGGAAGTAATTGGAGAAATTCACCTCGACATACAGATAGGGCCGACAGTATTCAACATCCTGTTCCAGGTTATGGACATTCCCACTGCATTCAACTTCCTGTTGGGTCGTCCATGGATTCATACTGCCGGAGCTGTGCCGTCCAGTCTTCATCAGAAGGTGAAGTTTGTGGTCGAAAGGAAGTTAGTCACCGTGCATGGCGAAGAAAAACACCCTATCTACCATGCCACGGCTATTCCCTATCTCGAACCAGATTGCAAGGTCGAATCGAGCTACCAGTCGTTCGAACTCGTATCGACCATACATGCGTCTAGAGGATCGTCACCACCTGTCCCTGAGGTGTCAAACGCTGCGGTAATGGTTGGAAGAGTAATGGTGTCTCGTGGCTTTGTACCGAGCGAAGGCCTTGGTAGGGATGGTCAGGGTATCCGCCGACCGATCGAAGTCTCTCAAAGACCCCGCACTTCTGGATTGGGGTATCAAGGGCCAACTGCACCAAATAATGAGAGACGTAGATATGGTCGAGGTCGAGATCAAGGAACTGAGCAGAACGGACAGCGATCTGATCAAGGGTCGAATAGTGAAAAGCCTGCGCATGGTAGGATGCCTCCACATATCCGCACTACGTTTCCGGGTCCAGGGAGGATGATGCACGAAGAGATGGAAGTGATCGACACGCTGGGGCAACCTAGTGGCAAGTTCGATTATTATGTGAAGTACTCGGCACCACCAAGCTTTTATTCGGATCCCCGCGACATTGTCCCTGACGGATGGGGAGGTATGGACGATCCAACGCCCCTAAAGACAGAAGACCCTGACGATGCCATGGAGGGAATAATTGCCTTGTTCGACGACGTCTTTATCGGAGCCATCGAGGAAGGACCGTTAGAAGGGATGGGCGCTGGCCCACAAGAGTAACACCTTTACTTTCTCGCATACTCCCCTGCGTGGGAATTTTTACTGTTTTCTAGGATTTGCCCCTTTTTCGGGTGCTGTTTTTCATTTTCGCCTTTAGGTTTTGATTGCCGCAATTTCCATTCAATAAATGTAATTCATTTCAAAAGATTCAATGAAATTACAAGTTTTATTCCAGTTTTGAGGGCATGTTGAGGTATATCAAACCAGCCCGGTGATGATATCCAACCGATAAAAGAAAATATAGTTCAAGGAGAATTCTGAGGCCTGGGCTTCTTCATGCTTTCTCGTGCTAAATTTTTTTTCAAAATGAATTTCAGAAAAACAAAAAAAAACATAAAAAAAACAAAAAAATCTTACAAAGAAGTGCAATGCTTAGCCCTGTTTGTCCTTCTGAACCCCTTACTTTATGTTTCAGGGGCAATCTTGCGAAATATAAGGGTATGGGAACGGTCCAGACCGAGGAGTTATGCGCTACCGAGTTTGATGTCGATGATGCCGGAGAACTTGATGACTCCTTAGATATTCAGCGTGACCTAGAGCTGTATGAAAAACCTAAAGTCCTGACGGTGGACCAAACTATTACCGTCAACTTGAGTGATTCCGGAGAAACCAAGGAGGTCAAGATAGGGGCAACCCTTCTCGAAGATGAGGCCAAATGCTTAGTCCAACTACTGAAGGACTACCAGGACATTTTTGCCTGGTCGTATGCCGATATGCCGGGTTTAGACCCTTCCATTGTGGAGCATGGCCTGCCTACTAATCCGGGCATGCCACCCAAAAAATAGAGGTTGCGGAGAACTAAGCCGGAGCTCTCGAAGAAAATAGAGGAAGAAGTCATGAAGCTCTTGAAAGTGGGATTCATCGAAGTCACCCAATACCCTACTTGGGTGGCCAACATCGTTCCAGTCATGAAGAAAGATGGCCGAGTTCGGGTTTGCATCGACTATCGCGACCTGAATAAGGCTAGCCCTAAGGACGATTTCCCGTTACCGCACATAGACGTCCTGGTAGACAGTACTGCTGGATTCGAGCTGTTTTCCTTCATGGATGGCTTCTCGGGCTATAATCAGATAAGGATGAAAGACAGTGATAAGGAGAAAACGGCATTCATCACTCCTTGGGGCACATTTCATTATAAAGTCATGCCCTTCGGCCTTAAAAATGCCTGGGCAACGTATCAGCGTGCAATGGTAACCCTTTTCCATGACATGATGCATAAAGAGACCGAGATTTACGTCGATGACATGATTGCTAAGTCTCGACTTGGAGAAAGTCATGTTGACACCCTGAAGAAGCTGTTCGACCGACTCCGTGAGTTTAAACTCCGTCTCAACCCGGCAAAATGCATATTCGGAGCAACGTCGGGCAAACTACTCGGGTTTGTAGTAAGCAGTAAGGGCATTGAGGTCGACCCTTCCAAAATAAAGGCTATTTGTGAGCTGCAACCCCCGTCGACTGTGAAAGAAGTACGCAGCCTCTTGGGCAGGCTAAACTATATAGCCCGGTTCATTTCCCAGCTTTCTGAAACTGCTAAACCGTTCTTCAAACTTCTAAGGAAGAATGCTCAGGTAGAATGGGATGATGATTGTCAAGAAGCGTTTAAAGAACTGAAGCAGTACTTGATGAAACCTCCAGTGTTAGTCCCACCAGTGCCGGGCCAGCCCTTGATCTTATATCTCACTATTCATAGCGAGTCGCTGGGAGCAATGTTAGCCCAGAAAAATCTTGAAGATGGAAAAGAGCGTGCCATTTACTACTTGAGTAAGAAGTTTACTGTCTCAGAGTTGAACTATCCTGAGGCTGAGAAGACTTGCGCTGCACTGGTATGGGTGCTCCATAGGCTGAGATAGTATACGTTGCATTACCAGACTTTGCTCGTAACAGAGAATGATCCCATCAAGTATTTACTTGATCAACCAGCGTTAGCAGGGAAGCTGGCCAAATGGCAGATCTTGGTTTCGGAGTTCGATGTTCAGATGATGCCACAGAAGTCAGTCAAAGGTCGGGTAATTGCTGATATATTGGCCGAGAATCCTGGAATCTCGGATGATGATGGATATTCCCCAGAAGACCGTATTCTGTTGATAAAAGAAGACACCTGGACCATGTTCTTCGACGGAGCCGTAAACTTAGCTGGTTCTGGTACTGGGGCAGTCTTAATATCCTCAGATGGGCAGCATTATCCAGTAGCAGCGAAGTTGGTGTTCCCGTGTACTAACAATATAGCCGAGTACGAAGCTTGTATCCTCGGACTTCAAGCCGCAGTAGAAATGGGGGTATCCAAATTGAAAGTATTCGGTGATTCTGCTCTGATTATTCTCCAGACTGTAGGAGAATGGAAGACGAGAGATACCAAGTTAGTACCATATCATGAATACCTCGAAGAAATCATAAAGGAGTTTGAAGACATTTCCTTCGAGTATTTGTCGAGGTCCCACAATCAGTTCGCTGATGCGCTAGCCACGTTGTCTTCTATGCTGCAAGTGACCGGTGGAGTAGAGGTAGAACCCCTGAAGATCGAAGTCCTAGCAAAACCGGCCTATTGTATGGTTGTGACTGGAGAACCTGATGAGAAGCCATGGTATTATGATATCATGAACTATATCCAGAAGCGAGAATTTCCTGAAGGAAGCACTCCAGCCGACAGGAAGTATATAATGAAAATGGCCTCGAAATTCTTTGTCAGTGGTGAAAAGCTGTACAAGAGGTCTTATGATTCGATTCTGCTTAGGTGTGTAGAAGCAGCTGAAGCTACCAGAATCATGCAAGAGGTACATGAAGGAATATGTGGTCCTCACATGAATGGCCACATGCTAGCCAAGAAAATCATGAGATTGGGTTATTATTGGCTCAGTCTTGAAGGTGATTGCATACAGCATGTTCGAAGATGTCATCGCTGTCAAGTTCATGGAGACAAAATAAATGTTTCTCCCACAGAGTTACATCAGCTGTCCGAGCCATGGCCTTTTTCAATGTGGGGCATCGATGTGATTGGTCCTATAAACCCAAAGGCATCAAATGGACACCGATTCATCTTAGTTGCAATTGATTATTTCTCCAAGTGGATTGAAGCGGCATCTTATGCGAGTGTCACTGCAAAGAATGTTGTGAGGTTTATCAGGCGAGACATAATCGCTCGCTATGGTGTTCCCGAGGCTATTATCACTGATAATGGGACGAATTTGAACAACAAGTTCATGGACCAGTTGTTCGATAAGTTCAAGATCCGGCATTTGAATTCATCTCCCTATCGTCCACAGATGAATGGAGCAGTTGAAGCCGCTAACAAGAACATCAAGAAGATCTTGGCTAAAATGGCCGAGAATTATCGTGACTGGCATGAGAGATTGCCATTCGCACTAATGGCATATCGGACTTCCATCCGAACTTCTATTGGTGCAACTCCTTTTTCTCTAGTGTATGGCATGGAAGCAGTCTTGCCCGTTGAAATGGAGATTCCTTCCCTCCGTGTTTTATCCCAAGTGGAGTTGTCTGAAGCAGAATGGATGCGGCAAAGACAGGAGCAGCTGAACCTGATTGATGAGAAGCGGTTGAGAGCCATTTGCCACGGTCAAACCTACCAGCAGAGGATAGCTAGGTCCTTCAACCAAAAGGTGCGTCCAAGACACTTCGAGGTAAATGATCTAGTCCTAAGAAAGGTGCTGCCAATCTTCACTGTTCCCGGAGGTAAATTCGCTCCAAACTACATCGGTCCGTATGTGGTTAAGAAAGTGCTTCCAGGAGGTGCCCTAATTCTTGCAGAAATGGATGGTCGTGAGTTTTACAATCCTGTTAATTCTTATGCTATAAAGATGTATTATCCATGATAAAACCTGTCATTTTGCAGCAAAAGTTTTCCAGTGATTGGTTTTATGTTCCGAATTGCAAACATTTCAATGATGAATAAATGATTTCAATCAATTTTGAGATGAAATGTGTGCATTGGTTGTAATTTCTGCATGGTTAGTTTGTCAATTTGCATCATCAACTTCAAAAAGGGAGGATTATTTAGACAATCTCATAATTCATGCGAAATGGATTGAATGTGTCGAATGAGGTACATCGGGATGATGAAAGGCAAGCCCTATTCTACACACAGTCCCATGCATCAATCCCCAGTGAGAAAAATAAAAAATCCCTAGCAGTTGAGTGGAAAAATTTCATGTCTGCAAGGTAAAGAGTTTTCTCGCGAAAGGTACGGCGACCGAAGTGACAAGAGGCATTTCATTTCTCTACCTTAAAAATACTACAGGCTATCCATTGTTCAACCATTTTGAGCCTAAACAGTTGAAGGAATTTTTTCAAATTACCCTTGTCAAGAACCACCCCACATCGGGGCAAACTGGAGGTAAATCAGCATCATAAGGTGAAAAATGACTAGAAATTTTCTTGTTCTCACTTGCATCAATCTTCGAGCGTTGCTTTTTCAGATGAATTCACGTGAAGTTCAAGTGCCTTAGGATGACGAAGAGCATTTCTTTCTCTACCTTACACACATTTTATCCTTTGCTAAGCCCAATTGAGCCTGCAAATTCGTTTCGTATAAACCTAGTTGGTGATCATTCCCCACACTGGGGCAAGGCAAAAGTCATCATTGTTCAAGCAGCATATCCAGAGTGTCGATTGAAGACGAGAGGCTTTTGAGTTCAAACAGCAAGTCATTCAGTTGGATATAGGTGGTTAGTGTTTCACATTGTAAGCAGTGTGTGTCAAGTTCAAAAAAAAAAAGGAAAAAGAGAGAAAAAGAAGAAAAAATGGGCAAGAAAAAGCAGTGTGCCTGGTAAAAGCAAGGCCAATGCCCAATGAAAAATGTTGGGATATGACATGTCAAAATCTCCAGTCAAGTAGTTTCGAAGGAATCAATGGATGAACTCCTGAAGATAATGAAACATCCATCGAGAAGAAAATCTATGGTGAAGAAGAAAAGCGATGACAATGCCAAGATGATCACCAATTTGTTCACCCGAATCATATACATCTTGAGCCTAAATGATCCATTCATTTCTCAACCCATGAGCCTAGCCTACGTTACGTCCCTTGCAAAGTCTCTTCAGATTAGGGCACTTGAACTAACGTAGAATTTCAAATGTGTATAAGCTTAGCTCGAAGAAGTGCGAGCAAGTCCATTTCTATCTTATTTTGCAGGGTTTTTGACTTGTAAACCCGGAGACAGTCACGGATTATTTTCTTTCAATGGCCTCGACTCAAAGAGTCCCATTTGCTAAGCCATTGACCAAGTCCATGTTACAGTCCCAGTAAAGACCTCTCAGATTGGTAGGGTCGTACCGCTTGCGAGAATACTCAGACCCTTGTCGACATGATGATGGTGAGTTAGAGAGATTCTCGTAAATCAGCCTTTTTCAATGAGAATGAGAGAAAAGCCCTTTCAGACCGAAGGTCCCTCATTCGACATTTTCAAGATATCCGCTTGTGAGTTTGGATTGTCTTATCATGATTTTTCCCCAACGAAGTTTGTAATGCCGAGTTGACAAAACTATCGTGCATGAAAAACCAGTTGAAATCATAAGATATGAATACATGTGTTCTGAACTGTTCATGAATGCATGTCATATGTTGCTTGAAGTCGTGTCTAACAGAAGACGCACTCTCAAGAGTCAGAGATATCGCCAGGTAAGTATATCTCTATATCTCTAACCTGTTCGAGCAATCGTCAGGTCCCCCATTTGATCATTTTGTTACGATCTCTAGATGCCTTTGATAATGTGCAGGTGTCTATTGATCAAGCCTTTTCAGATACCTCTGATGAGATCCAGGTACTTTGTCAAGGAACCCTTGAACATTTGGGCTAGTCCCACTGTTCACCCAAAATCAGATTGTTACAATCTCCAGAAGATTCCCCCGTGAAGCACCTATGGCGATGTATAGGTGAAGCGGCTAAATCTTTACCAGCGTCTATGGCGATGTATAGATGTCTGGTAAAGGTCGGAATTCTTCTTTGATCTCAGGTATTCCCCCGCGATATGCCTATGGCGATATATAGGTACAGCGGCCAAACCTTTATAAGTACCTATGGCGATGTATAGGTATCTTATAAAGGTCGGAATACTCTACCCCTCCTGAATATTCCCCCGCGACTCACCTATGGCGATGTATAGGTGGCGCGGCCAAATCTTTATGAATATCTATGGCGATGTATAGGTATTTCATAAAGGTCGGAATATTCTCTCAACCCCCAGGTTTTCCCCCGTGTCTCACTTATGGCGATGTATAAGTGACGCGGCCAAATCCTTATGAGTACCTATGGCGATGTATAGGTATCTCATAAGGGTCGGAATATCCTATTTAGTTCCCCCGTGATGCACCTATGGCGATGTATAGGCGCAGCGGCCAAATCTTTACAAATATCTATGGAGATGTATAGGTGATTTGTAAAGGTCGGAATGTTTTTACACTTTTTTTATCTCGCGCATCCAGGTGATGGTTGGATACGTTGAGCTTTCTTCCTGTGATTTGACTTAACTGCAGATCACCACATTCATCAACAGTTTGTCAGGCAATACCTATGGGACTGAGCCCAGATATTTGCCAAACAACATTCAAAATCAGAGTCATGCCTCGAATTGCATTATCTCACTTCCGTCAGGTAAGTAATTCCAGGTATGTTTTCCATTCATGTCAGCATGCATCATTTCTTATTGCATTTCAAAAATGGGACTCAAAATCCCGACAAAAACAACATTCATTGCATTTTGCATGGTTGAAATTTAGGCATCATTTAGTCTTTGAATGCAACCTCTGCGAGCTCACCTTCAAAGAGGGGCAGCTGTTGACACCTAAATTTCACCGACATTTTTTTGGTTTAATTTGCATAGAAAATTAGGGATTAATTGTTAACCCCTAAACAAAAATATTCAAATTGCATAGCATATAGTTTTAGTTTAATTGCATTTGCATCAAATTGGCGATGGCAAGCGAACTTAAATTTTATCGGATGAGACTCGGCTCGCTCGGAATGCTAGGGCCGGGAATTTCACATCACATGGGCTTGGTTGTTTCAATTTGGGTTTAGCCCAAGTTAATTCAGCCCATTTAAATGCTAATTAAGCCTTAAGCCCAAGCCTAAGCCCATTAGGTTAATTAAGCCCGTTTAATTTGACCTAGATTAGTCTATATATACATGTTATTAGGTCAAATTAGAGAGAACACGTCAGAATTTTTTTTGAAGAGATCAGAAAATTAGAGTGAGAGGGTGAGAAAGAGAGAGAAGAGGTCGGCCACGCCGCGTCCGCCGCCGCCGCGCCTCCTCACGCGTATCACCGCCTCGCCGGAGGCTGCAGCCGCCGCCCCTGCCGCGCCCACGCCAGAACAGCCGCTCCAGCCTTGCCGCGGCTGCTGCTCGCCCGTCCCTGCCGCATCCACGCCGCCACGCCTCAACCGCCGGCGCTGCTCGCCGGACTTCCCTGTCTCACGCCCGTTCCTGCCCCTGCCACACCGGAGAGCCCCCACCGGAACAGTCACCTCGGCATCTCTCTTCACGCCTGCAGCCGCCGCGCCGTTTCTTGCCGATCACCA
Source organism: Syzygium aqueum (assembly GCA_031216185.1). Classification (NCBI taxonomy): domain Eukaryota; kingdom Viridiplantae; phylum Streptophyta; class Magnoliopsida; order Myrtales; family Myrtaceae; genus Syzygium; species Syzygium aqueum. The sequence goes on along the minus strand of CM062237.1, from coordinate 23,610,406 downwards.
GGCGTCGCCCCAGCCACGCTTGACGCCGGACCGCCGTCACCACCGCCTGCAGCCGCCGTCTGGAAGCTGCACCGTCGCCGTTCACACCGCGCCGGAGCTACTGTGCCGCCGTCTCGCAGCCATCTTGCTGCCGCCTCAGCCGCTGCTTCACGCCAGCTGTTTCGTCGCCGGAACAGCTCCGCTGTTCATCTCGCCGGTGCACAGCCACAGCGTCACCGGAGACGCCCTGCCCTGCCGTGCCGGAGTCCACTGTTCCTACCGGAACAGTGTCCGGCGCACCTCTGTCCACGCTCGGCAAAGCATGTCTAGCCTTGCCGGAGCGTCCCTCGCCGTTCTGTCGCTGCTGTGCCGGAACAGCACTCGGAGTCCCGCCGCCACCAGCCGTGCCGTGAGCCTCGCCGGTGTCGCCGTCGTCATCCCGATCCCGATCCGCAAAGACGCAATCCCGATCCAATTCCAAATTTGGAAGTTATCAATAAATTAGGTAATTGGACATTATCTTTTTAATCTTCAGAATATCCCAATTTCCTAGTTTGAGTCGATTGGAATATTGCATGAATATCGCGTCGGTAATTAGATATCTTAGGATAATGTTTGATTTATCCGCGATATTTTGAAATATTCAAATTAGGAAGATTTCCTAATTTAGCAACGTATCGGGACGACTATCTGACTTTAACCCTAAAGTCCGATACGCGGCGGTACGGAAATATCATTATTCTATTCATAACCACTTGAATACGATAATGATTTTGATTCGCTTTCCAAATTTGAATAATCAATTATCCGTCAATATCTATAACCCTTTAGATATGATCGATAATTTGATTTTTGTGCCTAATATGAATTTGAAACAAATTTGGCGGATCGCGTGGATGATTTGGATTGATTGCTATCTATATTTGTTTTGATTATTTTCCTTTTCAAATAAAACAGAAAAATTCAAAAAAATATTAGCTAGATTTAAATTAGGAATTTTGCATGTCTAGGGTTTTTGAATATATCCCGAAGGATAAGATAAATATCTAATTTAAGTTAGGACGTAACGTGGCAAGTTTCCTAATTTAAATTAGGTATTATTTCAAATCCTAACGGATTATTCACGTTATTTTTTTATTCCGAATTTTAATCAAAAATCCCAAAAAGAAATCATTCTAGAGTAAATTAAGTCATTATAGTTTGCATGTTAACTTAGGTATTTTTGAATTTCGAATTTTAAACAGAAAATACCAAAAAGAGAAGACATTAGGTTGCATGTTAATTTAGGCATATTTTTCATTCCGAATTTCATAAAGAAAAATAACAAAAAAAATACATCATTGCACGTCATTAGAATTAGGTCACGTCGTCGCGTGTCATATAGTTTTGCATGTTAGGTTGCATTAATTCACGTGTCATTTTTGCACGCCATTGCATCTAGGCTAGATCTCATTTTAAATAAAGTGAAAATCCAAAAAAAAAAGAGAAATTGAGTGATTGTTTGTTAACTAGAAATCATATTAGGGTGTTTGATGTGATTTTCTAGCTAACAATGCAGATGCTTGCTAGATTCGAGGTAAGTAATTCCTCCCAACTTGCAATTTATTTAATGCTTTGATTTATGGGTGTTAAATTGGTGGTTTGCGCACCCGCATGAACACCTCACATGTTAGAAATTAGATTAAAATGGATCCAAACTGCCTGCCAAAATATTTTTGAAATGAAAAGGTACCGAAAGGGCGTTAGACTAGATCTAGCGTAATCAAGTCCCCGAGCTTAGAATCTTTGGTTCGTAGGAATAAAACATATCTCCCTATGTTTTATTTAGGTTTCTAATCAGCCTACCGTAAAATGATTAGTGGCGACTCCAAGCATGAAAATATTTGCACGTTAAGAACTTAAACCCTAAGTTGCGAGTTGGTAGGGCTTGGGAGGGCCCGAGTTAAGTTCAATCTTAATAATCCATTAGCCCGAGAAATTGAACAAATTTTTTTAGGGTCGCGACAGTTGTTCATTGAGTTTTTTTCTATCAAATATCTAGATTGCCGTTACAATTTTATTCGGTTCTTATGCGTTGTTCATACATTCTGTTCCTGTTACAATTTTTTTTTTCAATTCTGTTCATGAACAAATTTTTCGTTTCTGTTCATATTAGAAATTTTCAACTCTGTTCATGACCAAACTATTCTGTTCGTAGTCATATATTTTCGATTGTGTTCGTGAATATGTTCTGTTTTTATATTTCAGAAATGGCTTCGACTTCGACTCCGATCAACCCTATTCCGAATCACGGAGAAAAGCTAGAAAAGTTCAATGGTACGGATTTTAAGAGATGGCAACAAAAGATGTTGTTTTATCTCACGACCTTGAACTTGGCTAGATTCCTCAATGAGGATGATCTTAAAATGGACGTTGGAGAGACAAATAAAGAAAAGGTTGCTGCTGTGGATGCATGGAAGCATTTTGACTTTCTATGTCGCAACTATGTCCTCAACGGTCTAGACAATACTCTCTATAACGTCTATAGTCCGCTGAAAACGGCTAAGGAGTTATGGGGTAGTCTAGACAAGAAGTATAAAACCGAAGATGCCGTATTGAAGAAATTCATTGTTGGTAAATTTCTGGACTTCAAGATGGTTGATTCAAAGACCATCTTAAGTCAGGTTCAAGAGTTTCGAGTGATTATGCATGATATTCATGTTAAAGGAATAATTTTAAGTGAGGCATTTCAAGTGGCTGCCTTCATTGAAAAACTGCCACATCCTAGAGAGATTTCAAAAATTATCTCAAACACAAGAGAAAGAAGTTGTCACTTGAAAACTTGATTGTTTGGTTGAGGATTGAGGAAGACAATAGGCTCTTTGAGAAGAAAGTTGGGAAGAACCTAGAGGTTTCAAAGGCCAATGTTGTTGAAGAAGGATTGAAACCCAACAAGAAGAGGAAAATGCCTAGCAAGTCTACAGAGGGATTCACCCATGGCTTGAAGAAGTTCGTTGGTAAGTGCTTCAACTGTGGCAAGTCTGGACATCGAGCCAAATATTGCAGAGCCAAGACAAGACAGAAAACTCAGGCTAATGTGGTTGAAGAGATTTCCAATGGTGTTGATGATATCAATCTAACTGCTATGATATCCGAGTGTAATATGGTGGGAAACCCTAAGGAGTGGTGGATTGATACTGGAGCAACTCGTCATATCTGTGCAAACAGATCGAGGTTCTTGTCCTACACAACTGTGAGAGGTGATGAAAAACTTTATATGGGCAATTCATCAACCTCTAAGGTTGAAGGTGTTGGAAAGATTACTCTGAAGATGACATCTGGAAAGATTGTGACACTAAATAATGTTCTGCATGTGCCAGATGTTCGCAAAAATTTAGTGTTTGGATCTCTCCTTAGCAAAAATGGCTTCAAGTTGGTTTTTGTATATAATAAGTTTGTACTCTCCAAAAAATGAGATGTATGTAGGAAAGGGTTATCTAAGTGATGGTTTGTTCAAGCTAAATGTAATGACTGTTGTAACCAAGGATGATTTGAATAAAGTTGCTTCTTTTTATGTGCTTGAGTCTTTCTAATATTTGGCATGCTAGACTAGGACACGTTAACTATAAGTCGATAAAGAAATTAATGAATATGCGACTGTTGCCAAAGTTTGATTGCCCAAGTGAGAAATGCCAAGTGTGTGTTGAATCTAAATTTTCTAAGTCTCCTTTCCATTCTGTAGACAGTAGAATTACAGAACCTTTAAATTTAATACACACAGATATATGCGATATGAAATCAATACCGTCAAGAGGTGGTAATAAGTATTTTATCACATTTATAGATGATTGTTCAAGGTATTGTTATGTTTATTTGCTTAATAGCAAAGATGAGGCTGTGAATGCTTTTAGAACTTATAAATTTGAAGTTGAAACTCAGTTAAATAAGAAAATTAATGATAAGAAGTGATAGAGGAGGGGAATATGAATTTCCTTTTGAGAAAATTTGTACTGAGTTTGGTATCGTTCACCAAATAACTGCTCCTTATATACCACAATCAAATGGTATGACGGAAAGGAAAAATTGATCCCTAAAGGAAACAATGAATACATTGTTGAACAGTTATGGTTTATCGTAGAATTTGTGGGGGGAAGCTGTCTTAACAGCAAATTTTATTTTAAATAGAGTACCCTACAAGAAGACACAACAAACTCCTTATGAGAAATGGAAAGACAGAATGCCTAACTTGAATTATCTCAAAGTGTGGGGATGTTTGGCTAAGGTTGTGGTTCCTAAGCCTAAAAAGGTTAAGATATGACCAAAGACTGTTGACTGTGTTTTTATCGGATATGCTCATAATAGCAATGCATATCGTTTTCTTGTTCACAAGTCAGAGATCCCAGATATACATGTTAATATGATAATTGAATCAAGGGATGCTTCGTTCTTTGAAAATATATTTCCTTATAACATAGTATATGAGCCAATTGATAATAATAAGAGGCCTCGAGAAATTATATCTAGAAGTGATCCAATGGAGAATGAACCTAGACGTAGTAAAAGACAAAGGACTTTCACGTCTTTTGGTCCTGATTTCTTAACGTATCTATTAGAGAATGAGCCTTGGACATTCAAAGAAGCTGTGACATTGCCAAAAGCCCCGTTTTGGAAAGGATCTATCAATAATGAAATTGAATCCATCTTGTCAAACCATACTTGGGAATTGGTTGACCTTCCTTCTAGTAATAAGCCACTACAAAGTAAGTGGATATTTAAGAGGAAAATGACAGCAGATGGTTCTATTGATAAATATAAGGCTAGGCTTGTGGTAAAAGGATACAAGTAACGATAAGGCCTGGATTATTTTGATACTTACTCACCTATTACTAGAATTACATCTATAAGGATGTTCATTGCCATAGTAGCGATGTATAGGCTTGAAATCCATCAAATGGATGTTAAAACGGCTTTCTTAAACGGGGATTTGGAAGAAAAAATATATTTGGAACAACCCGATAGGTTTATTGTTCCAAGACAAGAGAAGAAAGTTTGTTGACTTATTAAGTCACTCTATGGCTTAAAACAAGCGCCAAAACAATAGCATGCCAAATTCGACCAAGCCATGTTGTTGAATGGTTTTAAGATTAATGAAAGTGACAAATGTGTATATGTTAAGAACACTCATAATGATTTTGCCATTTTGTGCTTATATGTAGACGGCATGCTTATAATGGGCAGTGATAGCGAGGTTGTTAAAGCAACCAAACGCATGCTCACAATTAAATTTGATATGAAAGATATGAGGGTTGCAGATGTTATTTTATGAATTAAAATCCATAAGACATATGGAGGATTAGTTCTATCACAATCCCATTATATTGAGACGATTCTTGGAAAGTGCAAGAATCTAGATATTATACCAGTAAAGATTCCGATAGATCTTAATTTACATCTTTCGAAGAATACTGGTGAAAACAAAGCTCAAAATGAGTATGCTAATATACTAGGCAGTCTAATGTATGTAATGAACTGTACTAGACTGGACATAGCTTGTGCTGTGAGCAAGCTAAGTCGATTTATAGTTAGTCCAAATGAAAATCATTGAAAAGCTATGAAACGTTTATTGGGCTATTTAAAGCATATTCAAGATTATGCTTTGCATTACATAGAATATCTAGTTGTACTTGAAGTATACTGTGATGCAAATTGGATAACAGGTACTAAAGACACAAAATCGACAAGTGGATATGTATTCACACTTGGTGGGGCAGCAGTGTCTTGGAAATCATCCAAACAAACTTGTATTGCTAGATCTATTATGGAATCCGAATTTATTGCTTTGGATAAAGCCGGTGAAGAAGTAGAGTGGCTTCAAAATTTCTTGGAAGATAATCCTAATTGGCTTAAACCAGTGCCCGATGTTTGCATACATTATGATAGTCAAGCGACAATAGAAAGGGCAAGGAATGTCATGTATAACAGTAAGTCTCGACACATACGTCAAAGACATGACACAGTAAGACAATTTCTTTCTAGTGGAATTATTACCATTGACTATGTGAAGTCAAAAGATAATATTGCGGATCCATTGACAAAAGGCCTAACTAGAGAGATGGTCGCGAAAACATCAAGGAGAATGGGTTTAAGGCCTATAAACAAGTCATCATAGCGGAAACCCTACCTAGTTGACTGGAGATCTCAAGATCTAGGTTCAAAGGGACAACTAAGTTATGAAGACAGTGTAGAGTACTGTCAAACTTTTGACTCATTCCCGAACAAAGACAGTACTAATATGTGAAGGTTAAACAAAAGCTTTTAATGATTTTGAATTGAGTATGTGATATACTATATGTTCAGAAATCACCTATGTGAGTGTGAAGTGAGGGCCGCTTCTGTGAGAATTGAAAAAAGGCCGAATTCTCTAAAACACTCATGAGACCAGGCGGTGTTCATGGCCAAAACGAACACAACAGTGAGAACCAATTTTGTTCAAGAAACAATTGTGTGATTTCTATTATCTAGACTTACACCAAAGGTCGACCGTTCAAAGACATTAAGTCTACTGATTGATCGAATAAGTCAAATAGGTTTCACTAAGGAAAGTTCAAAGTCTCAGGCTACTTATCCTGATGCAACATTTTCTCATGGAATAATCGCACTTTGCATCTCATGCATACACGAAAAGTCATGATATCAGAACTTTTCATTCATGTGGGGGATTGTTAGGATTTTGGCATCCAAATCCCATAGAATTGAATGAAAAGTGTGTGGATGAAAGTGTCCCACATAGCATAGAAGAGGTGATGGAAGAGGGTTTATTTTGAGGAGTCTCTCAAATGGGTTTGGGCCCCAAGGGGTACCCCACTTTTGTGGAAGAGAGAGGACTTACACCAAGCTAGGTCGATACCCCCCCCCCCCCCCGCGCGCACGCCGCCATCTGTTCGGTTCGGTTCGATTTTTTATTTTCTCCGAACAGACACGTTGTTAGAAATTAATTAATTATTATTTTTTTAAACAAACAAACATGTATGTTCGTGAGGTTCTGTTCGCTCGAACAAAAACCGCTTCGATTCAAGCGAACCTTTGTGACTGTTCACGAGCCGAACCAGTTCAAGTGAACCTTCGCTACTGTTCATGAACCGAATGGGAACCGCCAGCGAGCTTTCATTACTCGCAACTCTTCAATTTTCGCCATATGCATATAGCCGAACGGGTTTAGTTCGGAAGGTGACATTTCGTGGCATTTTAGATTCCCGCGAGACATTTTCCCAACGCACTCGAGAAATTTATCACTTCATCATTATCATTTTGTGCCATTATTCTACGAAATTGCGTTCGAACGAGTCCTCTAAATACGTACCACTTCGGAGGAACGAGATCCGTTCTATCTTGGGAGACGATTGTCCAATATCCTCGGGTACTGATTGAGGGGCCAAATTCGTCTTAAGAACACAACGTTACTTCGTTGGGCTCAGATCAACATTCTGCTTATTTATTTATACTGCTTTCAGGTTAGTTTTCTCGATATTTGATTTCAATTTCTGATATACGAACTTAGCCGACAACACAAGAAAGATACTAAGAATCAGCTCAATTGATTGAATCAAAATTGGAAACCAGAGAAGGAGAGAGAACTTAGCTTCACTTTCATTTCAGTCCTTCGGAGAAATGAAGGATCTGATCTCCATCGAGCTTCAATCACGGTTGTTCTTCTCGCGATGAAGTTCTCTGTTCATTTTTTTATCAGTGTCGTCCTGGAAAATTGAATCGGCCTGTGTGGGGAGCTTGAGGAGGTGCATCGGCAGACAGGCTGCGATGGAACTGGCGGCACAGCAGCGTACGGTGGTTGAGGTGAGACGCAATGTTGTAAGATCATTATGGAGGAGGGAGAGCCAAAGAAGAATCTAGAGAGAAGATTTTGTATATAGATTCATAGTTGTACGTTGTACACATACAATATTCGATTTTTAATGAAAGGGAGCCGTGAACTTCACGATCGACTTGCGATATGTGTAGTGGCTTCAATAAACAACCGGTGATATCAGCCGATGATCAAGCAAATCATTGCATAGCTAAATGATTAGGAGCGTCACAAGAATTGATTAGGGAATACTTATTTTTAGAGTTTTTCAAATATTTTAACCTCGATAGTGATAGGATAATTTAGCTAATACATTGGATATTCTTTCAAACGAGTGTGTTTTACGTTGTTTCCCTGAGAAAAAAATTCAGATAATATATCTAGCGTCATGTTCATAACAACAACGATTCATACCCGCGCAATCATAATTAAAATTTGAAATGAAGATACTATCTAAACAAACTAGGGAAGTATGTATCCTAATACGCCCTCAAGTTGGTGTGGGAAAATCGATTCTGCTTTTTACTTCTGTAATGGCAACTCGAAGAAATTATCGCATGACACATATCCAGAGTAGTTCCTGTCAAGTTGACTGGTCCACGCAACTCCATATAATCATATTTCACGTACTACAAATTGACAAGAGGAAAAAGAAAAGTCGAAGGCTTAAAACACATTCTATTTATTGCTCTAAACGGACTTTCTTCTATCCATCTGATAACACGAAGCAGTTCTTCAAAGTAGGGCAAGTTCCACCGGTTCTCTAACTCTTCTGTTACACATGCCAAAAATAATCAATAATGGCTTCAGCCAAGATAAGATGCAAGAAATTGGCTAGCAAGAAAGGGGCCAGGCTTACCTGCTAAACAAGCTCCTATTCGCGTTGTTGAAATGTTCTCTTGAACCAAAGCATGGTGATCATCGTTGTCATTGAGAATTTCTTGATGGCCCTGTCCAATGCTCAAAAGTAAGAGACCCTCCAAGATCGCTTGAAGTGCAAGATGCTATAGAATCCCATAAATCCCACCGTAAAACCAGGTCCTAGTCCCACATAGAACCAGTTGTGGATGTCCAAACCGTGTTCGCTAGGCTTATCTCCGTTGGAATTATCACTGTGGTGCCCATCACTACCAGGTGGCTCGTCTCCAGTACAAATCTTCAAAGGGAAAATGACACAAATAGTCCCTGAACTTTGACTTAATGTGCAATTTGGTCCCTGAACTTTTAATTTGTTCAATGTAGTCCCTGAACTTTAACATAATGTTCAATTTGGTCCCTGAACTTTTAATTTGTTCAATATGGTCCCTGAACTTTTAATATGCGTTCAATTTAGTCCCTGAACTATTTGAAAATATTCAACATAGTCCCTGTAGTTGAATTAATGGAAGGACTATGTTGAATATTTTCAAATAGTTCAGGGACTAAATTGAACGCATATTAAAAGTTCAGGGACCACATTGAACAAATCAAAAGTTCAGGGACCAAATTGAACATTATGTTAAAGTTCAGGGACTACATTAAACAAATTAAAAGTTCAGGGACCAAATTGCACATTGGGTCAAAGTTTAGGGACTATTTGTGTCATTATCCCATCTTCAAAAGAGGAGCTCCATAGAGTTCGTTGTTGCCACGATAAACAGATTCATCATCCACGGTACGCAGATGGTTGCCGGATGGAATAGGGCCGGACAATCTATTGAAAGACAGATTCAAATGACTAAGGAAGTCAATGTCGGATATCCTCGGAGGGATTGTACCTGACAGTTTGTTTTTGGAAAGATCGAGTGATTCTAATTTTTTCAAGTCACCAATGTTTGAGGGGATGTGTCCACTCAAATTATTCTGAGAGAGGTTCAAATTTTGAAGTTCGAGAAGCCTAGTGAACTCTTCTGGTATCTGCCCATCCAACATATTTGCAGAAAGATCGATCGAGAAATAAGATGAAAGCACATCTCCATAATTTTGGTTGGTTCCCTTTGTGTTAACCATGAAATTGAGACTGTTCATGCTCAGCAAAACCAACAAATACGCAGAATCAACCGTAGACGAGAAGCCGTCAATACAATTGGGAATGGGTCCAGAAATGTTATTCTGTGCTAGGCTCAAGAAATGGAGATTGCGAAGTTGGCAAAATTGTGGAGGAATGCCTCCAACAAAGCGATTTTTCTCTAAATTGATCAATGCCAATGATGGAGAATGTTTCCCAAATGGAGGTAACCTACCCGTGAATTCATTGTCGCTAAAATCAATAAGAAAAATCGGTAGATTTGACAAACAGATTGGGATTTCTCCAGTAAAGCCATTCCTCCTTAGGCTAAGAGTGGATAATTGCTGAAGACGGCATAAGGATTTCGGAATCTGACCATTTAATTGGTTATCCCCAAATACGAGAAAGCTCAAATCTTGCGATGCTCCCAAACATCGAGGAAATCTCCCAGACAGTTGGTTATTTGAGAGATTAATTTGAATCAGCCTTTTCAACTTACACAAAGAACTCGGAATGCCGCCAGTGAGATTATTACCCTAAAGTCTCAATACTATAAATCGTGGCATCTTGTCTCCAATATCTCGGGGAACTTGGCCTCTAAGCATGTTGCTTGAGATATCTAAAGATTCAATGTTAGAGGAAATGTTGGAGAGCCAATTAGTAATGCTGCCCGAGATGCTCGCATTTGACATCGACAAAGTGGAAATATTCCTCTGTGTTTGAAGCCATCTTGGAAATTTAGGTCCCACTTTGCAATCTGACAAATCTATGTCACGAGCTTGGAATGGTGGAACCCAGGCAGAGCTCACATTTAATATGAGATTATTAGAAGAAATGTCTAAACTGGTCAGGCTTTTGAGATTTTCAAAGTGAAGTTCACCAACAACTCCATACAATAAATTATGTGCAAAATGGAGCTCCTTTAAATTTGATAGTCGCCCAATGCTCTCTGGAATGGTCCCGTTCAATTTGTTATATCCTAGATACAAGTTTCTTAGAGATGATAGCTCCACCAAATTGACTGGAAGAAAACCAAAAAACGAGTTTCCCGAAAGATCAAGGAGCTCTAGTTCTTTGAAATCTCCAAATTGATTTGGTAGGTCACCGCTAAAATCATTGTTGTAAACCTCAAAGATCTTCCACCTACTTTGTATGCAACCAAGAGCACCACCTAAAATGCTGGTGATATTCCCATTGAAGTGGTTATCATATAATCGTACCACTTGCAATTTGCAAAGACTGCTTAAGTTTTCTGGAAATTCACCTTGTATCAAATTTAGAGACACGTCAAAATAGGCAAGCCTTCGATTATTCTCGAAGATTGCCATGGAAAGGCGGATTTTCGAAAAATCATTGGAAGACAAATCAATATGTTCTAGATGGCTCAAGTTATAGATCCGTGGCGGAATAGAGCTTATGCTATTAAACCCAATGTCGAGGAATCTAAGAGAGGTGAAATTGGCTTACGAAGAGCTAGAAATATGTTGCAATTCACAGTTTCTCAATCCTAAAGATTGCAAAGATGGAAGCATGTTAATAAAACAGAACCAATCTTCAACCTTCGAAAGGCCAACACTGGACATGTGCAAGAATTTCAAGTCAGATAATTTCAACACCCAATCAAGGTCGTTCGAGGTTATATAACCCAAACCGAAATCACCACTAAGATCCAAGTATTGTAATTTGGAAAGGTTATTGAGTTGCCTAGGAATATGTCCGCAGAAGCCTGCATATGAAAGGTTAAGATACTCCAGTTTTTGAAGAGAAGCAAAAAACGCTGGGATTTCTTGGGTTGAAAAGTTGTTGACACTAAAATCCAGATACTTCAAATACTTTAGTTCAGTTAAAGAATGAACTATGTTACCTCCTAGCATGCACTCATATGAAGGTACCAAGATGTCAATATCTATCTCTTCAGTACATGGATTATGAAGATCAAGCTTCAGGACATGGCCGGTCTTCTCATTACATTCGACTCCTTCCCGCTTGCAACATTCCTCTCCGATCCACGACGACAGGTGTCTTGAAGGATCAATGAGACCATGTTTGAACTTTAGAAGAGCTTCTCTCTCTGCACCAATACAACTTACATTGGTCGAAGCAATGGAATGACCGAATTCGATTACTTGAATGACAAAGATTGCCAATAAGACGGCAGACACAAGGCCATTGTAAGATGCCATAGGTTCTTTAGGACCTGAGAACAAGTATTTCTTTAATCAGGTGAATAATGGCCTTTGATTTACCAAGAAAAGAGTCACTATAATATATCGTTGAGGTCATTTTTTTATCACCGTCCATCATGACTTCCTAAGGGATAACTCCAACTTTTCCAGGTCATTGCCTTCCAAGACCTGCCAAACGGTCGACCCATCAAAATCAATCCAAAACGTGTGTCATCTTTAATCTCTGTAATAGGGGTCAAACGAGGACGACAAAAAAATACGAAGAAAGAGGAATGCTGACAGCATTGCGTACCTCTAAAACTGATCATTGTCAGTGTATGATGTATGATCTCCAAAAATTGGTTATTGCCAGTGTCGGCCCTCCACCGCACCCCAATTAATCTCGAAATGACCAGTATTATGAAAACTAAGCGGGTTAGCAACCTTCATTTTTTAACAGAAATAGGCAACCCTCCTCTTATTTAAGCAACATCTAGATTATTAACCCATACCACGATAAAAATGGAGATAATTATCCAACAAAATCCTAAATCTATTATATGGATAATGATTTAGTCGTAAATTTTTCAATTTGGCAAATGCAATCTTAAACATTTTAACGATTTCTTTTTACCAAAAAAAAAAACATTTTAACGATTTCTAATATAGTACATCCGATCAATTTAGGCTAGAAATCGTTGATGTGGTAGTTTGGTTAGCATCAACCATTCTACATGGTACGGTCGGCGGTTGATGTGGGGAGGTAATTTGAATGTCATTGTTTTGCAAATTTTTTAAAATTTTCTTTCTTTTTCCTTTCTCATTTCTTTCATGGTCTCCTTCAAGGTGGAGGATACAATGGTACGCTAAATCGTCTCTCTAGATCTAGGCTTTTTTGAAGTTCTATTTTTCCTTTAGATAATCTTCATTGTCTCCAATGCTCTATCAAGGTCGAGCCTGATGTCATCTCGCTCAATGGCCGGGACTTCCTTAAGGCTGATGCTGAGATCCACAATGATAGCAAGCTTCATGTCAATGTGAGGAAGTCCATTGTGTCGAGGTGGTCCTTCAGCTCCGGCTTCTTCTCCAAGTTGACCCCGAGGTTGTCGAACTTCACGTGTGCCAAAACTTACACTTTAAGCTCACGCCGGAACCCGTCTTGGAACTTCACTAGCTATGGGCGAGGGTCGTCGGCCATCACCAACACGCTAACGCCCGTCGGTCCATGTTGGCAGAGGGAAGAAGATGAATAGAAGAGAAGAAAAGAATTGGGAAAAAAAAGAAAAATAAAAGAAACAAAATTGAGAAAATAAGTTCAAAACTACGTCGTTTCATATAAGATAGTCCACATCAAATATTGATCATGCCATGTAGGATGGACAACGCTAATTGGATCGCTATGTCAGCGATTTCTAGCCTGAATTAGGTAGATGGATTATATTGAAAAATCATCAAAAAGTTTAGGATTATATTGGCCAAATTAAAAAATTTAGGATTGAATTAAAATTCATATAATAAGTTTATAACGTTTTGCACAATTTTCTCATATAAATGCAAAGGAGAAATCCCGCAAGGGCCCTTACAGAGGTGGGTCTCTGCGCTTGTTTTTGAAGGTTCTTCATTTTGAAGAAGAAAATCTCTCCATTTAAATGACTAGTGAAATAGCACAATCATGTGAAGGAAAATCTTTGCAAAATTAAAACATCTTAGGAAATTGATTCAAATGATTATAGCATTATGTGACAATTTGATAAATTTAAGTTATGGTTTTGTTCATTATTCTTTCTGTAAAAGTTGTTTTGGATGCCAAATATGCATGATTTTATTGTTCTCGACTGTATCCTAATTTTTTGGCCAAATTACGTTGGAACAACCTCGTAGATCTTTCATGTACTGGATCTCATTATGCCTTTTGGACTAGATTTCTAATCTCATATCTACATTCAATTTTCCGCAATTAAATCAATTAGTACAAATGCCTAATGTCTATATGCAATACATTTAAAATTTCATTTTTTTTGTTTTAGGAATTAAATAAATTAACTCCTGAATTTGCCCAAAATCAATTATATAAAAATTTAGGAGTTAATTTATTTAATTCCTAAAACAAAAAAAATTAATTTTAAATGCATTGCATATAGACATTAGGCATTTGTACAAATAGGGTTTATTAATTTTATTTAAAAAAATAAAAAAAAAAGAAAGAAAAAATTGCGTCGGGCAGGGTTGGAGCCGGGCCGACCCGGCCCATTTTCTTTTTCTTCTTCCTTTCTTTTCCCCCTGCGCATGCCCCGGCCCAGCCTCTCCTTTTCTTTTTCTTTTTCTTCCCTCGCGCGGGCCCAGCCCGCCTCACCTCTCCCCCTTCCACGCGGGCCCGGCCCAGCCTGTCCTTCCTTTTTCCCCCGCGCGGCAGAGGGCCAGCCCAGCCCAGCCCAGCTTCCTTCCTCCTCCCCTCCGCCGAGTGTCGCTTTCCTTCTCCCATGTTCTCCCCTTTGTGCGATCGAAGGATGACGCACGGCGGCGCCGCTCGTCGTCGTCGTCATCTGGCCAGGGGAAGCCTGGGGCAGCATGCCACAGGGACTGGCCATTAATGGCCAGTCCCGTCTCCCTCCTTTCCCGGGGTGCCCTTATCTTCTTCTCCCTCTCTTCCCCCTGTTTGTTTTCTTCCTCAGTTGCAGACTGACGCCCCCCTCTGCACTGATCTATGGCCGCGGAATTCGCGGGGCATAGGCCAATGCAGGCCGTCGTCATTGCCAACGCAACGAAGCCGGGGACGTCGTCGGCTATATATAGCCAGAGAGAGAGAAGCAGCGTGGTTGGGCACTGTAGAGAGCGAACAGAACAGAGAGAGCAAACAGAGACTAAGAGAGAGACTAGAGAGAGAGGTAGAGGAATAGAGAGAGATTAGAGAGACAGAGGCGGAGCCGATAGTCTGCCGGAGTCGGAGGAGTGTCCAGCAGCCTCACCGTCGGCGGTTCTGAGAGAAAACAGAGCAGACAGAGACTGAGAGAGAGACAGAGGAACAGAGAGAGATTAGAGAGAAAGAGGAAGGGCTGAGAGTTCGCCGGAGCCAGAGGGAAGCCAGCCCGTCGTCGCCGTCATCCCCCAAGCCAGCCGGAAGCCCCCCGAAGGTCAGTGAACTGGTGAGACCTCTCGGCCGATGCAACCCCCATGTTTTGCTCTGTTTTTTGACACGGTTTGGCTGGGACTCGTGCCGGCCGTTTTGCGCGAATCCCGGCCCATACCGTCGTCCCCCGCCGCTCACACGCCACCATCGAAGGCAGGGTAGGTTGTCGGAGTGCGCCGAATCCCTGAGGTAGGTCAAAAACTGCCCTTTCCTGTCACTCCCGCCATCTGTTTGATGTTTTGCCTCAATGAGGTCGGGTTTGTTTTGTTCACTGGCCGGCGAGGAGGTGGCCGGACGGCGAGCCCAGGTCGCAACGTGACCTACTGGCGGCCCTAGTCCGGCGGTTTGAGGGCGGCGGTAACCCGAGTCGGCCGGCGGATGGCCAATTTTGGCCCCGCCGGCACTCTCCCCGCGGGCCCGTCAATCCGGGTCAAACCGACCCGGTTCAGCCGACCCGACCCGGGTCAACGCCCGGGCCGGATCCGTTGACTCGGGTCGATTCCGACCCGATCCGGATCAGCTGATCCGACCCGGTCAACTCCGGGTTGGATCCGTTGACACGGGTCGGTTTTGACCCGGTTCGCCCGGCCCATTTTTAATTAAAATATTATTTTTTATTTTTATTTTTAAAAAAAAATTAAAAAAATTTTAATTTTAATTTTTTTTCTTCCGTCTTTTATTCTATTTTATTTTTAAAAAAATTTTAAATTTTTTTTAAAAAAAGGTGTTTTTAGATTTTCGTTTTTATTTTATTTTATTTTTTTAAAAATTTAAAATTTTTAAAAAAATTATATGGTATGTTTGAATATTTTTATTTATCATGCATGTTTTAATTAAGCGCATAGGTTGCATGTTTAATTAGACAAGCCTGCTATTATGTTATGCATGTTCTTTTTAATACAATTGCATGAGCTGTTGTGTTTCGAATGTCATCTGACTTAGTTAGAGCCTTAGGTAGCATGCCTGCATTGATTGCTAATCGTTTTTGATTATGCACTCGTTTGATCACCTCACATGTTAGGAGAAAGGTCCTAAAATCAATCCAAATTGCCTGACAAATGTTTTAAAAAAAATGAACAGGATAGAAAGGTACCGAAAGGGCATTAGTTATACAACTAGTGTAACCAAATCCCCGAATCTAGTTAATCTCTGGTTCGTAGGAATAGGGTTATTCTCCCATCACCCTATTTGGGTTTCTAATCGGCCTACCCCAAATCGATTAGTGGCGACTCCTGCATGTTAAAAACTTAAACCCTAAGTCGTGATATGGTATAGGCTTGGGAGAGCCCGAGTTAAGTCCCGAACCTAGACTTAGCACTTACCAGGTCGAGACCTCTCCCGAGGAGGAAGTTGGTCGCGACAGACTGGCAACTCTGTTGGGGACTTGTAAAAGCGGACTTAGGCCGAAAATTTTATCCTGTTCAAAATAATTTTTGTTTGGCAGCAGGGACTTCAGGTACGATCCTGACATTAAGGTGTTATTTGTTTTGCAGGTTCGAATTGATTGTTTATAAGTTGTTGTGCGTGCTTTAAATTTAGCACTACACTATTACACACACAATCATGCTGCCGGACCTGGGCCGCAATAGGGCACCCTAGGATGGTGTTAAGAAAGATACGACCTCGAATGCGAGCCTGCGATGTAGAGGTTGCCTTTCTTTTCCCCGAAATTCATTTCTAAAAATTGTAAAGAAATATTTTTAGCCGCTATTTGCGTGACTATAAAATATTTCTTTCGATTTGGCCGAGGTTAAAAGGACTTGACACCAACGTGAGACTGCGACGGTCAGGCCCCCTTTTAATTTCATTTTGCTGAGCCAGTCTAATTAGAAATCGAACCTCACTTCTCATGTGTATGTCGTTGTGATTGACATAGTTTAAGAAAAGGTATATATTCTATCCCTTCTCTTTTTATTGAATAGTTTACTTATTCATTTAATTTGTTGTTGATAGGCCACCTGTTGATCGCATTCTACACACGATGGGAAGAGCCGACGTCCAATTCGTCCCCACTCCTAAGACGGAACTCCTGACGTGGTGGGACCAACTAGATCAAAACGGTCAACATTATGTCAAGACCAGAATCGGCCGTTTACTTCCACTTCTCAAAATTAACATCCATTCCGGTATGATGCAGGCACTAGCACATTTTTGGTGCCCACAAACATCCACGTTCATATTTGGTAGGTTCGAGATGACCCCCACTTTGGAAGAGTATAGTATAGCCATTGGAAAGCCTTTGGGATCTCAGCTTGTCAAACCACTTTTGGGTGTGGCCCCTCTATCTGAATTATCCTAGTTTTTGAGAACCAAAGGTGATACTGTGAAGAGAGTCATTAAAGCCCACTGTAATGCATGTCCCTGGTTTTTCCTAAATGAATGTTTTATGAGCCAGCCCATGAGCCAAAAAGCTAAGATTTTTATCCTCGCTTTTATAGGGTGTGTTCTTTTTCCCCATCGCCGAAATTCGATAAATCCCTCGATTGCATATGTGGCCAAACAAATTTGCGCTGATTTGAATTATGTTAATTTGGTTTTGGCAGAAACATTTTTGTCTTTAAATCGTTTTAAACAAAATGATAACAAAATTATGCGGGCCGCCCCAGAAATTTTGCAAATCTGGTTTTTGTCCCATCTAAGAGGATGTGGACATCTCATGCAGCTTTTCTAAATTGATGACTTCACACACCCGATCCAAAGGTTTGAGGTTTTGAAAAGTCATTCCCCCGATAAGGATTATGCTACTTGGATAAACTTTTTGAAAGACCCCGATCCCAAGGCATTCTTATGGCATGCTAAATGGTTCCATGAGAGTCAGGCTTGTTATGCCCACCAGTTCCATAACCCCCGTTCCGTTGCTCGGTCTATCTGGCATCACTTCATATTACCCCTACCGAGTAGCCCGCCAGTACAAGGCCCTCCAAGAAATTCCCCTGCCACTCAAGGCTGATATATTCCGAGTTCGATTCACCCGCTCGAACTACAATTATGCCGATGAAATTCGAACAACCCAAGGACTGTGGACCGAGTGCTTACCTGAGCGCATTCTTATGCCCAGACTTCTCAAGGGGCAAGAAAAAACCTACCATGCTTCCTTGTTTTACATCCTACATCATCAAATTCCGATGGAACTACAGCCAAAGGTTCCGAATGTAACCAACAAGCCCAGTCGTCAAGCACAAATCGATCGTCTCGAAAGGACTGTGGGGACGACGGATACGCTTATTACGGAGCTTGTCCGTGAAAATAAACGGCTTCGGGACACTGTAGCTTCTCCATCGTTTGTAGAATGAGTATTCGGGGAGAGCATTTTTGTAAAAACCATTATTTCTTTTTATGTATTTTATAGTTTTTCTTGTTTAGGGGTTATGTTTATCCTTTTAATGTTGTTTATGGGTTGTATTAATGTTAATGAAGTTCAGGCCGTTTTTATGCTTTATATGAATTTTTTGGGGCGAAGATGACACCACCGCGGCCTTTGGCCCAGTGATACCCGGGATGTAAGCGTCACGGTCCGAGGCGTCCGAGGCTCAAATCCCGGAAACGCCACTTGCAATGTTGATATTAATAAAACCCCTTTTTGCTTTATTTTTCCTTACAAATAAAGTAAATACACGATAATATTATGATCAGGTCATAAAATCATTCTTTTATGAACATCATAATCATTTATTTTAGTGTTTTCACAGGTAGTTACAAAAATGGCCGAAGAAAGCGCCCGCCATAATAACATGGAAAGCGAAATGAAGATGGTTTTCAATGCACTTGAAAGCATCACCAAGCAAATTGAATCCATTAATAGCAAGCTCATACCTACGCCTGCAGCAATTGAGGTGGTGTTACCACCCTCGTCTACTGGGAAAGAAAAAGCTTCCGCCAGTGACAGCAAAATGCCCCTGCTAAAGGATGAACCGCTTCCCCTTGCTGTCAAGAAGCCTGAACTCGAAAGTGCGCCAATGACGGAACAGGATAAACACCTTGCAAAGGTCGAGGAGATGCTGAAGCAACTGCAGGGCCTACAAAATGCTGTCCTGCTTGACTTGTCTATATACAAACAGGTCAAAGTGCCAGAAAAGTTTAAAATGCCGGAGTTCGAGAAATATGATGGCACCTCCTGTCCCAGACACCATCTGCACATGTATCACGTACGGATGACTCAATATGTCGACAACGAGCCCCTCATGATTCAGACTTTTCAAGCAAGCCTGACAGGACCTACCCTGACCTGGTACATGTCAAAGGATATCGATACTTTTAAATCGTGTGATGATGCTACCGACGCATTTCTCAAGCAGTATCAATTTAATCTTGATGTCACTTTCACTCGTGACAACTTGGAGCATACTGAAAAGAAGAAGAGCGAGTCCTTCAAGGAGTATGCCACCAGGCGGAGAAATTTGGCTGCCCAAGTTACCCCACAACTTACTGATCATGAGCAAGTAAAGTTGTTCATCAAGTCTCTTCCATATGAATACAGACACCGTCTGGTTGGCGCCACTGCTGAGTCCCTTAATCGTCTTGTTCCTATTGGCGAATGAATTGAAATGGGATTGCGCGACGGATGGTTCACGGACCCTACTTCCACCAGCAAGAAACTCAACCCGAGAAAAGAGAAAGAACCCCTGTCACATGGGAACATTGCATACGTCTAGACTGTTCACCCTCCTCGGACAGTCCAGATGAACATTGAATCGCAGCCGACCTCAAGTCAGTAGCCTCCGAGACGATATAAGAAAAGGCAATTCACTCTATTGCCTGGATCCCCTTCTCAAGTTCTGGCTATTCTCCGGAAGAAAAATCTACTGTCTACCGAACCAAAGCGTCCCAACGCAGAGAGTTTCTCGAGTTATGATCCGTCCAAGAAGTGTGACTATCACATGGGCGAAGTGGGGCATTCGACAGATGACTGTTATACCCTTAAACACCGAATCTAAAACTTGCTCGACACCAAAGCCTTTTCATTTTAGACATCCAGCCTAAATGTGCAAGACAACCTCCTCCCTGAGCATGAAAGTAGAGTCAATGTCATATCAACTCTTGATACCAGTAGAGTTAAAAATGAGAGAGTACACACTCTGGACGTTTATACCGCCCTAGTGAAGGCAGGGTATTTTCCTGCTGGCGAGGTATTGCCGTTGTCTCTAATGAAAGAAAGAGTCGTCAGTATGGCAAAAGCAGGTTTGATTGTGTATGCCGACTGTATCAGAGTAGTGGCTACCATCTCCGAGATCATTATTGACTGGGACAAAGAAATTTTAGCGCTGAATGCCGAAATAAACAAATCCACCCCTGCACCTGTAAATGAACCCTTGTTTAACGACCCAAAACTTGAGAAAGACTTAACGATTGAGGTGCCCCTGTCCGAAGACCACATAGTGATTGGCATACCTCAGCCTTACGAATACAAGAATGACAAAGCTGTCCCATGGTCGTACGAGTTGGACGTTGACCTAGTTACCAGGTTAGGACGGACATATGCTCAAGTTGAAGCACAACCTCCGAAGCCTGTCACCGATTAAGAGGCCAAAGAATTCCTGGCCATTGTCAAAGCTAGTGAGTACAATGTGGTGGACCAATTGCGCAAATTGCCCGCCCAGATTTCCTTATTGGAGCTACTCCAAACGTCCGTAAAGCATCAAAAGTCGCTCATGAAGGTACTTAGCGAGGTAAATGTTCCCGAGACAATCCAGCACGATAATTAGAAGCGTTTGTGGGGTCCATCCTCTTGAAGGACCAAATATCATTCTCAGAAGATGAATTTCCTCCTGAGGGCAGGAGACATACCAAAGGCCTCTACATTTCCGTCAAATGCAGAGACTCCCATGTGGCAAGAGTTCTGATAGACAATGGGTCTGCGTTAAATATTTGCCCGCTGGCAACCTTGCACCGTCTCAAGGTAGATACGTCTAAGCTTCGTACCTCCAAGACATCCGTCCGGGCGTTCGATGGAATGAAGAAAGATACTGTTGGTGAAATCGATCTCGATGTGCAAATTGGCCCAATAATTTTCAGTATCCTGTTCCAAGTAATGGATATTCCCACTGCGTTTAGTTTTCTGCTGGGCCGCCCCTGGATTCACTCTGCTAGAGCTGTACCTTCAAGCCTTCACCAAAGTGTTAAGTTTGTAGATCAAGGAAAGCTAATAACGGTCCTAGGAGAAGAGGACCATCGAATTTACCAAGAAACGGCCATTCCGTACGTTGAACCGAGTGGCAAGGTAGAATCTAGCTACCAGTCAATCGAACTTGTATCAGCTGTACACGCATGTCGAGGAGTTTCTCCCCTTATCCTTGATATGTCGAAGGCTTCAATCATGGCGGGGAAGGTTATGGTCGGAAACGATTTCTCCCCAGGTCAAGGACTCGGCAGAGGAGGTCGGGGCATCCGAGAGCCTATTCGGGCCATCAAGAATCATCGTACAGCTGGTTTAGGGTATCATGGAGGAAGCCCACAAGTCAACAAGGGGTACGTAAAGGGTCAAGTCGGTGTATTACCTCCCCATATCAAAGAGACTTTCCCGCCACCTGCTAAACTGTTACAAGACGAGAAAATTTATCTTGACTTCTCAGGGGAATCTGAAAAGGGGTGTAAACATCCAGCTGAATATTCGAATCGCTCGAGTGCCTCGAAACTTTCTATGAACCTTGCTGTTGACCTACATTAGAGCTCAGACCAGCTGTCAACTGAAAAAGATTGTGGAGGAGAAGAAACACTAGAAAATGTGGTCACCCTGTTTGATGACATCTTTATAGGGGCCATATAAGAGGATTCAACTGAAGAAACGAGTGCAAGCCCGCCTGATTTGTCCGCGCGATTGTTGTCCCAGTTAAGTGAACTACGAGATTTGCTCACATCCTTGTTGGATGCCATTAACCAAATCTCGGACGTATTACAGTCGTTGCCCAATCAGAAGCAGTTGACTTAGGAAAATTGTTCAGAGGAAAGCCCGCCAACAAGAGTCCTCCCTGACGTGATGTGGCGAGACATTCAACTTTTACAGTGGCAGGGTAATGTACGACAATACTTGCCGTTTCCTAAAACCATGGATGTGATATTCCCTATCCTTTTACGAAAGGAGTTAATCGTGAGGAAGCCGAAGCACCCTACTCCTGAATATTTCATTAATTATGATCCCTCCAAATCCTGTGACTATCATTTGGGGGAGGTCGGGCACTCGTTGGATGATTGCGATGCTTTGAAAAACAGAATTCAAGATTTGCTGGATGCCAGGGCATTCACTTTTGTGTCCCGTGGCTGTGTCATGGTGAAGATGATCTTTTGGTGGTGCCTAGCCTTCACGCCGCTGCTCCTAAACTTTCTGATAAGGCACGTAGAGGGAGGCCGATTATGGATACTCTGGGTGAGCCTAGTGGTAAGTTCGACTTCTATGTTGACTACCAGATGCCATCAAGCTTTTATAAAGATGAACAAGACAGCACTCCTAGTGGATGGGAGGAAATGGAAATGCTGACACCAATGAAGAGAAGAGCTGAGGAGCTAGATCCCTGGAACGATAGTTTTGAAGATTTCTTCGTTGCCGCAATAGATGAAGGACCGGTGGAGGGAATGGGCGCAGGCCCACTTGAGTAGAATTCTTCTTCCCCCTCTTTTGCATAAATCCCTGGAAAAGGGGCTATCCTTGTATTTTAGCTTTTTGTCGTCGTTTCTGTTGGAAGAAACGTCTTTTTGAACTCTACCCTTTTGAGCTTGTAAATCTATGTATTGTAAAATAAATAATGTTTTAAGGGCATGAGGCAGTATCCCAAACCGGTCCGTTGATGATATCCAGCTATGGAAAGGAAAGTATTTTGAGGCCCGGGCTATCTCATGCTTCCTAGTTTCCAAAAACTTTTTCGAAAACCAAAAATATTTTATTATGTTTTCAAAAATTTTGGGAAAGGAAAAGACGAAAAACCTATATTCCCCTTTTGTTTTTCTGACCAATTTACTTTATGTTTCAGGCAAAATCTTGCGACTTGCGAGGGAGTTAGTACGGTCCATCCTGATGATGAAGATGCTAACAGCAGCAGTTCTGATGATTCAAATGATGACCCCGCTGAAATCCGCAGAAGTTGGGAGCAATACGAACAAATCAAGCCCCTTACTATTGAAGATACAATTACCATCAATTTGGGCGATGCTCAGGATTCAAAAGAAGTGAAGATTTGGGCCAACCAGCCTGAAGAGAAAGCTTCACGTTTAATCGCTCTCCTTAAGGATTATCAGGACGTCTTCGCATGGTCTTATTCCGATATGCCAGGGTTGGATCCTCGAATTGTTGAGCACAGTTTACCTACCAATCCCGACATACTCCCGAGAAAGCAAAGGTTACGAAGAACCAAACCGGAGTTGTCGAAAAAGATCGAGGAGGAAGTCATGAAACTATTAAAGGTGGGGTTCATCGAGGTTTCACAATACCCGGATTGGGTAGCGAATATTGTGCCTGTGAAGAAGAAAGACGGACGGATTCGAGTTTGTGTGGATTATCGCGACTTGAACAAAGCCAGTCCAAAAGACGACTTTCCACTCCCCCACATCGATGTTCTCGTGGATAGCACTGCTGGATTCGAATTATTTTCTTTCATGGATGGATTTTCAGAGTACAACCAAATAAAGATGAATGATGAAGACAAGGAGAAGACGACATTCATCACTCCATGGGGACCTTTTCACTATAAGGTTATGCCTTTTGGTCTGAAGAATGCCGGGACAACTTACCAACGTGCTATGGTCACTCTCTTCCAAGACTTGATGCACAAGGAAATTGAAGTCTATGTCGATGATATGATTGCCAAGACCAGATGCGGGGAAGACCATGTGGGAGCTTTGAAGAAATTATTTATCCGGTTACGTGAGTTCAAATTGCGCTTGAATCCTGCAAAGTGTGTGTTTGGGGCGACCTCTGGTAAGTTACTCGGATTTATCGTAAGTAGCAAGGGGATCGAGGTCGATCCCTCAAAAGTTAAAGCAATATGCGAATTGCAGCCCCCGTCTACGGTAAAAGAGGTCAGAAGCCTTTTAGGAAGGCTGAATTACATTGCTCGGTTCATCTCCCAACTCTCTAAGACAGCACGACCTTTCTTCAAACTTCTCAAGAAAGATGCCCAGATTAATTGGGATGAAGATTGTCGAGAAGCATTTGAAAAGTTGAAGCAGTATTTGATGAATCCTCCGGTGCTAGTTCCACCAGTCCCAGGGTATCCACTAACTCTCTATTTAACGATTCATAGTGAATCGTTAGGAGCCCTGTTGGCCCAAAGTTACCCAGACGATGGAAAAGAACGAGCCATCTATTATTTAAGCAAGAAATTCACTGTCTCAGAACAGAATTATTCTGAATCAGAAAAGACATGCGTCGCATTGGTATGGGTGTTGCAAAGGCTTCGACAATATACCTTGCACCACCAAACATTCCTTGTGACTGAGAACGACCCTATTCGGTATTTACTTAACCGACCAGCTTTAGCGGGAAAATTAGCCAAATGGCAGGTTCTAATCTCGGAATTTGATATACAAACATCAGCTCAAAAATTAGTGAAGGGCCGAGTAATCGCCGATATGTTGGCTGAATGCCCTGGAGAAACGCATGAGGATGATCTCCTAGATGATCGTATTTTATCAACAGAGGAGCAGGCATGGATCATGTTTTTTGATGGAGCAGTAAACTTGTCTGGTTCTGACACTGGAGTGGTCCTGATATCCCCGGATGGGCAGCACTATCCTATAGCTGCTAAATTGGTGTTTCCTTGCACCAACAATATAGCCGAGTATGAAGCATGTATTCTCGGTCTACAAGCAGCGATTGATATGAAAATAGCTAAACTGAAAGTATTTGGCGACTCTGCTTTAATTATCCTCTAAACAGTGGGTGAATGGAAGACTAGGGATACTAAACTGGTACCCTATCATGACTATCTGGAAAAATTGGTTTCAGAATTTGATAAGATCTCGTTCGACTACTTATCTAGATCTCATAATCAATTCGCTGATGCACTGGCTACGCTGTCATCCATGTTACAAGTTACCAATGGTTTTGAAGTAGAGCCTCTAAGAATTGAAGTATTAACCAGGCTTGCCCATTGCATGACCGTGACTGCTGAACCTGATGGTAAGCCATGGTATTACGATATCATGACCTATATCAAGGAACAACAGTTCCCCGAAGGGATCAGCCCCGTAGACAGAAGATACATAATGAAAATGGCAACAAAATTCTTCATTGATGGCGAGAATTTGTACAAAAGGTCCTATGACTCTGTTTTGTTGAGATGCGTGGGCGCAGCTGAAGCAACACGAATCATGCAGGAATTACATGAAGGAGTATGCGGTCCACACATGAATGGACATATGTTGGCCAGGAAAATAACCAGATTAGGTTATTACTGGCTTTCCTTAGAGGGTGATTGCATCCGACATGTTAGAAATTGTTACCGTTGTCAGATCCATGGCGACAAGATAAACGCCCATCCAACTGAACTGCACCAGTTGTCTGAGTCGTGGCCATTCTCAATGTGGGGCATTGATGTGATTGGCCCAATTAATCCAAAAGCATCAAATGGGCATCGCTTTATCTTGGTTGCAATTGATTATTTTTCCAAGTGGATCGAGGTCGCGTCATATGCCAATGTCACTGCTCGGAATGTGATGAAGTTCATCAAGCGAGATATAATTGCCCATTATGGCGTCTCTGAAGCCATCGTTATAGATAACGGGACAAATTTGAATAACAAAATTGTTGACGATCTACTCAGTGAATTCAAGATCCAATATCTAAACTCGTCCCCTTATCGTCCTCAAATGAACGGAGCTGTTGAAGCTACTAACAAAAACATCAAGAAGATCTTAGCCAAAATTGCCGAAAACTATCGAAACTGGAACGAAAGATTGCCCTTTGCGCTAATGGCGTATCGAACGTCAATCCGAACATCCACCGGGGCAACCCCTTTTTCCTTGGTGTATGGCATGGAGGCCGTCCTGCCTGTTGAGGTAGAGATCCCATCGCTGCGGGTTTTGTCTCAAGTAAAGCTGTATGATGTAGAGTGGAAGCAACGAAGATTGGAGCAGTTGAATATGATTGATGAAAAGCGTCTAAAGGCCCTTTGTCATGGGCAATGTTACCAACAAAGGGTAGCCCGATCATTCAGCCAAAAGGTACATCCAAGGCATTTCAAAGCAGGCAATCTTGTTTTGAGAAAGGTGCTGCCATTGCCCCCTGAGCTTGGAGGCAAGTTCGCTTTAAATTACAGAGGTCCTTATGTCGTGAAAAAGACACTCCCCAGAGGGGCTTTGATTCTAATTGAGATGGATGGACGTCAATTCTCTAACCCGGTCAACGCCGACGCTGTGAAGAAGTACTACCCTTGAAGTGATCTCTATGTTCCTATTGATAACAAGGGAATTGATAGAAAAGTTATCACTAAAAACACCCCCGGTTGCAAGTCCAACTAAAAAGTGTTTTGTACGCAACGAAATCGCGTCGAGGCTGATCCTGGCAACCACAGAAGCTGTTGACAGTAGCCAGGTCCATATCTGTCGAAGAACTTCAAAGTAGAGATTAGCTTTGCTGCGAGGATTCCCATGCAAGCGATTGCCAAATGTCTTGTGCATTCAGGAATCAGAGAACAAGTCAGGTACCGCATCGAAACAACATGCGCCGACAGCAGGATGTTCTAGCCCGGGGTACCTCTAATTATAGAGGATTTCATTCAAGCTTCGTGCTCACTCATAAGATGAGAAAAGACTCTGCTAGCTTTGAAGGCA
This sequence comes from Syzygium aqueum, assembly GCA_031216185.1. NCBI lineage: Eukaryota > Viridiplantae > Streptophyta > Magnoliopsida > Myrtales > Myrtaceae > Syzygium > Syzygium aqueum. The sequence goes on along the minus strand of CM062237.1, from coordinate 23,583,548 downwards.
AAGTAGAAGAAGGATAATCTCCATCGAAGGCCCACATCTGTCAAAGACCTTCAAAGTAGAGATTAGCTTTGATGCGAAGATTCCCACACAAGCAATGGCCAAATGTCTTATGCATTTAGGAATCAAAGAACAGGTCGGGCCTGCATTGATGTAGCGTCCGCCAACAGCAGGATTTTCCAGCCAGGAGTACCTCTAATTATAGAGAATTTCATTCGAGCTTCGTGCCCAATCGTGAGAGGAGAAAGAACTCTCCAAGTTTTGAAGACAAAGTGGAAGAAGGGTAACTTGTATCGTTCTCATTTTACCTCCATCGTTTTGTTTCTAAATGTATGTTCTTGCTTTTGTCAGAAAGAAATCATTGACAGAGAAGGCTGAACAAAGTAAAGTGGAGAAAAGACGCTACTCGCTTAGAAGGCAAAATCAAAGAGGGGTAGTCTGTATCGTTTCCAAGTCCTATCCCTCAAAGAGCTGTTTATTAACACGGTTTCTCTTATTACTTTACAGGATTGCCTTATCACTGCAGCATAGGTAGGTATTCCTTTCCTAAAAAACATCCCTTGTAATAATGCAAGACAATAAGGATAAGAAGAGGCATGTTATACTAAATAAATGCATAATTCTCTTCAAGTGCATTACTTGAAAAGTGATTTTGCATGGTAATTTTGCCTGTTTAATTCACCAATTCCCCGTAAGAATTTTGACAATTCGACGAAAGGTATCGAACTACTCCAATATGTTGAACGAGGTGCGTCAGAATGATGAAAGGCAACCCTTGATCCATACACATCCTCACATACCAAATTTTTGCAGAATGAGCGATAAGGTTTCATTTCTACAAGGTAAAGGGATTTCTCGCATGAGGCACGGTAGCCAAAATGACGAAAGGCAATTCATTTCTCTCCCCTATACATTACCATTAATCCTTTGCTTGACTATCTTTGAGCCCATACACTTAGAGGTTTTTTCTAAGTCACCCCTGTAAAAAACCACCCTACATTGAGGCAGCTTGAGATGAATTAGCATCACAGGATGGATTCAGACTCAGAGGAAACAAGAAAAACATCTTTTTTTCTGATCACCTTTCCCCGTATCTTCAGCCTCGGCATCTTTACGGACCCAACGGCTCCTAACACAGTCCTCCAAGGCAAGCACACCATCGATGACAAATCAGTTAAGGCTAAGAGGGCTTTGTCAAGAGAGGAGCAACAAACTAAAGTCTGCTCACCATGTTAATATCTTATTGATAACAGCGATGTTTTAACCTAGGAAGAGAAGTTTGTAATATCTAAAATTCTCTTTGATCATCAGCTGCAACAGCTCGAACAAGGTGAAAAAGATGAGTAAAAGCTTTCTTGCTCTCACTCGCATTAATCTTTGAGTGTTTTTATTACAAATGAACTCTCACGATGATTTAAGTACCTTAGGATGACGAAGAGCAATTCTTCTTCTATCCCACACACTTATATCCCTTGCTAGCCCAATTGAGCTAGCGATTTCATTTCATATGAACCCAGTTGATGATCATCCCTTACACTGGGGCAAGGCAAAGTCACCACAATTCGAGCGTCAGACTCCAAGATATCGAATCAAGATGAGGACTCAGAAAGCCTAATAACATGGCTCTGTTCAACTTTGTTTAGGTAAGTCCTGACAACATCAGAAGAGCAGCAAAAAATGCCGGAAACTAGGGGCATGAAAAAGCAGTGTGCCTGGTAAAAGTAAGGCCAATGCCCATGAAACAACAACAACAAAGAAAAGAAAAAGAAGAAGAAGAAAAACGATGAAAAGATCAAGAGACAAGAATCCCTAATTCCTAGGTAACTGCTTGTGGAAAGCGATGAGGTTTCAAACGAGGAATTCTTTGAACATGATGAAAGTGCTCTCAAATACCTCAAAGTTGTTAAACAGGTGTAGGATAGATAACCCCAAAAGGGTTCAAACTTGAGTTCTTCTTCGATACAAATTTCCATTTCGAGAACATAGTCTTGACAAAGATCTATCACATGACAGACGAAGACAAACCTGTAGAAGCTTGACAGAGATAGAATGGTATCCAGGAAAATGCTTGACACAGAAGCTTCTTAAGAAAAAAGTTGTCAAAGAAGCTAAACACGTGATTACCCAGGGAGTTTGCCAGGAAATGCAGACGGCGGAGAAGAAGACCGGTGACAACGCTAGATGATCACCAATTCTCTCCCTTACACACATTTTTTAGCCTAACGATCATTTTGTTCCTCAACCTGTGAACCAAACCCACGTTACATCCCTCATGAAGTCTCTTCTGACTAGGGCACTTGAATTAACGTGGAATTTCAAATGTTTATAAACAACGCTCGAGGGAGTGCGAGCAGGATTATTTTTATCTCTTTTTGCAGAGGTCTTTGACTTGTAAACCAGGAGATAATTGCAGAATATCTTCCTTCATAACCTTGACTTGAACAGTCACCTTTGTCAAGCCATTGACTAAGCCAACATTACAACCCTGAAGAAGACCTCTCAGATTGGCAATTTCGTACCGCTTGCGAGAAAACTTAGACCCTTGCAGATGTGATAACGGCCAGATTGAGTGACTTTGATGTTCCTGCATTAATGGATGGGATAGATAGCTCTTTTCAGTGAGAGTGAACGGAAAGTCCTTTCTGACTGAAAGTCTCTCGTTCAGCTTCTCGAGAAAACCACCTCACGAGCGAAAATTGTCTTAATTGACCCTCGGTGGATGTTTGATGATGTAAATGTGGCAAAATCATCATGCATGAACTTTCAAATACGCATCCTGGAATAGCCTAGCTTGTCTATCTCTGATGAATGCATGCATGTTTGAGCTAATTGTCTTTGACAACTCAGATTGTCAATCCCTAGTGATAGGACACAAAAGTTCAGGTGCTGTAGAAGCCCTCCTTATCATTCTAAGGGAGACGTCCTGAAAAAAGGTCGGTTATTCAGCAGATGATGCATTACACCTCCAAGTAAGAAACCCGACATATTTCATCTGATTTCTTTTCAAACTACCCAGAAGGTAAGCCAAGTTCTTTTGAAAAAGAAATGCACTTTGACTTTTAGTCAAGAAATTTCATATGATATTCTGAAATAGCTTTAGTTGTCTATTTCTCCCATGAATTCATGCGTCTTTGTACAAGAGAATTTGTCTGACAGGAGACATGCCCTTAAGAGACAGGAACATGGCCAGTTGCTCATTGTTCGAGTCTTTTCAAGACCTGCTGGCGAGGACCCACCGGGCAAAACAACAAATCCTCGGGTGAGGACCCCCAGTTGCTCATCGTTTGAGCCTTTCCAAGACCTGCTGGCGAGGACCCACCAAGCAAACCATCAAATCCTTGAGCGAGGACCCCCAGGTACTTTGTCAAGACGACCGAAGAAAAGTTCGGGTTCTGGCAAAGCAAAATCCAGACAGTCAAGGTGATCGAAGAAATGTTCGGTTACCTAAACAAATGAAATCCAGCTGGCGACCGAAAATAGGTTCGGGCCTGTGCAAGCGATTTCCCTAGTCGAAGTAATCGAAAGAAGGTTTGATTACCGATACAAATGAAATCTAGTTGAGGCTACCGAAGATAGGTTCGGGTCTTAGACTAGTGATTTCCCTAATCAAGGCGACAGAAGAAAGGTTCAGGTCCTAGACAGACGAAATCCAGTCAAGGCGACCAAAGATATGTTTGGATCCTAGGCGAGCGATTTCCCCCAGTCAAGGTGACCGAAGATAAGTTCGGGTCCTAGACAAACCATTCCTCCCGTCGAGATGACTGAAGATAGGTTCGAGTCCTCGACACACACTATCAACTATCTGGAATTACTCTACCCTTAGGCAAGGTAAGTAACCCCAGGTATGTTTTTATTTGCTTTAGCATGCATTATCTTTTATCGCATAAAACATGGGACTACTGTCTCGCAAAAATAACTTTCATTGAGCATGCATGGGCCAAATTTAGGTGTCGTTTTGTCTTTGAACGTAACCTCTACGATCTCAATCTCTACGAGCTCACCTTCAAAGAGGGGCAGCTATTGACATCTATTTTTAATTTGCCCAAAATCAATTATATAAAAATTTAGGAGTTAATTTCTTTAATTCCTAAAACAAAAAAAAATTAATTTTAAATGCATTGCATATAGACATTAGGCGTTTGTACAAATAGGGTTTATTAATTTTATTTAAAAAAAGAAAAAAAAGAAAGAAAAAATCGCGTTGGGCCGAGTCAAAGCCGGGCCGACCCGGCCCATTTTCTTTTTCTTCTTCCTTTCTTTTCCCCCTACGCATGCCCCGGGCCATTTTCTTTTTCTTCTTCCTTTCTTTTCCCCCTGCGCATGCCCCGGCCCAGCCTCTCCTTTTCTTTTTCTTTTTCTTCCTTCACGCGGGCCCAGCCCGCCTCACCTCTCCCCCTTCCGCGCGGGCCCGACCCAGCCTGTCCTTCCTTTTTCCCCCGCATGGCAGAGGGCCAGCCCAGCCTAGCCCAGCTTCCTTCCTCTTCCCCTCCGCCGAGTGTCGCTTTCCTTCTCCCCTGTTCTCCCCTGTGTGCGACCGAAGCATAACACATGGCGGCGTCACTCGTCGTCGTCGTCATCTGGCCAGGGGAAGCCCGGGGCAGCACGCCACACGGACTGGCCATTAATGGCCAGTCCCGTCTCCCTCCTTTCCCGTGGTGCCCTTATCTTCTTCTCCCTCTCTTCCCCCTGTTTGTTTGTTTTCTTCCTCAGCTGCAAACTGACGCCCCCCTCTGCACTGACCTATGGCCGCGGAATTCGAGGGGCATAGGCCAGTGCAGGCCGTTGTCATTGCCAATGCAACGAAGCCGGGGACGCCGTCGGCTATATATAGCTAGAGAGAGAGAAGCAGCGCGGTTGGGCACTGTAGAGAGCGAACAGAACAGAGAGAGCAAACAGAGACTGAGAGAGAGACTAGAGAGAGAGGTAGAGGAATAAAGAGAGATTAGAGAGACAGAGGCGGAGCCGATAGTCCGCCGGAGTCGGAGGAGTGTCCAGCAGCCTCACCGTCGGCGGTTCTGAGAGAAAACAGAGCAGACAGAGACTGAGAGAGAGAAGACAGAACAGAGAGAGAGAGACAGAGGAACAGAGAGAGATTAGAGAGAAAGAGGAAGGGCTGAGAGTTCGCCGAAGCCAAAGGGAAGCCAGCCCGTTGTCGCCGTCGTCCCCCAAGCCAACCGGAAGCCCCCCGGAGGTCAGTGAACCGGTGAGACCTCTCGGCCGACGCAACCCCCCCTGTTTTGCTCTGTTTTTTGACACGGTTTGGCTGGGACTCGCGTCGGCCGTTTTGCGCGAATCCCGACCCATACTATCGTCCCCCGCCGCTCACACGCTGCCGTCGAAGGCAAGGTAGGTTGTCGGAGTGCGCCGAATCCCCGAGGTAGGTAAAAAACTGCCCTTTTCTGTCACGCCCGCCACCTGTTTGATGTTTTGCCTCAATGAGGCCGGGTTTGTTTTGTTCGTCAGCTGGTGAGGGGTGGCTGGACGGCGAGCCCAGGTCGCGACGTGGCCTACTGGCGGCCCCAGTCCAGCGGTTTGAGGGCGGCGGTAACCCGGGTCGGCCGGCGGACGGCCAATTTTGGCCCTACCGGCACTCTCCCCACGGGCCCGTCAATCCGGGTCAAACCGACCCGGTTCAGCCGACTCGACCCGAGTTAATACCCGGGCCGGATCCGTTGACCCGAGTCGGTTCCGACCCGATCTGGATTAGCTGATCCGACCCGGTCAACTCCGGGTTGGATCTGTTGACCTGGGTCGGTTCTCGACCCGATCCGGATTAGCTGATCCGATCCGGTCAACTCCAGGTCGGATCCGTTGACCCGGGTCGGTTTCAACCCGGTCCGCCCGGCCCATTTTTAATTAAAATATTATTTTTTTTATTTTTTTAATTTTTTTTAAAAATTTTAATTTTAATTTTTTTTTCTTCCGTCTTTTATTCTGTTTTATTTTTTAAAAAAAATTAAAAAAGGTGTTTTCAGATTTTCGTTTTTATTTTATTTATTTTTTATTTTTTTAAAAAAATTAAATTATATGATATGTTTGAATATTTTTATTTATCATGCATGTTTTATTTAAGCGCATAGGTTGCCTGTTTAATTAGACAAGCCTACTGTTATGTTATGCATATTCTTTTTAATACAATTGCATGAGCTGTTGTGTTTCGAATGTCATCTGACTTAGTTAGAGTCTTAGGTTGCATGCCTGCATTGATTGCTAATCGTTTTTTATTATGCACTCGTTTAATCACCTCACATGTTAGGAGAAAGGTCCTAAAATCAATCCAAATTGCCTGACAAATGTTTTCAAAAAAAATGAACATGATAGAAAGGTACCGAAAGGGCATTAGTTATACAACTAGTGTAACCAAGTCTCCGAATCCAGTTAATATCTTGTTCGTAGGAATAGGGTGATTCTCCCATCACCCTATTTGGGTTTCTAATCGGCCTACCCCAAATCGATTAGTGGCGACTCCTGCATGTAAACCACCTGCATGTTAAGAACTTAAACCCTAAGTCGTAATATGGTATGGGCTTGGGAGAGTCCGAGTTAAGTCTCGAACCTAGACTTAGCACTTACCAGGTCGAGACCTCTCCCGAGGAGGAAGTCGGTCGTGACAACTGCTAAGTATGTGGCAGATAAAAGAAAGTGGAAGCACGATTAAGAGAAAAGCAATGCGCATGAACATACAAAACGGTGGTGTGGAAAAAGTGCTGACATTCTAGAAATTGGTTATTTCCAGAATTATTTTTTCCAATAATTCGAAATAGCATATGCTCACTGCTAAGTATGTGGCAGACAAAAGAAAGTGGAAGCACAATTAAGGGAAAACCAATGCGCATGAACATACAAAAAATTGAAAACCAATATGACAAGTGGATGACAAGTGGTTGACAACATGCAATGCAAGAATTTATTGCAAAACAGAAGTCAGTGTGCAGTCGAAGCAACCTGGTGGACATCGTTGCAATGTATCACGGGATCTAGCGGTTGCCCCCAAAATAGGACGATTTCAAGAAAAGTGTCATAGAGGTCTCTTTAAGAACATTAAAGAGGCTTAGGGGTCATAAGGATTTGTGCGCGCGTCTCTTTATCACTCCATCCATGTCTCATTTGTGCACTTTGTGCTCGTGTGTGGAACCATGGAACGATTTCGACCGCTCTCGAGTTGTCTCAAGTTCAAATGTCTTAGACTTCATCGATTTTTGTCCACAATTGTTTTCGCACGCCCAAGCAGATCTATTTTCACTGAGAGAGAGCACGTGTTGTGTACCATGAGTAATAGGAAAAAAATAGAGAGAGAGAGAGATCTACTTACTAATTAGTTTGGTGGGCACATGCATTATTTTATTGAGATTAATGTATTCAGGTAACGTGAAATGTACTATCTTCATGTAAGACATTTATTACATACAAATTTAAGTAACATATCATTGTTTCTTGCGTAGATGATATTGTTCTATGTTATTTTTAATACTTTCTATTAAAATGAAATGGTACAAACTTTACATATTTACCTACGGACATTTGATGCTAATACTAAAATTAATTGCACATGTATAAGCGTAGGTTTTTTGACATTATACTTTACATTGTAAAGTTGGACTAGACAACTGATTTTGGGGACAATGTAATTTTCCTCTTAGCCAAGTTACTCTTTCTTCTTCACCGTAAGTTTCCATTTCACATGTAATTTAAGAAAAAGCTGATAAATTTAAATATTGATAGCCTTCGCCATATAAAGTCATACCTCTTAAGATCTCACAAAAAAAAATCCACGCATATGCATATCAATATATATTTAAAATAATCAGTTGAGAGATAGAAAAAAATCAAAGAAGTGAACTATTTAGGAGAGAAATTTAAATACTTGTCCGACTAGGGAAATTTGTATTCAATTTTGGAAATTAAAATATTTGTGGGAGAAGCTGGTAGTTAATTGACTCTATAACGGTTTTCACAATTTTGTTACAACACGTTATCATAAGGCATACTAACAACAAGCATGGGCTATTCAAAGAATTCTAGGAAAGTTTGTTGAGATAGGACATGCTATAGGATCGACCTATCATCATTCTCATAGTATTGTTTTATTTAAAATCTTATTATCTTAAATTTTCTTACATGAATGATCACTTATCTCATATTTTGAAGAGAATACTGTATTTTAATATTCAGATGCGTTATAAGTGAAGTATCTCTATATATGATGTCCCAAGGTAAAGTACCGAATTTTTCATAGTCGGTTGACATAGAATGATGGTGAGATTGCATCGATTGGCCCCTACTGCTTTCTCATCATTTCGAAAAGGCTACTTAGAATGGCCGTTGGGATTGAGTTGTCTCATTAAACTTTTGAACTTTCAAAAGATTTTGGATTAATCTAGAGGTTGTGACCATTGGGAGTCGATCTCATTGTACTTGCTTGTTCATGTATAATTAAGCAAACTTGTCTAAGTTAATCGAATAATACTCACTGTAGATGACATGCAACATGATATCATCGATCCAACCAAATGTTTTAGCATTTTGTGATTCCCAAACATATGCTGAGAAGGATGGTGTTCAACTTATTTGGACGTCACCTGATAATTGAATCTTCTCGCATTTCAGACACTATGTGTAGTTTCTCTATGAATGTTTCATGTCATCATAGATTATGCTTACGTTTATGACTCTCTCAACTACTTAAAAATCTCAGGTTACATTTTACAATAAAAGATTATGACAACCAACAAATATTGCACAAAACTCCAAGAGAATTGCGAGCCCATATTTGATCAGTCCACTACAAAAAAACCGGGATTTTCTGACGAAAAAATTTTCGTTGGAAATTTGCGACGACATTTCCAACGAAAAAAAAATTCGTCGGAAATTTGCGACGAAAAAACTTTCATCGCAAATTTCCGACGAATTTTGAGACGAAATGTTTTCGTTGGAAATTTCCGACGAAATTTTCCAACGAAACATTTTTTGTCGCAAATTTCCAACGAATTTTGCGACGAAATGTTTTTGTTGGAACTTTCCGACGAAATTTTCCAACGAAATATTTTTCGTCGCAAATTTCCGACGAAATTTTCCAACGAAAGATTTTTCGTCGCTCATTTCCGATGAATTTCCCATGAAATATAAATTCGTAGGAAAAATCTTCCATGAATTTGAAATTCGTGGCAAATTGCCAATGAAAATAGTCTATAAGCAAATATTTTCCCACGAATTTGAAATTCATGGGAAATTTCCAATGAATTAAAAATTCGTTGGAAAATCCACACGAATTTTTTAAATTCGGTGGAAATTCCCACGAAATTTCCAACGAATTTCAAAAATTTGTGGGAAATGTCCAACGAATTTAAAATTTGTTGGAAAATCCTTACGAATTTTTTAAATTCGGTGTAGATTCCCACGAAACTCCAACGAATTTAAAAAATTCGTGGGAAATTTCCAACGAATTTAAAATTTCGTTGGAAACTCCCCACGATTTTTTTAAATTCGGTGGAAATTCCAACGCAATTCCAACGAATTTATAATTCGTGGGAAATTTCCAACAAATTTTTTAAATTCGTTGGAAAATCCCCACGATTTTTTTAAATTTTGTGGAAATTCCCACGCAATTCCAACGAATTTCAAAAAATCGTGGGAAATTTCCAACGAATTTTTTAAATTCGTTGGAAACTCCCCACGATTTTTTTAAATTTCAGTGGAAATTCCCACGCAATTCCAACGAATTTCAAAATTCGTGGGAAATTTCCAACGAATTTAAAATTCATTGGAAACTCTCCACAATTTTTTTAAATTCGGTGTAGATTCCCACGAAATTCCAATGAATTTAAAAAATTCATGGGAAATTTCCAACGAATTTAAAATTCGTTGGAAACTCCCCACGATTTTTTTAAATTCGGTGGAAATTCTAACGCAATTCCAACGAATTTATAATTCGTGGGAAATTTCCAACGAATTTTTTAAATTCGTTGGAAACTCCCCACGATTTTTTTAAATTCGGTGGAAATTCCAACGCAATTCCAACGAATTTATAATTCGTGGGAAATTTCCAACGAATTTTTTAAATTCGTTGGAAACTCCCCACGATTTTTTTTAAATTCGGTGAAAATTCCCACGCAATTCCAACGAATTTCAAAAAATCGTGGGGAGTTTCAACGAATTTTTCGTGGGAAATTTCCAACGAATTTTTTAAATTCGTTGGAAACTCCCCACGATTTTTTTAAATTCGGTGGAAATTCCCACGCAATTCCAACGAATTTCAAAAATTCGTGGGAAATTTCCAACGAATTTAAAATTCGTTGGAAACTCCCCACGAATTTTTGAAATTCGGTGGAAATTCCCACGCAATTCCAACGAATTTCAAAAATTCGTGGAAAATTTCCAACGAATTTAAAATTCGTTGGAAACTCCCCACGAATTTTTGAAATTCGGTGGAAATTCCCACGCAATTCCAGCGAATTTCAAAAATTCGTGGGAAATTTCCAATGAATTTGAAATTAGTTGAAAACTCCCCACGAATTTTTGAAATTCAGTGTAAATTCCCACGAAATTCCAACGAATTTCAAAAATTCGCGGGAAATTTCCAACGAATTTAAAATTCGTACTATGTTCGAAATTCGGTGGAAAATTCGTGGCAATTTTCCAATGCCATGAATTTTCCAATGAATTTTAAAAAAAGGCATTTTTTCTACCATGTTGGATTTTCGTTGCAAAATTAGTGGCAAATTTGCCACGAATTTTGCAACGAATTTCAAAAAAATGCATTTTTTTCTAATGTGTTCAAAATTCGTTGGAAAATTCGTGACAAATTTGCCACAAATTTTAAAAAAAAGCCGGCAAATAATTACCAATTTTAAAAATAAAAAAATTTTGCGATGAATTTTTTTTTGTGGCTAATTTGTTATGAAATATTATTGATGGCTAATTTGCGAAGGATTTAGCCACGAATTTGATATTACCAATTAAAAAAATTAAAAAAATTTGCGACAAATTATTTTTCGTGATAATTAGCGACGGATTTATCGAGAAATTTGACACTACCAATTTAGAAAATTTGTGACGAAAAAAAATCCGTGGCTAATTACGGACGGATTTAGCGACAAATTTGATATTAATAATTTATAAAATAAAAAAAATTTGCTACAAATTATTTTCCGTGGCTAATTAGCGACGAATTGGACATTAACATTTTAGAAAATAAAAAAAATTACGATGAATTATTTTCCGTGGTTAATTAGCAACGAACAAAAAAGTTCATCACAAAATTACATATTAATTATAAGATTCTAGAAGCTAAAATAACAAAAGATAATACTTCTTATAAAACTTCATTCCTTTTATATAGGACTTATACAACTTTTTAAAATTATCACTTTACAGACTTATAGGGACTCCTTTGATAGGACTTATACAACCTTTTAAAATTACTAATGATGGTATGGAGACCAAATTTTTAAAAAAGGAAAATAATTTTTAATATTATAAGCAAACCACAAACTAAGAACTTAAGTACACTTCGGGAACAATCCATTTATGAAATAAATTGTATTATCCAAAATAAGAAAACCACCTTCAATATTTAAAAGAAGACCTTGAACATAAAAGAATTGAGCAAAATTTTTCTGATTCTACTATTAAGAAAATAATTGCTAATCTTGAAATTTGCATAAAAAGTTCTATATGTTCGACACTTCTTAATGCTTTTTGGTCTAAAAAATATCATATAGTTGATTTACCTTATGAATCTTAATTTTTTGAAAAAGAAATCCCAACCAAGACAATACCTTCTTAAATGAATCAGGAAGTCATGAATTTTTGTCAAAATGAAATCCAAGAACTTCTTGATAAAAATCTCATTAGAAAGGGCCAATCACCTTGGAGTTGCTCTGTTTTCTATGTAAACAAAAATGCTAAATTAGAAAGAGGAGTTTCAATATCGGTAATCAACTATAAATCTTTAAATACAGCTCTGAAATGGATAAGATATCAAATTCCTAATAAAAAAGACTTATTGAATAGATTACACAATTCAAAATTATTTTATAAATTTGATATGAAATCAGGATTTTGGCAAATACAAATCAATGAAAAGGACAGATATAAAAATGTCTTCACTGTTTCACTACAAAAAAACAAGTATTTCGCCATGAAAATTAGCGACGAAAAAAAATTCATCGCTAATTTGCGACGGAATTTGCCACGAAAAAATATTCGTCGCTAGCTAATTTCTGACAAAAAATTATTCGTGGCTAATTTGCAACGGATTTAGCCACGAATTCGACATTACCAATTTAAAAAATAAAAAAAATTTGCGATGAATTTTTTTCCGTGGCTAATTTGAGGCAAATTTAGCAACGGAATTAGCCACGAAAAATAATTCATGGCAAATTTTTTTAATTTTTTAAAATGTTTGAGGTCAAATTCGTCACCAAATTCATGGCTAATTAGGTACGAATTTTTTTTCGTCACTAATTAGTCACAAAAGATAATGTTTGTCGCTGATTTTGCTTCCCGCCCTCTCTCAAATCTGCCTGTCCTCACCCTAATTTTTTTTCTCTGTCTCTCTCTCTCCTATTCCTCATACACTATATAATTTTGGCGACTTAGCGACGAACTCTTATTTTCGTTGCTAATTTTAGCGACGAACAGAAGACTTCGTCGCCAATTTTGCTCTCCGCCCTTCCGTGGCAAATCTCCCCGCCATAACCCCAATTTGTCTCTCTCTCTCTCTCCTATTCCTCATATCCCCCTCTTCCGCCAAACACCTCTCCGTCGCTCCCTCCTCCCCTCCGCCAGCCATGATGGCCTTCGTCACCGCCACCGCCGCCGTTGCCTCCTCCTCCGTCGCCATACGCTCGTTCTGCGCCCACAAGCCCTCCCTGGCCCCAGATCTGGACGAGGTCGAGCGGCCCCGCCCATGGTTGCTCAACCTCGCCGTCGTCCCTCCTCCTCCTTCGCCACACGCCCGTTCCGTGCCCACAAGCCCTCCCTCACCCCAGATCTGGACGAGGTGGAGCGGCCCGCCATGGCTGCTCGACCTCGCCGTCGTCCCTCCTCCTCCTTCACCACACGCCCGTTCCGCACCCACAAGCCCTCCCTCGCCCCAGATCTAGACGAGGTCGGCCGTCGCTCCACCTCGTCCAGATCTGGGTGAGGTCGAGCTGGCCCGCCCAGATCTGGGTGACGGCGAGGGCGAGTGTCGGCCATGGGCGAGGCCAGGATCCGATGCTTCGTCGCTGAGGGCCGCCGGTAGGGGACTGGTTGATTGCGTGGTGGTCTGGGGCAAGAACAGCGGGCTCTGCATCGCCCAGGTGCTAACCACGAAGCACTGCGACAAGGCCCCCGACGTGGTCGTCACCGAGGCCAGGGACCGCGTCGGTGACGACCACGTCGTCAGATTTCTGTCCCTTCATCGCGTTATTTTCCACTGAATGCATCTTCAGATGTACTTCTTCCCTAGGTATTACAAACTACAGAACACTCTCCAATCTGCATTTTGTACTTGATATGAATGCTATGTTACTCTAATGTTCATATGCAGTTGGATCTATATACTACATACAATGGAGTTCTAATTAGAAATGTTGCCAGAACTAATCCCAAAGATCCTTCTATTGATTTAGGACCTGAATTTGATAAGGTGAAGGTTACTTTAGTTGTGTATCCTTATTCCGCCTATTACGAATATTAATGTCATGTTTCATTATATCTGCCTATTTCAATTGGGAAGTTTTGTGAGCCGCTTCGAGTCTATTCCCAGATAGCTTGAAAGTCACTGGTTATGTGTAGTTTGGAAATGGCATTAAGCTCAAAGTATAGACATTGCGCTTGGCATTTGTTTTTATATACTTTGTCCGATTATTGAGGATCTGCTACAAATTTATGGGACCTCCAGTAAAACCCATCAGACCACCGGTTGAAGATTTGCTTACTCTGTTGAGTCCATCTATAGAGTATGAGTTGCAAGTAAATCTATATTTAGTTAAAGATGCAGTGTTTGCAATTTAATTTAGATCTAGGCTATCTTGTAGACTCCGCTCTCTATAGAATTTATTCTGTCTCATGTGTTAAAGTACTTTTAGATGTAATTTGTAGTCAATCATTACAGAGAATATACTGTGAACTTAGACATATCAGGATGGACATATTTTGTCTAAAATGTTATGTGAAGTAATCATTTAGTACAGATGGCGATTGTCATAACCATTTCGTGTTGTTGATCTCATTTCAGTAGCAATGGATTTTCACTTATGTACTTTGAAGGGTTCACAGTATAGGGATTGGGATTACAAGGTATGAAATACCTGGATGTCCTTTTATAATATATCTATGTATCTTTAATACATTGGTCTCCCCTGATTATGTTGGAGAGTGTGGTTTTGGTTTTGAGGAAGTAACTTAAACATATCGAGAACTTGTAGTTGCAGATTGAACCTAAGCTATTCTACATTGTTTTGGCATGATACTTAGTATTCTTGTTTGAAATAATAGGAGGAAGGATGTTGTATCTTTCTTGGGTAAGTTGGCCAATGAAGAGATGGTCAATGCAATGCATGTTCTGCTTTTGTATCTACGAAGTGCTCCATATGATGAAAAACCGTTGGTTGCCATACTTATGCTGCACTTTGATCTAATAGTATACTTTCTTGACTATTCATTTTGTAGTTTTTGGGATTTTATTGGATTTTGAATTTGATATTTGTAACTTCTCTTCTTGCCCATTTTTGAGTTGCATCTGTAAGATATGCCTCGGTGAGTATGACGGAATTTTAGGGTGATTAACTTGGTATTGGAATTTGAAGATGCAGTGTGAATCTGCAGATTCAATGAAGCCTACTCTTATTTTTTGGTTATCTATTCCAGAAAATTATGGCTAAGATAACACTTTGGTGCAGATAGAACCTCGGAAGTCAAGTTGCAACGACATTTCAACTGGCATCTGTTAAAACTGGAGCAGAAAGTGAGCATCACACATGGACCGTATCTTTAGTAGTTTTGTTTAGTATTTATATGATGGAGATTGTCGCTAAAAGCAGGATAGTTTTTTTCTATTCACTTTTGTCGTCATTATTTATTGTGCAAGATTATTTATTCTCTCATTATGTGTACTATAAAGAAAAATATTTATGTCATTCTTGTGGAAAACGTTGAAGAATGTATTTCATTTTCATATTATTATAATATTTGGACGTTATTAAGTGCTCAATGTTAAATATAAATTCTAGAAATTAAATTTTCTTTTAATTGGGTTTAAAATTCGAAAAATAAAATATTAGATTATGTTTAAATTCGTTGCAAAATTCGTGAATTTTTAGTGACAAATTTTGCAACAAATTTTCCCACGAATTTAGCCACCAACTTTTTTTTCATCGCAATTTACCAACGAAAATTGAAATTTTTTTGTGGCAAAATTCGAGATTTCCCACGATATTTGCAACGAATATTTTGCAACAAATTTAGTCACGAAATTTGCAACTAATTTAGTCAAGAATTTTGCAACGAATAATTAGCCACGAATTAATTTTCGTCGCAAAATTCCCTCGAAATTTCAAATTTTCATCGCAAAATTTTGCGAAAAAAAATTTCTAACGAATTTTTTTGTTCGTGGTAAAATACCGGGTTTTTCAATTTTGTGGGAAATTTCCCACGAATTGAAAAAAGTCGAAAATTAGAATTCTGAGGCCTGGGCTTCTTCATGTTTCCTCGTGTTAAAACTTTTTCGAAATGAATTTCAGAAAAACAAAAACACAAAAAAAATTACAAAAAAACAAAATTACAAAGAAATGCGTAATGTTAGCCCTGTTTGTCCTTCTGATTCCCTTACTTTATGTTTCAGGGGCAATCTTGTGACACATGAGGGTACGGGAACGGTCCAATCCGATGAATTATGCGTCGCCGAGCTTAATCCCGATGATGCCGGAGAACTTGACGATTCCCTGGACCTTCAGCGCTATCTAGAACGACATGAAAAGCCCAAAGTCCTCACATCAGACCAAACTGTCATCGTTAATCTGAGTGATTCCGAAAAAACCAAAGAGTTGAAGACAGGGGCAACCCTTCCCGGAGGTGCCCTGATTCTTGCAGAAATGGATGGTCGTGAGTTCTCCAATCCTGTTAATTCTGATGCTGTAAAGATGTATTATCCTTGATAAAACCTAACATTTTGTAGCAAAAGTTTTCTAGTGTTCGTTTATACCTCTGAATTGCAAACATTTCGATGATGAATAAATAATTTCAATCGATTTCAAGTTAAGATGTTTGCATTGGTTTTAATTTTTGCATGATTATTTTGTCGATCAGTATCATTGATTTCAAAAGGGAAGTCTATTCAAACAATTTGATAACTCACGTGAAATGAATTGAGTATGTCGAATGAGGTACATCGGGATGATGAAAGGCAAGCCCTATTCTATACACAGTCCCATGCATTAATCCCTAGTGAGTTGAGTGGAAAAATTCCATGTCTGCAAGGTAAAGAGTTCCTTCACAAGAGATACGGCGACCGAGATGACAAGAGGCATTTCATTTCTCTACCTTAAACAGTACAAGTTATCCATTGTTTCGCCCCTTTGAGCCTAAACATTTGGAGAAATTCTTTCAAATTACCCCTGTCAAGAATCACCCCATATCGGGGCAAACTGGAGGTAAATCAGCATTATGTGGTGAAAAATGAATAGAAATTTTCTTGCTCTCACTTGCATCAATCTTCGAGTGTTGCTTTTTCAGATGAATTTATACGAAGTTCAAGTGCCTTAGGGTGACGAAGAACATTTCTTTCTCTATTATACACACATTTTATCCTTTGCTAAGCCCAATTGAGCCTACAAATTCATTTCATATAAACCCAGTTGGTGATCATCCCCCACACTGGGGCAAGACAAAAGTCGTCATTATCTAAACAGCATCTCCGAAGTGTCGATAGGAGACAAAAGGCGAAGAGCTTCTGAGTTCAAACAGCGAGTCATTCAGTCAGATTAGCTGGCAAGTGTTTATATTGTAAGCAGAAACAAAAAAAAAAAGAGAAAGGAAGGGCAAGAAAAAGCAGTGTGCCTAGTAAAAGCAGGGCCAATGCCCAATGAAAAATGTCAGTATTTGACATGTCAAAATCATTCCCAGTAGATCAGTAGTCCTACAAGTCTCAAAGGAATCAAGTGATGAATTTGCAAAGTCAATGGAATATTTACCGAGAAGAAAATCTCTGGTGAAGAAGAAGACCGGTGACAATGCCATGATGATCACCAACTTATTCACTCCAATCATACACATTTTGAGCCTAATGATCCATTCATTTCTCAACCCATGAGCCTAGCCTACGTTACGTCCCTTGCAAAGTCTCTTCAGATTAGGGTACTTGAATTAACGTAGAATTTCAGATGTTTACAAGCTTAGCTCGAAGAAGTGCGAGTAAGTCCATTTCTATCTCATTTTGCAGGGTTCTTGACTTGTAAACCCGGAGACAATTGCAGAGTATTTTCTTTCAATAGCCTCGACTCGAAGAGTCCCCTTTGTTAAGCCATTGACCAAGCCCATGTTGCAGTCCTGGCAAAGACCTCTTAGATTGGTAAGGTCGTACCGCTTGCGAGAATACTCAGACCTTTGTCGACATGATGATGGTGAGATAGAGAGATTATTATAAATCAGCCTTTTTCAATGAGAATTAGGGAAAGTCCTTTCGGATCGAAAGTCCCTCATTCGATATTTTCAAGACACCCACTTGTAAGTTCGGATTGTTTTGTCATAATTTTTCCCCAACGGAGTTTGTAATGCCGATTTGACGAAACCATCGTGCATGAAAACCAACTGAATTCATAGTGCATGTGTATATGTGTTCTTGAAAGTGCGCGAATGCATATTACATGTTGCTTAAAACCATGTTTAGCAGGAGACACACTCTCGAGAGTCGGAGATATCACCAGGTAAGTATATCTCTATCCCTTGGATGTCTTTGACTATCCAGGTATCCCTAACCTGTTCGAACAATCGTCAGGCCCCCACATTTAATCATTTTTGTTGCGATCTCTAGACGCCTTTGATGATGTTTAGGTGTCTATTGATCAAACCTTTTCAGGTACCTCTGATGATATCCAAGTACTTTGTCAAGGAACCCTTGAACACTTGGGCTAGCCCCTTTATTCACCAAATTACAGATTTTCATATAATCTCGAGAGCATTCCCCCGTTACATGCCTATGAACAGATATAGGCATGGCGGCCAAATCTTTGCATATGAGCAGGTATATGTAAAGGTCGGAATACTCCCCTTTATCCTAGATATTCCCCCGCACGTGTCTATGAGCAGATATAGGTATGGCGGCCAAATCTTTATGAATACATATGAGCAGGTATATGTATTTCATAAAGGTCGGAATATTCTCTTAATCCCAGGTGTTCCCCCGCTACTCGCCTATGAGCAGGTATAGGTGAAGCGATCAAATCTTTGCATATGAGCAGGTATATGTAAAGGTCGAAATATCCTCTTGAGTTCCCCCGCTACTCACCTATGAGCAGGTATAGGTGAAGCGGCTAAATCTTTGCATATGAGCAGGTATATATAAAGGTCGGAACGTTTTTCTTTTTTTTTAAAAAAAAATTGCTCTCGCGAATCCAGATGATGATTGGATACGTAGAGCTTTCTTCGTGTGTTTTGACTTAATTGCAATCACCGAAGTTCATCAACAGCTTATCAGGCAATACCTATGGGACTGAGCCCAGACATTTGCCAAATAACATACAAGTCAGAGTTGTGCCTCGAATTGCATTATCTCGCTTCTGCCAGATAAATTCCAGGTATGTTTTCCATTCATGTCAGCATGCATCATTTCTTATTGCATTCAAAATGGGACTCTTAATCCCGACAAAAACATCATTCATTGCATTTTGCATGGTTGAAATTTAGGTATCATTTAGTCTTTAAATGCAACCTTTGCGAGCTCACCTTTAAAGAGGGGCAGCTGTTGACACATAAATTTTACCAAACATTTAGTGTAATTTGCATAAAAATTAGGGATTAATTTTTAACCTCTAAACAAAAATATTTAAATTGCATAACATATAGTTTAGGTTTATTTTAGTTTAATTACATTTTTTGCATCGGATTGGCGATGGCGAACGGGTTTAAATTTCATCGAACAAGACTCGGCACGTTCGGAATGCAAAGGCCGGGAATTTCAAGACGAACGGGCTCGGTCGGTATATTTTGAGCTTAATTCAGCCCAAGTTAATTCAGCCCATTTAAATTTAATTAAACCTAAGCCCAAGCCTAAGCCCATTAGGACTCTAGAGCCCATCAAATTGACCTAGGTTCGCACTATAAGTATGTTATTAGGTCAGAATTTTAGACACAACAATTTTCAGATCAAAAAAATTCCCGAGGAAACACAAGTGTGAGAGAGAGAGAGAGAAAGCAACGTAGCTGCCCTCCCCCATGCCTCTGCTGAACTGATGCGCCCCGAAGAGAACGTTCCCATGCAGAGAACGTAGAGCTTGTACAGAGACAGAGAAGAATTTACGTCCACAGAGACGAGGAAGAGGAGAAAGCCAAAGGAGAAAAGAAGGGAGTCGGCCATGCAAGGAAGAGAGACTCACGTGTGAAACAAAGGTCAAATAAAAAAAAGTCAAAAGTGGAGGGGGCTTCACTTCACGTAGAAAAAAAGAACAGAGGGAGGAAACCGTGAGTTGAATTCGGTCAGAAGAGAAAATAGGCCACTGGGCGCAAGAAGTGAAAAGCTATTGAAGAGAAGAAGACCAAGAAAAAGACAAAAAGAGGGGATCATTCTTTTTCCTCTCGGTCAATTCTGCATCTTCAAGGGAGAGAACACACTTTCAAGACAAAAAGAAAGAGTCCAAAAGATTTTCCCGCCCTTGACGTGAGCTATCTTCCATCGACGAAACAGCCGCCATTCTTGCCAGAGAAATCATCGGAGATCGCTGCGCCTTGCCGTACTGTCGCCCCGCCGTGCCGGACCATTCCCGACACCGCCGGTGTTGCCGTGCATCGTCGATCCCGTCGTCGCCGGTCATCGCAATCCCGATCCGCAAGCTCGAAGCTTGATCCGAGTCCGAATTTGGTAATTATCTGCAAATTAGGTAAGATCATTATCCGAATATTTTATGAAATATTTAATTTCCTAAGTTTTAGGTGTTTGAATATTTCGTGGATATTCTTTGGTGGATAATTACATATATTAGGATAATGTTCTATATATCCGCGATATTTTTAAATTTTCAAAATTAGTAATCGTTCCTAATTTAGCAGCGTATCTGGACGACTATCTGACCTTATCCCTAAAATACGATACGCGACGATACGGAATTTCATTATCTTATCCATAACTATTTGGATACGATGATGGAATATATCCGCTTTTCAAATTTGAACGATCGACTATCCGTTAATATCTATAACCCTATAAATATGACCGATAGTTTGATTTTTGTGCCTAATCCGAGTTTAAAACAAATTTGGCGGATCGCATGGTTGATTTGAATCGGTTGCTATCCTTGTTTATTTAATTCCTTTCCTTTTCAAATAAAATAGAAAATTCAAAAATATTAGCTAGATTTAAATTAGAATTTTGTATATCTAGGAATCCTAAATATATCTAGAAGATAGAGTAGTTATTTAATTTAAATTAGGACTTGAGATGATATATTTCCTAGTTTAAATTAAGTAATATTCTAGTCTTAATAGATTATTTAGGTTATTTTATTATTCCGAATTTTACACAAAAATCCCAAAAATAAGTCATTCTAGGGTAGATTAAGTCATCATAGGTTGCACATTATTTTAGGTATTTTTGCCATTCCGAATTTTAATAAAAAATACCAAAAAGAGAAGTCATTAGGTTGCATATTAATTTAGGCACATTTTTGAATTTCGAATTTCAATGAGGAAAATACCAAAAATAATCATTCCTTCGTCATTAGAATTAGGTCACGTCGTCGCATGACATATAGTTTGCATATTAGGTTGCATTAATTGCATGTCATTGCATATAGATTAGATTTCATTTTAAATAAAGTGAAAATCCAAAAAAAAAGGAAATTGAATGAGTTGCTTTGTTAACTAGAAATCATATTAGGATTATCTGTATGATTTTTCGCTAACAATGCAGATGCTTGCGTTGCATTCAGGTATGTTGTTCTCCTAATCTTGCAATTTATTTAACGCTTTCCTGGGTGTTAAATTGGTGGTTTGCGCACTCGCATGAACAGCTCACATGTTAGTAACTAAGTTAAAATGGATCCAAACTGCCTGCCAAAATATTTTTGAAAAGAAAAGGTATCGAAAGGGCGTTAGACTAGATCTAGCGTAATCAAGTCCTCGAGCTTAGAATCTCTGGTTCGTAGAAATAAAACATATCTCCCTATGTTTTATTTAGATTTCTAATCGGCCTACTACAAATTGATTAGTGGCGATTCCAAGCATGAAAATATTTGCATGTTAAAGATTTAAACCCTAAGTTACGAATTGGTAGGGCTTTGGAGGGCCCGAGTTAAGATTAGTCTTAATAATCCATTAGCCCGAGAAATTGACAAAATTTTTTAGGGTCGCGACAGAAGTTTAATGCGCTCTACCTCTTACATTTTTATGCACGTTGGCCAAAATAATATGGACATCAATTGATTTGTTTTAAAATCGTTTTCGGTTGCGCTCCATCCATATGCCATAAATGGTTGTTAGAAAGGATACCTTAAGGAATCTAGCCGTCAAATCTTTGCCCTTTGCTGCCCTAATCATCCATTGAAATTCCTCATTCCATCCCCAAAAGGACACCTAATCCCCTGTTGTGCAAGGATATTGCCTTTCACTTCTTAATAGTATCGTTAAATGATTCACATGTCGCCCGAAGGAATTATCTATGATACTTATTGCTCTCTTTCCTTTTAGCTACTAATCAAACTATTGTTAAACGCGACATCGCATTATATCACTACCAAAAAATATGGATTTTGCCACGAAAATTTGCGACGGGGAATTTTTCGTCGCTAATTTACGACGAAATTTGCAACGGATTTTTTTTCTCATCGCAAATTAGCGACGAAAATTATTCGTCACTAATTTGCGACGGAATTTGCCACGAAATAAAAATTCGTCGCAAATTAGCGACGGAAAAAAAATCCCTCGCAAATTAGCGACAGAAAATAAATTCGTCGCAAATTTGCGACGGAAAAATAAATCCGTCGCAAGAAATAAAATCAGATGCAAATTTGCGACGGAAAAAAAAATCCGTCTCAAATTTGCGATGGAAAAATAAATCCGTTGCAAATTTGCGACGGAAAAAAAAATCCTTCGCAAATTTGCGACAAAAAAAAATCCGTCACAAAATAAGTTCGTCGCAAATTTGTGCCGGAAATAAAATCGGACGTAGATTTGCAACGGAAAAAAAATCCTTCGCAAATTTGTGAAGGAAAAAAAAATCCGTCGCAAATTAGCGATGGAAAAAAAAATCCGTCACAAATTTGTGACGGAAAAAGAAATCCGACGCAAATTTGCTACAGAAAAAAAAATCCTTCCCAAATTTGCGACGGAAAAAAAAATCCGTCGCAAATTTGGGACGGAAAATAAGTCCGTCACAAATTTGCGCCGAAAATAAAATCGGACGCAAATTTGCGACGGAAAAAAAATCTTTGCGACGGAAAAATAAATCCGTCTCAAATTTGCGACGGAAAAAAAAAATCCGTCGCAAATTTGCGACGGAAAAATAAATCCATCCCAAATTTTGTGACGGAAAATAAGTCCTTCGCAAATTTGCTCCGAAAATAAAATCAGACGCAAATTTGCGACGGAAAAAAAAAATCCGTCACAAGAAATAAAATTAGATGCAAATTTTGCGATGGAAAAAAAAATCCGTCACAAATTTGCGACGGAAAAATAAATCCGTTGCAAATTTGCGACGAATTTAGCGACGGAAAAAAAATAACATGACTCAATATAAAAATTGATATTAAAAAAATTAGATTTAGCGACGAAAAAATCAAATAAATGTTAGTAATTAAGTAAAATAATAGTTAGTAATAGAAAATTAATTGGTATTAAATCGTAAAATGGGATTAGTAAGTCATGCAAAAAGAAGCATGACTCAATATAAAAATTGGTAAGTTAAAAAGCCAAATGGATAAGCAACTCAAATTAGAGTTGGCAATCCAAAACTAATTAGTAACTTAATTGGGCAGAAGTTAATGAGGCACACAAAAAAGTTGATATTTTCATGTAATAGAAGGTAAATTCAAAGCTGGTAGAAAATTAGAAATGTATTTTTGTTAGAGATAAGAAAAGTCGCTCATTTCAAAATAGAAAACCAAATAAACATTGGTAAGTAACTCAAATAAAAGAAGGTAACATAAAACTAGTTAGTAACTTAATCGAAAAAAGTTGGTAATCACTCTAATAAAAGTTAGTAATTTCTAAAAGAGCCAGTAAATTTAAAAAGTTGGAAACCAATGCAAATAAAAGCAGCAACTTAATAAAAAGCTAGTAAATTTGAGAAAATAACAAATAAATGCTAATAACTCAAATGAGATTTGGTAATCCAAAACTAATTGATTTGATTGGAGAAAAATTACCCAAATCATGCAAAGAAAAGCTAGGCTGATAGTTTCATATAATACTCGGTAAATTTAAATTATTGGTAAGAAATGTAAATAAAAGTTCGTAAACAATGACAAAAGCTTTGTTTGGTTAGAGATTAGAGAAGTTGGTGTAGAAAAAAAATGAAAATAAACATTGGTAAGTAACTCAATTAGGAGTTGGTAATGCAATATGGTAAACTTGATAGAGGAGAAGTTAGTAATCTCTAAGGGTACATTTGTTTTGCAGAAAACTTAATGATAAAAGGAAGTGTTTTCCAGAAAATCATTTTCCATGAATACGTTTAGTTTTTATTCGTTTGGTGATATACGATGGAAATCATTTTCTGATGTTTGGATGTTATTGGAAAATGATTTCAATCTCGTGACTTTATTTTAGATAAAAAAAATAAAAGAATTTTTAAATATTTTTATTTTAAAAAATTCGAATTTCTTAATTATTTTTTATTTCTCTTTTTTATTTTCTTTCTTTTTTTTGTAAAAAATTTGAATTTTTTAATTATTCTTCAAAAAGTTGTTGCTAAATCCGTCGTTAATTAGCCATGAACATAAAAGTTCGTCGAAAAGATTTGCGACGAACTATAAGGTTCGTCGCAAAAATAATTAAAAAAAGAGCGCCCCAAAGCCCCACCCTCACCCCCAATTTCTCTCTCTCTCTCTCGCTCACTGTTCTCCCTCTCTCTCCCTCTTTCTCGATCATATCAGATCTGCTTCCGCCTCTCCTTCTTCTTCTCGCTGCTGCTTCTTCCCTCTCCCCCCACACCCCCAAGCCTCTTGCGCTCAATAGGGTTTTCGGTACCCCCTTATCCTCGCGCTTTCTCCCGCGACTCCTCCTCGGCCATGGCGTCCGGAGCCGTAGAGGCCGCGGAGCCCGAAGGGGCGGCGGCTCCTCCCCCCCGTCGAGGGCAAGGAGGAGCTCCCCGAGAAATTAAAGGCGGAGGAGGCGGAGCAAGAGGATCGAGAGATCGCCGCTCCGGAGGAGGAGGCCGAGGCTTCCGACGAGGAGGCTCTGCTGGTCGCCGCCGAGGCCCCGCCGGCTGCGTCGCCTCCGAGAGGCCATGCTCGTGATGTCCATATCCTGAGTTGTGGGTTCCTGCTCATCTTCTCGGCCTACGGTGCTTCTCAGAATCTCGAGAACACCGTGAGTTTTCCGAGTCGATTTCGTTGGAATTTTGGGTAAATTGAGAGAAGAAATCAACGGTCGTGAGATGAAAACCCAGAGGCAGATTTTGCACTTCTGGGTCTGAGGTTGCTTGTAGGAATGTTTTTTTGGTTCGTTTGACGTTGCGTTTTGGTTTGATGAGTTTCTTGATTTTTGTTGCAAGCGGATAATTTGGGCACGACAGGCAACGCAAGTAAAGAAGAAAGGCAGACAGGCAACGCAACAAAGAGATATAGAATCTAC